>CM030882.1:634513-762539 GCA_018132145.1 Boehmeria nivea var. tenacissima | reverse complement strand
ATAATATATTGAAGATTTAAATTCTGATTCGAGATCGAACCAACTTTGCTAGAGTCTTTACGGAGCCAAAAAAAAAAACCCATTTAAAGGCTCGATTTAGGCAAAATTAGTTATAAGGACTTAGTTTTTGCGCGAAATGACTTTTTAAGCCTTGTTGGAGCACTAAATGAGTCCCTAAGACTTATTATAATATAATATATGTTCAAATAATTAATTAGGATCAAAATAACTTTGCTAGAGTCACTTCGGAGAAAAAAAAGCCCTTTAAAGGCTCGATTTATGCAAAACTAGTTATAAGGAAGGATTCTTGGAGCTCCAAATGAGTCCCTAAGACTTATTATAATATAATATATGTTCAAATACTCAATTAGGATCAAAAGAACTTTGCTAGAGTCACTTCGGAGCAAAAAATGCCCTTTAAAGGCTCGATTTAGATAAAACAAGTTATAAGGACTTAGTTTTTGTGCGAGGTGAGTTTTGAAGGCTTGTTGTAGCTCCAAATGAGTTTCTAAGACCTATTATAATATGTTTAAATACACATTTGGGAGCAAAACAACGTTGCTCAAGTCACTTCGGAGCCAAAGAAGCCTTTAATGGCTCGATTTCGGCAAAACTAGTTATAATGACTTTGTTTTTGGGCAAAGTGAGATTTTAAGGCTTTTGGAGCTCCATATGAGTCCCTAAGACTTAGTATAATATATTATATATTTAATTACATATTTGGAATCAAAAAAACTGTGCTACTGTCAATTCGGAACAAAAATAGCCCATTAAAGGTTCGATTTTGGCAAAACTAATTATAATGACTTTGTTTTAGTGCAAAGTGAGTTTTTCAGGCTTGTTGGTGGTCCAAATGAGTCCCTAAGACTTGTTATAATATAATATAGGTTCAAATACTCATTTAGGATCAAAACATTTTTAGTAGAGTCACTTCAGACCAAAAAATGCCCTATAGAGGCTCGATTTAGGCAAAACTAGTTATAAGGACTTAGTTTTTGTGCGAGGTGAGTTTTTAAGGCGTGTTGAAGCTCCAAATGAGTTTCTTAGACTTATTATAATATATTATATGTTTAAATTCAGATTTGGTATCAAAACAACGTTGGTAGAGTCACTTCAGAGCCGAAAAAGCCCTTTAAAGTCTCGATTTCAGTAAAACTAGTTATAATGACTTTTTTTGGCACGAAGTGAGTTTTTAAGGCTTGTTGGAGCTCCAAATGAGTCCTTAAGACTTATTATAATATATTGAAGATTTAAATTCTGATTCGAGATCGAACCAACTTTGCTAGAGTCTTTACGGAGCCAAAAAAAAAAACCCATTTAAAGGCTCGATTTAGGCAAAATTAGTTATAAGGACTTAGTTTTTGCGCGAAATGACTTTTTAAGCCTTGTTGGAGCACTAAATGAGTCCCTAAGACTTATTATAATATAATATATGTTCAAATAATTAATTAGGATCAAAATAACTTTGCTAGAGTCACTTCGGAGCAAAAAAAAGCCCTTTAAAGGCTCGATTTATGCAAAACTAGTTATAAGGAAGGATTCTTGGAGCTCCAAATGAGTCCCTAAGACTTATTATAATATAATATATGTTCAAATACTCAATTAGGATCAAAACAACTTTGCTAGAGTCACTTCGGAGCAAAAAATGCCCTTTAAAGGCTCGATTTAGATAAAACAAGTTATAAGGACTTAGTTTTTGTGCGAGGTGAGTTTTGAAGGCTTGTTGTAGCTCCAAATGAGTTTCTAAGACCTATTATAATATGTTTAAATACACATTTGGGAGCAAAACAACGTTGCTCAAGTCACTTCGGAGCCAAAGAAGCCTTTAATGGCTCGATTTCGGCAAAACTAGTTATAATGACTTTGTTTTTGGGCAAAGTGAGATTTTAAGGCTTTTGGAGCTCCAAATGAGTCCCTAAGACTTAGTATAATATATTATATATTTAATTACATATTTGGAATAAAAAAACTGTGCTACTGTCAATTCGGAACAAAAATAGCCCATTAAAGGTTCGATTTTGGCAAAACTAATTATAATGACTTTGTTTTAGTGCAAAGTGAGTTTTTTCAGGCTTGTTGGTGGTCCAAATGAGTCCCTAAGACTTATTATAATATAATATATGTTCAAATACTCATTTAGGATCAAAACATTTTTTGCTAGAGTCACTTCGGACAAAAAAATGCCCTATAGAGGCTCGATTTAGGCAAAACTAGTTATAAGGACTTAGTTTTTTTGCGAGGTGAGTTTTTAAGGCGTGTTGGAGCTCCAAATGAGTTTCTTAGACTTATTATAATATATTATATGTTTAAATTCAGATTTGGTATCAAAACAACGTTGGTAGAGTCACTTCGGAGCCGAAAAAGCCCTTTAAAGTCTCGATTTCGATAAAACTAGTTATAATGACTTTTTTTTTGGCGCGAAGTGAGCTTTTAAGGCTTGTTGGAGCTCCAAATGAGTCCTTAAGACTTATTATAATATATTGAAGATTTAAATTCTGATCTGAGATCGAACCAACTTTGCTAGAGTCTTTACGGAGCCAAAAAAAAAACCCAATTAAAGACTCGATTTAGGCAAAACTAGTTATAAGGACTTAGTTTTTGCGCGAAATGACTTTTTAAGGCTTTTTTGAGCTCTAAATGAGTCCCTAAGACTTATTATAATATAATATATGTTCAAATACTTAATTAGGATCAAAACAATTTTGCTAGAGTCACTTCGAAGCAAAAAATGCCCTTTGAAGGCTCGGTTTAGGCAAAACTAGTTATAAGGACTTAGTTTTACGCGAAATGAGTTTTCAAGGCTTCTTGGAGCTCCAAATGAGTCCCTAAGACTTATTATAATATAATATATGTTCAAATACTCAATTAGGATCAAAACAACTTTGCTAGAGTCACTTCGGAGCAAAAAATGCCCTTTAAAGACTCGATTTAGGTGAAACAAGTTATAAGGACTTAGTTTTTGTGCGAGGTGAGTTTTGAAGGCTTGTTGTAGCTCCAAATGAGTTTCTAAGACTTATTATAATATATTATATGTTTAAATACACATTTGGGAGCAAAACAACGTTGCTCAAGTCACTTCGGAGCCAAAGAAGCCCTTTAATGGCTCGATTTCGGCAAAACTAGTTATAATGACTTTGTTTTTGCGCGAAATGAGATTTTAAGGCTTTTGGAGCTCCAAATGAGTCCCTAAGACTTAGTATAATATATTATATATTTAATTACATATTTGGAATCAAAACAACTTTGCTACTGTCAATTCGGAACAAAAATAGCCCATTAAAGGCTCGATTTTGGCAAAACTAATTATAATGACTTTGTTTTAGTGCAAAGTGAGTTTTTCAGGCTTGTTGGTGGTCCAAATGAGTCCGTAAGACTTATTATAATATAATATATGTTCAAATACTCATTTAGGATCAAAACATTTTTGCTAGAGTCACTTCGGACCAAAAAATGCCCTATAGAGGCTCGATTTAGGCAAAACTAGTTATAAGGACTTAGTTTTTGTGCGAGGTGAGTTTTTAAGGCGTGTTGGAGCTCCAAATGAGTTTCTTAGACTTATTATAATATATTATATGTTTAAATTCAGATTTGGTATCAAAACAACGTTGGTAGAGTCACTTCAGAGCCGAAAAAGCCCTTTAAAGTCTCGATTTCAGTAAAACTAGTTATAATGACTTTTTTTTGGCACGAAGTGAGTTTTTAAGGCTTGTTGGAGCTCCAAATGAGTCCTTAAGACTTATTATAATATATTGAAGATTTAAATTCTGATTCGAGATCGAACCAACTTTGCTAGAGTCTTTACGGAGCCAAAAAAAAAACCCATTTAAAGGCTCGATTTAGGCAAAATTAGTTATAAGGACTTAGTTTTTGCGCGAAATGACTTTTTAAAGCTTGTTGGAGCACTAAATGAGTCCCTAAGACTTATTATAATATAATATATGTTCAAATAATTAATTAGGATCAAAATAACTTTGCTAGAGTCACTTCGGAGCAAAAAAAGCCCTTTAAAGGCTCGATTTATGCAAAACTAGTTATAAGGAAGGATTCTTGGAGCTCCAAATGAGTCCCTAAGACTTATTATAATATAATATATGTTCAAATACTCAATTAGGATCAAAACAACTTTGCTAGAGTCACTTCGGAGCAAAAACATGCCCTTTAAAGGCTCGATTTAGATAAAACAAGTTATAAGGACTTAGTTTTTGTGCGAGGTGAGTTTTGAAGGCTTGTTGTAGCTCCAAATGAGTTTCTAAGACCTATTATAATATGTTTAAATACACATTTGGGAGCAAAACAACGTTGCTCAAGTCACTTCGGAGCCAAAGAAGCCTTTAATGGCTCGATTTCGGCAAAACTAGTTATAATGACTTTGTTTTTGGGCAAAGTGAGATTTTAAGGCTTTTGGAGCTCCAAATGAGTCCCTAAGACTTAGTATAATATATTATATATTTAATTACATATTTGGAATAAAAAAACTGTGCTACTGTCAATTCGGAACAAAAATAGCCCATTAAAGGTTCGATTTTGGCAAAACTAATTATAATGACTTTGTTTTAGTGCAAAGTTAGTTTTTCAGGCTTGTTGGCGGTCCAAATGAGTCCGTAAGACTTATTATAATATAATATATGTTCAAATACTCATTTAGGATCAAAACATTTTTGCTAGAGTCACTTCGGACCAAAAAATGCCCTATAAAGGCTCGACTTAGGCAAAACTAGTTATAAGGAGTTAGTTTTTGTGCGAGGTGAGTTTTTAAGGCGTGTTGGAGCTCTAAATGAGTTTCTTAGACTTATTATAATATATTATATGTTTAAATTCAGATTTGGTATAAGAGTCACTTCGGAGCCAAAAAAGCCCTTTAAAGTCTCGATTTCAGTAAAGCTAGTTATAATGACTTTTTTTTTTTGGCGAAGTGTGTTTTTAAGGCTTGTTGGAGCTCCAATTGAGTCCTTAAGAGTTATTATAATATATTGAAGATTTAAATTCTGATTTGAGATAGAACCAACTTTGTTAGAGTCTTTACGGAGCCAAAAAAAAACCAATTTAAAGGCTCGATTTAGGCATAATTAGTTATAATGACTTAGTTTTTGCGCGAAATGACTTTTTAAGGCTTGTTGGAGCACTAAATGAGTCCCTAAGACTTATTATAATATAATATATGTTCAAATACTTAATTAGGATCAAAATAACATTGCTAGAGTCACTTCGGAGCAAAAAAAAGCCCTTTAAAGGCTCGATTTAGGCAAAACTAGTTATAAGGACTTAGTTTTTACGCGAAATGTCTTTTTAAGGGTTCCTGGAGCTCCAAATGAGTCCCTAAGACTTATTATAATATAATATATGTTCAAATACTCAATTAGGATAAACAAACTTTGCTAGAGTCACTTTGGAGCAAAAAATGCCCTTTTAACGCTCGATTTTGGTAAGACAAGTTATAAGGACTTAGTTTTTGTGCGAGGTGAGTTTTGAAGGCTTGTTATTGCTCCAAATTAGTTTCTAAGACTTATTATAATATATTATATGTTTAAATACACATTTGGGAGCAAAACAACGTTGCTCAAGTCAGTTCGGAGCCAAAGAAGCCCTTTAAAGGGCTCGATTTCGGCAAAACTAGTTATAATGACTTTGTTTTTGCGCGAAGTGAGATTTTAAGGCTTTTGGAGCTCCAAATGAGTCCCTAAGACTTAGTATAATAAATTATATATTTAATTACATATTTGGAATCAAAACAACTTTGCTACTGTCAATTCGGAGCCAAAATAGCCCATTAAAGGCTCGATTATAGCAAAACTAATTATAATGAGTTTGTTTTAGTGCAAAGTTAGTTTTTCAGGCTTGTTGGCGGTCCAAATGAGTCCGTAAGACTTATTATAATATAATATATGTTCAAATACTCATTTAGGATCAAAACATTTTTGCTAGAGTCACTTCGGACCAAAAAATGCCCTATAAAGGCTCGATTTAGGCAAAACTAGTTATAAGGAGTTAGTTTTTGTGCGAGGTGAGTTTTTAAGGCGTGTTGGAGCTCTAAATGAGTTTCTTAGACTTATTATAATATATTATATGTTTAAATTCAGATTTGGTATAAGAGTCACTTCGGAGCCGAAAAAGCCCTTTAAAGTCTCGATTTCAGTAAATCTAGTTATAATGACTTTTTTTTTTTGGCGAAGTGTGTTTTTAAGGCTTGTTGGAGCTCCAATTGAGTCCTTAAGACGTATTATAATATATTGAAGATTTAAATTCTGATTTGAGATAGAACCAACTTTGTTAGAGTCTTTACGGAGCAAAAAAAAAACCCATTTAAAGGCTCGATTTAGGCATAATTAGTTATAATGACTTAGTTTTTGCGCGAAATGACTTTTTAAGGCTTGTTGGAGCGCTAAATGAGTCCCTAAGGCTTATTTAATATAATATATGTTCAAATACTTAATTAGGATCAAAATAACTTTGCTAGAGTCACTTCGGAGCAAAAAAAGCCCTTTAAAGGCTCGATTTAGGCAAAACTAGTTATAAGGACTTAGTTTTTGCGCGAAATATCTTTTTAAGGGTTCTTGGAGCTCCAAATGAGTCCCTAAGACTTATTATAATATAATATATGTTCAAATACTCAATTAGGATCAAAACAACTTTGCTAGAGTCACTTCGGAGCAAAAAATGCCCTTTAAAGGCTCGATTTAGATAAAACAAGTTATAAGGACTTAGTTTTTGTGCGAGGTGAGTTTTGAAGGCTTGTTGTAGCTCCAAATGAGTTTCTAAGACCTATTATAATATGTTTAAATACACATTTGGGAGCAAAACAACGTTGCTCAAGTCACTTCGGAGCCAAAGAAGCCTTTAATGGCTCGATTTCGGCAAAACTAGTTATAATGACTTTGTTTTTGGGCAAAGTGAGATTTTAAGGCTTTTGGAGCTCCAAATGAGTCCCTAAGACTTAGTATAATATATTATATATTTAATTACATATTTGGAATAAAAAAACTGTGCTACTGTCAATTCGGAACAAAAATAGCCATTAAAGGTTCGATTTTGGCAAAACTAATTATAATGACTTTGTTTTAGTGCAAAGTGAGTTTTTCAGGCTTGTTGGCGGTCCAAATGAGTCCGTAAGACTTATTATAATATAATATATGTTCAAATACTCATTTAGGATCAAAACATTTTTGCTAGAGTCACTTCAGACCAAAAAATGCCCTATAAAGGCTCGATTTAGGCAAAACTAGTTATAAGGAGTTAGTTTTTGTGCGAGGTGAGTTTTTAAGGCGTGTTGGAGCTCTAAATGAGTTTCTTAGACTTATTATAATATATTATATGTTTAAATTCAGATTTGGTATAAGAGTCACTTCGGAGCCGAAAAAGCCCTTTAAAGTTTCGATTTCACTAAAGCTAGTTATAATGACTTTTTTTTTTGGCGAAGTGTGTTTTTAAGGCTTGTTGGATCTCCAATTGAGTCCTTAAGACTTATTATAATATATTGAAGATTTAAATTCTGATTTGAGATAGAACCAACTTTGTTAGAGTCTTTACGGAGCCAAAAAAAAAACCCATTTAAAGGCTCGATTTAGGCATAATTAGTTATAATAACTTAGTTTTTGCGCGAAATGACTTTTTAAGGCTTGTTGGAGCACTAAATGAGTCCCTAAGACTTATTATAATATAATATATGTTCAAATACTTAATTAGGATCAAAATAACTTTGCTAGAGTCACTTCGGAGCAAAAAAAAGCCCTTTAAAGGCTCGATTTAGGCAAAACTAGTTATAAGGACTTAGTTTTTGCGCGAAATGTCTTTTTAAGGGTTCTTGGAGCTCAAAATAAGTCCCTAAGACTTATTATAATATAATATATGTTCAAATACTCAATTAGGATAAACAAACTTTGCTAGAGTCACTTTGGAGCAAAAAATGCCCTTTTAAGGCTCGATTTTGGTAAGACAAGTTATAAGGACTTAGTTTTCGTGCGAGGTGAGTTTTGAGGGCTTGTTGTTGCTCCAAATGAGTTTCTAAGACTTATTATAATATATTATATGTTTAAATACACATTTAGGAGCAAAACAACGTTGCTCAAGTCAGTTCGGAGCCAAAAAAGCCCTTTAAAGGGCTCGATTTCGGCAAAACTAGTTATAATGACTTTGTTTTTGCGCGAAGTGAGATTTTAAGGCTTTTGGGGCTCCAAATGAGTCCCTAAGACTTAGTATAATAAATTATATGTTTATTTACATATTTGGAATCAAAACAACTTTGCTACTGTCAATTCGGAGCCAAAATAGCCCATTAAAGGCTCGATTATAGCAAAACTAATTATAATGAGTTTGTTTTGGTGCAAAGTTAGTTTTTCAGGCTTGTTGGCGGTCCAAATGAGTCCGTAAGACTTATTATAATATAATATATGTTCAAATACTCATTTAGGATCAAAACATTTTTGCTAGAGTCCCTTCGGACCAAAAAATGCCCTATAAAGGCTCGACTTAGGCAAAACTAGTTATAAGGAGTTAGTTTTTGTGCGAGGTGAGTTTTTAAGGCGTGTTGGAGCTCTAAATGAGTTTCTTAGACTTATTATAATATAGTATATGTTTAAATTCAGATTTGGTATAAGAGTCACTTCGGAGACGAAAAAGCCCTTTAAAGTCTCGATTTCAGTAAAGCTAGTTATAATGACTTTTTTTTTTAGCGAAGTGTGTTTTTAAGGCTTGTTGGAGCTCCAACTGAGTCCTTAAGACTTATTATAATATATTGAAGATTTAAATTCTGATTTGAGGTAGAACCAACTTTGTTAGAGACTTTACGGAGCCAAAAAAAAAACCCATTGAAAGGCTCGATTTAGGCATAATTAGTTATAATGACTTAGTTTTTGCGCGAAATGACTTTTTAAGGCTTGTTGGAGCGCTAAATGAGTCCCTAAGGCTTATTATAATATAATATACGTTCAAATACTTAATTAGGATCAAAATAACTTTGCTAGAGTCATTTCGGAGCAAAAAAAAGCCCTTTAAAGGCTCGATTTAGGCAAAACTAGTTATAAGGACTTAGTTTTTGCGCGAAATATCTTTTTAAGGGTTCTTGGAGGTCCAAATGAGTCCCTAAGACTTATTATAATATAATATATGTTCAAATAATCAATTAGGATAAACAAACTTCGCTAGAGTCACTTTGGAGCAAAAAATGCCCTTTTAAGGCTCCATTTTGGTAAGACAAGTTATAAGGACTTAGTTTTTGTGCGAGGTGAGTTTTGAAGGCTTGTTGTTGCTCCAAATGAGTTTCTAAGACTTATTATAATATATTATATGTTTAAATACATATTTGGGAGCAAAACAACGTTGCTCAAGTCAGTTCGGAGCCAAAGAAGCCCTTTAAAGGGCTCGATTTCGGCAAAACTAGTTATAATGACTTTGTTTTTGCGCGAAGTGAGATTTTAAGGCTTTTGGAGCTCCAAATGAGTCCCTAAGACTTAGTATAAATTATATGTTTAATTATATATTTGGAATCAAAACAACTTTGCTACTGTCAATTCGAAGCCAAAATAGCCCATTAAAGGCTCGATTATAGCAAAACTAATTATAATGAGTTTGTTTTAGTGCAAAGTTAGTTTTTCAGGCTTGTTGGCGGTCCAAATGAGTCCGTAAGACTTATTATAATATAATATATGTTCAAATACTCATTTAGGATCAAAACATTTTTGCTAGAGTCACTTCGGACCAAAAAAATGCCCTATAAAGGCTCGATTTAAGCAAAACTAGTTATAAGGAGTTAGTTTTTGTGCGAGGTGAGTTTTTAAGGCGTGTTGGAGCTCTAATGAGTTTCTTAGACTTATTATAATATATTATATGTTTAAATTCAGATTTGGTATAAGAGTCACTTCGGAGCCGAAAAAGCCCTTTAAAGTCTCGATTTCAGTAAAGCTAGTTATAATGACTTTTTTTGGCGAAGTGTGTTTTTAAGGCTTGTTGGAGCTCCAATTGAGTCCTTAAGACTTATTATAATATATTGAAGATTTAAATTCTGATTTGAGATAGAACCAACTTTGCTAGAGTCTTTACGGAGCCAAAGAAACCCATTTAAAGGCTCGATGTAGGCAAAACTAGTTATAAGGACTTAGTTTTTGTGCGAGGTGAGTTTTGAAGGCTTGTTGTAGCTCCAAATAAGTTTCTAAGACCTATTATAATATGTTTAAATACACATTTGGGAGCAAACCAACGTTGCTAGAGTCTTTACAGAGCGAAAAAAAAACCATATAAAGGCTCGATTTAGGCAAAATTAGTTATAAGGACTTAGTTTTTGCACGAAATGACTTTTTAAGCCTTGTTGGAGCACTAAACGAGTCCCTAAGACTTATTATAATATAATGTATGTTCAAATAATTAATTAGGATCAAAATAACTTTGCTAGAGACACTTCGGAGCAAAAAAAGCCCTTTAAAGGCTCGATTTAGGCAAAACCAGTTATAAGGACTTACTTTTTGCGCAAAATGTCTTTTGAAGGCTTGTTGGAGCACTAAATGAGTCCCTAAGACTTATTATAATATAATGTATGTTCAAATACTCAATTAGGGTCAAAACAGCTTTGCTAGAGTCACTTCGGAGCAAAAAATGCCCTTTAAAGGCTCGATTTAGGTAAAACAAGTTATAAGGACTTAGTTTTTGTGCGAGGTGAGTTTTTAAGGCTTGTTGTAGTTTCAAATGAGTTTCTAAGACTTATTATAATATATTAAATTTTTAAAGGCTCGATTTTGGCAAAACTAGTTATAATGACTTTGTTTTTGCGCAAAGTGAGATTTTAAGGCTTTTGGAGTTCCAAATGCGTCCCTAAGACTTAGTATAAAATATTATTTTTTTAATTACATATTTGGAATCAAAACAACTGTGCTACTATTAATTCGGAACAAAAATAGCCCATTAAAGGTTCGATTTTGGCAAAACTAATCATAATGACTTTGTTTTAGTGCAAAGTGAGTTTTTCAGGCTTGTTGGTGGTCCAAATGAGTCCCTAAGACATGTTATAATATAATATAGGTTCAAATACTCATTTACGATCAAAACATTTTTAGTCGAGTCACTTCAGACCAAAAAATGCCCTATAGAGGCTCGATTTAGGCAAAACTAGTTATAAGGACTTAGTTTTTGTGCGAGGTGATTTTTGAAGGCTTGTTGTAGCTCCAAATGAGTTTCTAAAACTTAATATAATATATTATATGTTTAAATACACATTTGGGAGCAAAACAACGTTGCTCAAGTCACTTCGGAGCCAAAGAAGCCCATTAAAGGCTCGATTTCGGAAAAACTAGTTATAATGACTTTGTTTTTGCGCAAAGTGAGATTTTAAGGCTTTTGGAGCTCCATATGAGTCCCTAAGACTTAGTATAATATATTATATATTTAATTACATATTTGGAATCAAAAAAACTGTGCTACTGTCAATTCGGAACAAAAATAGCCCATTTAAGGTTCGATTTTGGCAAAACTAATTTAAATGACTTTGTTTTAGTGCAAAGTGAGTTTTTCAGGCTTGTTGGTGGTCCAAATGAGTCCCTAAGACTTGTTATAATATAATATAGGTTCAAATACTCATTTAGGATCAAAACATTTTTAGTAGAGTCACTTTAGACCAAAAAATGCCCTATAGAGGCTCGATTTAGACAAAACTAGGTATAAGGACTTAGTTTTTCTGCGAGGTGAGTTTTTAAGGCGTGTTGAAGCTCCAAATGAGTTTCTTAGACTTATTATAACATATTATATGTTTAAATTCAGATTTGGTAACAAAACAACGTTGGTAGAGTCACTTCAGAGCCGAAAAAGCCCTTTAAAGTCTCGATTTCTGTATAAAACTAGTTATAATGACTTTTTTGGGCACGAAGTGAGTTTTTAAGGCTTGTTGGAGCTCCAAATGAGTTCTTAAGACTTATTATAATATATTGAAGATTTAAATTCTGATTCGAGATCGAACCAACTTTGCTAGAGTCTTTACGGAGCCAAAAAAAAAAACCATTTAAAGGCTCGATTTAGGCAAAATTAGTTATAAGGACTTAGTTTTTGCGCGAAATGACTTTTTAAGCCTTGTTGGAGCACTAAATGAGTCCCTAAGACTTATTATAATATAATATATGTTCAAATAATTAATTAGGATCAAAATAACGTTGCTAGAATCACTTCGGAGCAAAAAAAGCCCTTTAAAGGCTCGATTTATGCAAAACTAGTTATAAAGAAGGATTCTTGGAGCTCCAAATGAGTCCCTAAGACTTATTATAATATAATATATGTTCAAATACTCAATTAGGATCAAAACAACTTTGCTAGAGTCACTTCGGAGCAAAAAATGCCGTTTAAAGGCTCGATTTAGATAAAACAAGTTATAAAGACTTAGTTTTTGTGCGAGGTGAGTTTTGAAGGCTTGTTGTAACTCCAAATGAGTTTCTAAGACCTATTATAGTATGTTTAAATACACATTTGGGAGCAAGCCAACGTTGCTAGAGTCTTTACGGAGCGGAAAAAAAACCCATTTAAAGGCTCGATTTAGGCAAAATTAGTTATAAGGACTTAGTTTTTGCGCGAAATGACTTTTTAAGCCTTGTTGGAGCACTAAATGAGTCCCTAAGACTTATTATAAAATAATATATGTTCAAATAATTAATTAGGATCAAAATACCTTTGCTAGAGTCACTTCGGAGCAAAAAAAGCCCTTTAAAGGCTCGATTTAGGCAAAACCAGTTATAAGGACTTACTTTTTGCGCGAAATGTCTTTTTAAGGCTTGTTGGAGCTCCAAATGAGTCCCTAAGACTTATTATAATATAATGTCTATTCAAATACTCAATTAGGGTCAAAACAGCTTTGCTAGAGTCACTTCGGAGCAAAAAATGCCCTTTAAAGGTTCGATTTAGGTAAAACAAGTTATAAGGACTTAGTTTATGTGCGAGGTGAGTTTTGAAGGCTTGTTGTAGTTCCGAATGAGTTTCTAATTGAGTATTTGAACATATATTATATTATAATAAGTCTAAGGGACTCATTTGGAGCTCCAACAAATCTTAAAAAGTCATTTCGCACAAAAACTAAGTCCTTATAACTAGTTTTGCCTAAATCGAGCCTTTATAGGGCATTTTTTGGTCCGAAATGACTCTAGCAAAGTTGTTTTGATCCTAAATGAGTATCTGAACATATATTATATTATAATAAGTCTTAAGGACTCATTTAGAGCTCCAAAAAGCCTGAAAAACTCCCTTTTCGCCAAAACAAAGTCATCATAACTAGTTTTGCCGAAATCGATCCGTTAATGGGCTATTTTGGCTCCGAATAGACTCTAGCAAATTTGTTTTGATTCCAAATGTTTTGTTAAACATATAATATGTTATACTATGTCTTAGGGACTCATTTGGAGCTCCAACAAGCCATAAAAACTCACTTCGCGCAAAAACAAAGTCATTATAACTAGTTTTGTTGGAATCGAGCCTTTAAAGGGTTTTTTTTGGCTCCGAAGTGACTTGAGCAACGTTATTTTGCTCCCCAATGTGTATTTAAAAATATAATATAATATAATAAGTGTTATAAACTCATTTGGAGCTTCAACATCTTACCTCGTACAAAAACTAAGTTCTTATAACTAGTTTTCCCAAAATTGAGTCTTTATAGGGCAATTTTATTCTCCGAAGTGACTCTAGCAAAGTTGTTTTGATCCTAATTAAGTATTTGAACATATATTATGTTATAATAAGTCTTAGGGACTCATTTGGAGATCCAACAGGCCTTAAAAATTCATTTCGCGCAAAAACTAAGTCCTTATAACTAGTTTTGTCTAAATCGATCCGTTATAGGGGATTTTTTGGTCTGAAATGGCTCTAGCAAAGTGGTTGTGATCTTAAATGAGTATCTGAACTTATATTATCTTATAGTAAGACTTAGGGAGTCATTTAGAGCACCAACAAGACTGAAAAAGTCACTTTGCGCTAAAATAAAGTCATTATAACTTGTTTTGCCGAAATCGAGCCTTTAATGGGCTATTTTGGCTCCGAATTGACTCTAGCAAACATGTTTTGATTCCAAATGTTTTTTTAAACATATAATATGTTATACGATGTCTTAGAGACTCATTTGGAGCTCCAAAAAGCCTTAAAAACTCACTTCGTGCAAAAACAAAGTCATTATAACTAGTTTTGGCAAAATCGAGCCTTTAAAGGGCTTTCTTGGCTCCGAAGTGACATGAGCAACGTTGTTTTGATCCTAAATGTGTATTTAAACATATAATATATTTTAATAAGTTTTAGAAACTCATTTGGAGCTCCAACAAGCCTTCAAAACTCACCTTGCAAAAAAACTAAGTCCTTATAACTAGTTTTGCCTAAATCGAGCCTTTAAAGGGCATTTTTTGCTCCGAAGTGACTCTAGCAAAGTTGTTTTGATCCTAATTGAGTATTTAAACATATATTATATTATAATAAGTCTAAGGGACTCATTTGGAGCTCCAACAAATTTTAAAAAGTCATTTGGCGCAAAAACTAAGTCCTTATAACTAGTTTTGCCTAAATCGAGCCTTTATAGGGCATTTTTTGGTCCGAAATGACTCTAGCAAAGTTGTTTTGATCCGAAATGAGTATCTGAATATATATTATATTATAATAAGTCTTAGGAACTCATTTAGAGCTCCAATAAGCCTGAAAAACTCACTTTTCACCAAAACAAAGTCATTCTAACTAGTTTTGCCGAAATCGAGCCTTTAATGGGCTATTTTGGCTCCGAATAGACTCTAACAAATTTGTTTTGATTCCAAATGTTTTTTTAAACACATAATATATTATACTAAGTCTTAGGGACTCATTTGGACTTCCAAAAAGCCATAAAAACTCACTTCGCGCAAAAACAAAGTCATTATAACTAGTTTTACTGGAATCGAGCCTTTAAAGGGCTTTTTTTTTGGCTCCGAAGTGACTTGAGCAACGTTGTTTTGCTCCCCAATGTGTATTTAAGCATATAATATATTATAATAAGTGTTATAAACTCATTTGGAGCTTCAACATCTTACCTCGCACAAAAAGTAAGTTCTTATAACTAGTTTTCCCAAAATTGAGTCTTTATGGGGCAATTTTATTCTCCGAAGTGACTCTAGCAAAGTTGTTTTGATCCTAATTGATTATTTGAACATATATTATGTTATAATAAGTCTTAGGGACTCATTTGGAGCTCCAACAAGCCTTAAAAATTCATTTCGCACAAAAACTAAGTCCTTATAACTAGTTTTGTCTAAATCGAGCCGTTATAGGGGATTTTTTTGGTCTGAAATGGCTCTAGCAAAGTGGTTGTGATCTTAAATGAGTATCTGAACTTATATTATCTTATAATAAGTCTTAGGGACTCATTTAGAGCACCAACAAGCCTGAAAAAGTCACTTTGCTCTAAAACAAAGTCATTATATGTGAACCCCGACTCCCCAATGTCCCAGAAATTATATAATAAATAAACCGTTGTGTATTTCTTGAAAATTACAACGAGTACGAGAATGTTTTCTTTCATAAAATCCCTCGCGAGTCCGAAACCCTAATTCGACTAATCAAGGCTTGATTAGTTGAATAACTGAAATAAATATTAGTAAGTTATTAGTTATATCAAGGAATGAGTTTAATATTAGATTTTGGTGACAAAAGACAAGGATTTTTGTTTAAGAATTCTTGTTACATCCAAAAATTGCATAACGAGTCCGAAACTTTGCAAAAAATTGCATTTTTGGACCAAATTTGGAAAAAATGATGAAAATGGTCACCAATCAAGAAAATAAATTTGTTTTGAGCTTATATCAGTATATTAAGCTCATGTATAAAATTTGAGGCCAATCCGAGGTCAAACGAAGAAGTTACGGTGATATTTCGGTAAAAACCGCTATTTCGGGACCGAAATTGTAACACCAAGGAAAAATATGAAATGAGCTCTATAAATTCTGAAAATGTATATAGTACTTTATAATTATATAAATATGGTGTTTTAAGAAAGAAATTGTGCTAGAAGGGCTAAGAAATAAATTTACAAATGTAACCAAAGACTAGGTTGTTAAGAGTTTATTTCGGTGGACTAAAGTGCAATTTCGTAAAAGAAGTAAGCACGACGGGGTTCACCTTCACATGGGTAAGTAGGAGCTGTCCTCTATAGATTAAACCTGATCTTTAGTTTGCTTAGGTGTCAAAATTTGAATAAGAGTTGTCAAAATTTAAGCGCGAGGTGGAAAGTCGATTACATCGTCGTGACATCGTCGCGACACACCAACTAGCTTAGGTTTTTATTTAATTAAGCAGCCTTAGCACGAATTTGAACCATCAAAACAGAATAGAAAGTGAGAAAAAAGGAAGAGAAAGAAAAGAAAAGAAAGAAGAGAGAAAGAAGAGGAAGAACAAGAAGAAGAAAGTGAAAAGGAAGTAAAGAAGAACAAGTTACACAACTAAGGTAAATAGGTTTTAAAACTTTGATTTGATTAAGCCTTTAACTTGAAATTATTATCATGGTTAATCACTGTTGAAAGGGCTGTTTTAATATGGTTTAATCTTGATTGAATGGTTTTTGGTGTTTTGAATATCTTTGGAAAGAAATTGATGCAAGTATTAGTGAAAAGAAAAGCTTGGTTTTCAATTTCCTTAGATTTTGTTCACACTTGGTGAAGGAAATTGCCTTGGATGATTATTAGGAATTGATGAAAAATATGATTTTTATGATGTTGATTTATGTTGTAGATTGACAATTGATGAAGTGAAGACAAAAGGAAAGGTTAATCTTGCTTGAGAAAGGAATATACTAAGTTCTTTAAGTTTTGATCATGTTATGTTTGATCATTGGTTTAAGAGGGAAAGTTTTGATAATTTATTAGATTTGGATGAAGTTTGGTGTGTATTGAAGTATAAAATATTGATTTAAGCTTTAAAAATTAGTTTGGTGGTGAAAATTGCAAAAAATGGTGCAATTTGGTCACTGCCCGGGGACCTGGGCGCTGTAGGCGCGCTGCCTGGGCGCTGTGGGCGCCCAGCGCGCGCAGCAGGCGCGCCCAGCGCGCGTGAGCGAGCGCGGCAGGCGCCCAGCGCGCGCGGCATGCGCCCTGCGCGCGCGGCAGGTGCCCAGCGTGCCCAGCGCGCGCGCCAGGTGCGCTGCCTGCGCCCGTGCGCGCGCCAGGCGTGCTTCCAGCCCCCATGCGCGCGCCAGGCGTGCTGCTGGCGGCCCGTGCGCGCCCAGCAAGCCCCGTGTGCGGCCCTGCGCGCCCGGCCAGCCCCGTGTGCGCGCCCAGCAGCCCCCTTGCGCGCCCAGCATGTGTCGGCTTGGGCCAAATGAACCCGAAACGGCCTGAAACATTTTTCTATGCCTCTTTTTGACCCAAATTGGCCTAAAAGCCTTTAAAAAGAATTTTAGACACTTTAAATGAATTTTTGATGGAATAAATTTTAAAACCTAATGGTTTTTACGTTGTTTTAATAGGAAATACAAAGTTCCGACCCTCGGAAGACCAAAACGACCCGGAGCGACGATTTTCGCATCGAGTGACTCCGAGTAAGTGACGATGCACCTACAATACAAGAATAAATTGTATTATGTTCTAGGAATTGTATGGTTATGCATCTAAATGCCTTTGCTAGTAACCAAAATTAGGTTTAAACCCGGTAATGATGAAACTAACAAGATTAATGGCTTCGGCCTTTTGTAACTCATAAAACTTAGTACGGGCCTTGCCCGATAAGTTAAGATGAAGGTTAGAAACTACCCGAGCCTTGTAATGTGTTGTAAACCAACCAAATGATGAAATATCCTTTGACTTACAAGTCAAGGAATCACGAGGGTTATTAATGAATAGTTTCGCCGCCGTGGAATCTTATTCCCTCGCGAAATAATATCAAGACCTCGGAATATTCTTCCGAGCTCCAGATGATTAACAATGAATGTAAAATGAAAGAATATGACTTTAATGAAAGTATTTGTCGGGTTTACACCCCGAGATGAATAACCCTCAAGGAATATATCGCTCGGTCACCTGAAATGATATGGTACCGGGGGTTGTTGATTGAAACGTCAACAACATAAGATAGAATGTTAGAAAAAGGAGTCGATGGTACCGATAGTACTCTTTGACACTTATGCCCTCCTGATAATAATGATGAAATCTTTTGATACAAAATAGCATGCTATAGTTTTTAAAATAATGCAGGAGGATGTAATGTGGCCGGGAGATGCTCTAAAGGTTGAGCTGGCCCACTCCCCGCCTGGCGCCTCATGTTATGATTCATGATGCGGTACCATCAGTGGATCCCAGACTCTCTCATGATGCATGTTCGCCGATTCGTCGGCTAAGGTCTCTGATCACAAAAGGGTGGTCGAGACAACGCTAGGAATACTAAGAAACTATTTTCTATAGCAGGGATCATTTGGTATGGGACAAATGACCTCTTATATTATTATGTGTACTGCTCATTATTTATATTTCTTATGTGATGCATTAATTATCATGGCATATAGCATAGATAGATTCGTCACTTATTGAGTTTAGCAACTCACCAGGTTTCTTGTATTGTAGACACAGGTAAGAAGACGCAAAGCTAAGGATGAGGTCGAGGATGTTACAACAAGTGTGTGGACTACCTGTGGTGGTTGAAGACTCTCGTGGCTCAATATTTTGTACTGTTGGTTTGTAAATATTTAATATATCAAACTAAAGTACTTTAAAGAACAACAGTATATATATTTTTTGACATCATTGCAGTAGCATAGTTAAGAAGTATTTTGATTATATTGCAGTAACACTGTGGTATAATTAAGAGTTCTTACAATGTTATAGCAATGCTGTAGTAATGTTTTACATAAAAAAAAAAGTAAGTACGCGCGTACACTACTTTCTATAATTACATTGTGATTGTCAGGTTTAAGTATAAAACTTATACGTACGTAAGCAAGTATGAGTCACGGACCGTTGAAGCGGGTCGTGACAGATTTTATGGTATCAGAGCCCAGGTTGAGTCGTTTCTACAGACCACCCACACACATTGTTTGACAGCCTCGGTTATCTCCTTAGTGGGTAAGCTTTATTATCTAATTTTTTTTATAAGATAAAAATTAACTAATGAAAACTTGCAGGATGTCAGAAGTAGAACAGGTCATTCCTGATGTGGGTCCCGAGCTGTCTGGTGAGGATAGTGTCGTCGGACCAGTGATAATAGAACGGACCCCGACAGACATTCTGAACTCAGTACCAGAGAATGTTAAGTGTTTTATAGGAACTGCAGACAAGATGACTATTGACGAATGGCTAGGTTACACAACCCAATGGATGAGTTTTATTAGAATACCTCAGGAGTATTGGGTAGATGTTGCTGCAACCCTCTTAAGAGAAAAAGCCCTCACATTTTGGACTGCAATAACAACAAGAAGAGAAGTCCATGAATGGACAATTTTTAAGAGTATAATGACCCATAATTTTATGAAAGCATCTAAAGAAAAGGTCTGGTACCGGAAACTGAGCAGGTTTCACCAACGATTTGGAGAGTCCGCTCAAGAGTATACCGATAGGTTTAATAGCGAAATTGTCATGAGCTGTTTTCGAAATATGCCAGATCGAGAGAAAAGAGATGTTTATGCCAATGGACTCTTCAAATGGTTTAAGGTGTCAGAATTAATGGAAAAACATAAAACCTTTGACGAGCTTAAGGCAGCAGTGCTCATCTTTGATGAACAACCAGAGGGAAACCCAGAAAATGACCCAGAGGACGACATGGAAGAAGACTCGGAGGAAAACCTAGAAGAGGATCCAGAGGAGGATCCAGAGGACCCAGATGAAGAAGAATAACCCGAGGATGATTCAGATCCAAATGAAGATTAGAAGATCTAGAATATAACTTGTAAAAAAATAAAAATACACTTATATGTTTTGAGTGTAAATTATATATTGATATGTTATGTATAGTTTCACTGTTAAATATGCAATTTAAGTGTTTGAATGACCTGGATAGATGTGTTTTAGTTATATGAATTTGATGACATTCTAAACCCTATTTATTGAGATAAATAAAAGCTTACCACTGCTATGTGCCATGACATGATAGGTTAAGTAAGAGTAACTGTTGAAGACATGCCGAAAAAAAGTACACGACAGAGTCCTCCCAATGAAGTAGATGAGCTTCGTCAGATAATCGAAGCTCAAGCTGCGGAAGCTCGAAGAAGAAATGAAGAAGCACGAAGGCGAGACCAGCGAATTGAGCAGCAAGGAGAAATGCTCCAACAACTACTTACCCGCCTCAATAATCAACAACAACAACCGCAGCCACAACAACGAGCAGAAGCAGCAGCACCAGCTGAAGTGAACGTACCGGTGCCGCCTATGCTGCGACCTAATGTACAATTGCCGAGGATGGCCCCTCTAATTGATGAACCGATTTACGAACGCTTCAGGAAGCAGAAACCACCTATGTTCCAAGGGACACCCGATCCGGCAAAGGCTGAAAATTGGATAAAGCGCATTCAGCAAATTTTTGAATACATGCAGTTGACGGACGCACAGAAGTTAGCCTGCGCTGTATACCAGTTTGATGATGAAGCTAGATGCTGGTGGGAGATGATTGTCCAAACGCAGCCTGTTGAAACAATCTCTTGGGATCGGTTCCTAGCCCTATTTTATGCCAAGTACCTTGCAGAAGCTCGACTTTCTGGAAAGGTTAAGGAGTTTATGGATCTTCGACAAGGAAGAATGACTGTAGCAGAGTACACCGCTAAATTTGATGAACTAGCGCGATATGCACCGACCATGGTAGCCACGGATGACGCCAGGAAGATGAAATATATGCATGGCCTTAGCGTTGAAATTGTGACGCAGGTGGACAGTGGCGAAGTAGGGCCGCGCACCTATGCTGATGCAGTACAGAGAGCTTTAAGAATTGATGGCTGGAAACTGACAAACAAGCCAACCTCCACACAAGGTGTAGCTGCAGCAGGTGGTAATACTGATGTTCAGAAGATAGAAACAAGGAAATTCCCTCCTAGACGTGACAGGTTTCAAAGAAACTATGGGAATCGACCCCAAATACAGCAACGTTATTATAATCAACCTGCCAATACTAGTAATTTCAGAAGTAATGAAGGACAGAAAGGAGGTCAGAAGCGCGGTCAACCAGGGGGAAATGAAAGAGTAAATTTACCGTGCAAATACAGAAACTAAACAACAGATCCCTCCACAGTGCACTCGTTGTGGAAAGTTACATAGTGGTGAGTGCAGAATGGGGACAAATGTTTGCTATACTTGCGGTAAAGAGGGTCACTTTGCGAAGTCCTGCCCAAACCAGAGAAAAGAAAGAGAACCAACTAGGACCCAGCCTCGTCCTAATGCCAGAGTCTACAGCCTATCGGAAGATGATGTGAACGTCGGCCCATCAACTGTAGTAACAGGTCAGCTTCCTGTTGCTAACCTTTCTCTGTATAGTCTTATTGATTCTGGCGCTACACATTCATTTATAGCAAGCAAAGTAGCAGAAAAGTTAGAATGGGATAGACAAATATTATCATACCCCTTTATTACTATAACTCCGGCAGGAGATACGTATGAATCAACTAGTTGGTTCAGAAATGTGCCTATCCGAATTGGAGAACGCACCCTCTATGCTAATCTAGTTGTTATAGAAATGGAAGATTATGATGTAATCTTGGGTATGGACTGGTTAAGTGCACATCATGCAGTCATAGATTGTCGAAAAAGGCGAGTTCGATTTCAACCACCTGATAGTGAAGAATTCAACTTTAAGGGAACATCACGGAAAAAGCTAGTTCCTACAATTTCAGCTCTCCAAGCCTTAAAATTACTAGCTAGTGGATGTCGTGGCTATATAGCCAACATCCGTGATGAGACAAAGGAAGTTAAACTGCAGCCAACAGATGTGCCTATTGTAAGAGACTACCTCACGGTATTCCCAGAAGATTTGCCAGGATTACCACCCGAACGTGAAATTGAATTCACCATTGAGTTAATCCCCGGAACGGCACCAGTTTCGAAGGCTCCTTACCGGTTGGCTCCTGCTGAGTTAAAGGAGCTAAAGACTCAATTACAGGAATTAGTTGATAAGGGATTCATTAGACCCAGTCACTCACCATGGGGCGCACCAGTTTTGTTCGTGAAGAAGAAGGATGGGACGTTGCGACTTTGCATTGATTATCGGGAACTTAATAAAGTTACGATTAAAAATAAATACCCGTTGCCCCGTATAGATGATTTGTTTGATCAACTAGCCGGGACGAAAGTATTTTCCAAGATTGATCTACGATCCGGGTATCATCAACTGAAGGTACGAGAGGAGGATGTTCCCAAAACAGCTTTCAGAACTCGGTATGGACACTATGAGTTTCTCGTAATGCCATTCGGGTTAACCAATGCACCAGCCGCTTTTATGGATCTGATGAATAGGGTATTTGAGGATTATTTAGATAAATTTGTCATTGTATTTATTGACGATATCCTCATTTACTCAAGGTCCCAAGAAGAACACGCATAACACTTGGCTTTAGTTTTGAAGAGGCTGCAAGACAAACAACTATATGCCAAGTTTAAGAAATGTGAGTTTTGGCTGGATAAGGTAGTTTTTCTGGGTCATGTTATATCCAAAGAGGGAATAATGGTGGACCCAGGGAAGATAGAAGCCGTTGTAGAATGGTTGCAACCGAAGAATGTAACTGAAATAAGAAGTTTTTTGGGTTTAGCTGGGTATTATCGAAGATTTGTTGAAGGTTTTTCAAAGATTGCGACACCTATGACAGCACTTACACGGAAGGGGCAGAAATTTATGTGGACATAAGCTTGTGAAAATAGCTTCCAGGAGCTAAAGAAAAGATTAACCACTGCTCCAGTTCTAACAATACCTCAGGGTACAACAGGTTTCGCTATCTACTGCGATGCCTCAAAATTAGGACTTGGGGCTGTTTTGATGCAACGTGGTAAAGTGATCGCCTATGCCTCCCGTCAACTTAAAGATTATGAGAAGAGGTATCCCACCCATGATTTGGAGTTAGCAGCGGTCGTGTTTGCCTTAAAAATATGGAGGCATTACCTCTATGGGGTACACTGTGATATTTACACCGACCATAAGACGCTGAAGTATCTGTTCACTCAAAAGGAGTTAAATGTGCGTCAAGGAAGATGGTTAGAGTTACTGACAGATTATGATTTTGATATTCATTACCATCCAGGCAAGGCCAACAAAGTGGCAGATGCACTTAGTCGAAAATCAGCAGGATCACTGATGACACTTAGAAATTTGCCGGAACAGTTGAGAAAGGAAATAGTGCACTTTGAGCTTCAGTTGGTGAATGGGAGATTAGCAGCATTACATGTTCAACCACTACTCCATAGTCAAATCAAAGAAAAACAACAAACTGATGAGAAATTTTCTGAAATCATCTATGAAGTGCGAAAAGGGAAACGAGAAGACTTTACTTTGGTGGAAGATGGAACGCTAATGGTTGGCAAGAGAATATGTGTACCAGATCAAGAGGATTTAAAGTTTCAATTACTGGAAGAAGCTCATGAAACCCCATATTCGGTACATCCCGGAGCTACTAAAATGTATCAAGATCTGAAGCAACATTACTGGTGGCCCGGAATGAAGCGTGATGTGATAGCTTATGTAGAGCGATGCCTTACCTGTCAGCAGGTTAAAGCAGAACATCAACGACCAGCTGGATTATTACAACCTCTAGAAATTCCGGAATGGAAGTGGGACCAAGTTACTATGGACTTTGTCTCTGGTCTACCTAGAACGAACAAAGGCCATAATTCTATTTGGGTAGTAGTAGATCGCTTGACTAAGTCTGCACACTTTATTCCGGTAAAGACAACTTATACCCTCGATCGACTAGCCGAGCTTTATGTTCAAGAAATAGTAAGGCTACATGGAGTACCAAATTCAATAGTATCTGATCGAGACAGTCGGTTTACTTCAAAGTTTTGGAAGAGTCTCCAGCATGCCCTTGGGACTAAATTAAAATTTAGCACTTCCTTTCATCCGCAAACAGATGGCCAAAGCGAGCGAACAATCCAAACACTGGAGGATATGTTGCGTGCTTGCACATTGGATTTTCAAGGTTCATGGGACAAGTATTTACCCTTGGTGGAATTCTCCTATAATAACAGTTATCAATCAACTGTTGGCATGGCTCCATACGAGGCTCTTTACGGGCGGAAATGTCGATCGCCTGTGCATTGGGACGAAGTAGGTGAAAGAAAGTATCTAGGGCCGAAATTGGTGGAGCAAGCAACCGAAGCAATTAAGAAAATTCAAGAGAGAATGAAGACGTCTCAAAGTCGTCAAAAAAGTTATGCTGATCGTCGACGCCGATCATTAGAGTTTGAAGTAGGAGAACAGGTATTCCTTAAGATATCTCCAATGCGGGGGATCATGAGATTTGGCAAGAAGGGCAAGCTTAGCCCTCGATTTGTTGGACCCTTTGAAATCTTAGAACGAGTTGGGGTAGTAGCTTACCGTCTTGCCTTACCACCCTCTATGTCTGGGGTACACGATGTTTTTCATGTGTCAATGCTAAGAAAGTACATTAGAGACCCCTCGCATGTGTTACCACACCAAGAATTTGAAATTACCCCAGAAGTAAAATATGAAGTGCAACCGCTTAGGATTTTGGACCGCAGGGAAAAAGTTCTGAGGAACAAGACCATTTTCCTCGTTAAGGTGATGTGGAAGAATCACACAGCGGAAGAGGCAACTTGGGAGCTGGAAAGTGAGATGCAAAAGAAATATCCAGCACTTTTCTAAGTTTCGAGGACGAAACTTTTGTAACGGGGAGGGGCTTGTGAACCCCGACTCCCCAATGTCCCAGAAATTATATAATAAATAAACCGTTGTGTATTTCTTGAAAATTACAACGAGTATGAGAATGTTTTCTTTCATAAAATCCCTCGCGAGTCCGAAACCCTAATTCGACTAATCAAGGTGTGATTAGTTGAATAAGTGAAATAAATATTAGTAAGTTATTAGTTATGTCAAGGAATGAGTTTAATATTAGATTTTGGTGACAAAAGACAAGGATTTTTGTTTAAGAATTCTTGTTACATCCAAAAATTGCACAACGAGTCCGAAACTTTACAAAAAATTGCATTTTTGGATCAAATTTGGAAAAAAATGATGAAAATGGTCACCAATCAAGAAAATAAATTGGTTTTGAGCTTATATCAGTATATTAAGCTCATGTATAAAATTTGAGGCCAATCCGAGGTCAAACAAAGAAGTTACAGTGAAATTTCGGTAAAAACCGCTATTTCGGGACCGAAATTGTAACACCAAGGAAAAAATAGGAAATGAGTTATATAAATTCTGAAAATTTATGTAGCATTTTATAATTGGACAAATAAGGTGAATAAAGAAAGAAATTGTGCTAGAAGGGCTAAGAAATAAATTTACAAATGTAACCAAGGACTAAGTTGTTAAGAGTTTATTTCGGTGGACTAAAGTGCAATTTCGTAAAAGAAGTAAGCACGACGGGGTTCACCTTCACATGGGTAAGTAGGAGCTGTCCTCTATAGATTAAACCTGATCTTTAGTTTTCTTAGGTGTCAAAATTTGAATAAGAGTTGTCAAAATTTAAGCGCGAGGTGGAAAGTCGATTACATCGTCGTGACGTCGTCGCGACACACCAACTAGCTTAGGTTTTTATTTAATTAAGCAGCCTTAGCACGAATTTGAACCATCAAAACAGAATAGAAAGTGAGAAAAAAAAAGGAAGAGAAAGAAAAGAAAAGAAAGAAGAGAGAAAGAAGAGGAAGAACAAGAAGAAGAAAGTGAAAAGGAAGTAAAGAAGAACAAGTTACACAACTAAGGTAAATAGGTTTTAAAACTTTGATTTGATTAAGCCTTTAACTTGAAATTATTATCATGGTTAATCACTGTTGAAAGGGCTGTTTTAATATGGTTTAATCTTGATTGAATGGTTTTTGGTGTTTTGAATATCTTTGGAAAGAAATTGATGCAAGTATTAGTGAAAAGAAAAGCTTGGTTTTCAATTTCCTTAGATTTTGTTCACACTTGGTGAAGGAAATTGCCTTGGATGATTATTAGGAATTGATGAAAAATATGATTTTTATGATGTTGATTTATGTTGTAGATTGACAATTGATGAAGTGAAGACAAAAGGAAAGGTTAATCTTGCTTGAGAAAGGAATATACTAAGTTCTTTAAGTTTTGATCATGTTATGTTTGATCATTGGTTTAAGTGGGGAAATTTTTATGATTTATTAGATTTTAATGAATTTTGGTGTGTTTTGAAGTATAAAATAGTGATTTACGCTTTAAAAATTGGTTTGGAGGCCCAATAACAAATTTTAGAGCATTTTGGACACCACCCGGGCCCTGGGCGCTGTGGGCGCGCTGCCTGGGTGCTGTGGGCGCCCAGCGCGCGCAGCAGGCGCGCCCAGCGCGTGCGGCATGCGCACAGCGCGCGCGGCAGGCGCCCAGCGCGCGCGGCATGCGCCCAGCGCGCGCAGCAGGCGCCCACCGTGCCCGACAGGTGCCCAGCGCGCGCGCCAGGTGCGCTGCCAGCCCCCATGCGCGCGCCAGGCGTGCTTCCAGCGGCCCGTGCGCGCCCAGCAGGCCCCGTGTGCGGCCCTGCGCGCCCGGCCAGCCCCGTGTGCGCGCCCAGCAGCCCCCTTGCGCGCCCAGCATGTGTCGGCTTGGGCCAAATGAACCCGAAACGGCCTAAAACATTTTTCTATGCCTCTTTTTGACCCAAATTGGCCTAAAAGCCTTTAAAAAGAATTTTAGACACTTTAAATGAATTTTTGATGGAATAAATTTTAAAACCTAATGGTTTTTACATTGTTTTAATAGGAAATACAAAGTTCCGACCCTCGGAAGACCAAAACGACCCGGAGCGACAATTTTCGCATCGAGTGACTCCGAGTAAGTGACGATGCACCTACAATACAAGAATAAATTGTATTATGTGCTAGGAATTGTATGGTTATGCATCTAAATGCCTTTGCTAGTAAGCAAAATTAGGTTCAAACCCGGTAATGACGAAACTAATAAGATTAATGGCTTCGGCTTTTGTAACTCATAAAACTTAGTACGGACCTTGCCCGATAAGTTAAGATGAAGGTTAGAAACTACCCGAGCCTTGTAATGTGTTGTAAACCAACCAAATGATGAAATATCCTTTGACTTACAAGTCAAGGAATCACGAGGGTTATTAATGAACAGTTTCGCCGCCGTGGAATCTTATTCCCGCGCGAAATAATATCAAGACCTCGGAATATTCTTCCGAGCTCCAAATGATTAACAATGAATGTAAAATGAAAGAATATGAGTTTAATGATAGTATTTGTCGGGTTTACACCCCGAGATGAATAACCCTCAAGGAATATGTGGCTCGGTCGCCTGAAATGATACGGTACCGGGGGTTGTTGATTGAAACGTCAACAACATAAGATAGAATGTTACGAAAACGAGTCGATGGTACCGATAGTACTCTTTGACACTTATGCCCTCCTGATAATGATGTTGAAATCTTTTTGATGCAATATAGCATGCTATAGTTTTTAAAATAATGCAGGAGGGTGTAATGTGACCGGGAGATGCTCTAAAAGTTGAGCTGGCCCACTCCCCGCCTGGCGCCTCATGTTATGATTCATGATACGGTACCATCAGTGGATCCCAGACTCTCTCATGATGCATGTTCGCCGATTCGTCGGCTAAGGTCTCTGATCACAAAAGGGTGGTTGAGACAACGCTAGGAATACTAAGAAACTATTTTCTATTGCAGGGATCATTTGGTATGGGACAAATGGCCTCTTATATTATTATGTGTACTGCTCATTATTTATATTTCTTATGTGATGCATTAATTGTCATGGCACATAGCATAGATAGATTCGTCACTTATTGAGTTTAGCAACTCACCAGGTTTCTTGTATTGTAGACACAGGTAAGAAGACGCAAAGCTAAGGAGGAGGTCGAGGATGCTATAACGAGTGTGTGGACTACCTGTGGTGGTTGAAGACTCTCGTGGCTCAATATTTTGTACTGTTGGTTTGTAAATATGAATATATCAAACTAAAGTACTTTAAAGAACAACAGTATATATATCTTTTTGACACCATTGCAATAGCATAGTTAAGAAGTATTTTGATTATATTGCAGTAACACTGTGGTATAATTAAGAGTTCTTACAATGTTATAGTAATGCTGTAGTAATGTTTTACATAAAAAAAAAAGTAAGTACGCGCGTACACTACTTTCTATGATTACATTGTGATTGTCAGGTTTAAGTATAAAACTTATACGTACGTAAGCAAGTATGAGTCACGGACCGTTGAAGCGGGTCGTGACAGATTTTATGGTATCAGAGCCCAGGTTGAGTCGTTTCTGCAGACCACCCACACACATTGTTTGACAGCCTCGGTTCTCTCCTTAGTGGGTAAGCTTTATTACTTAAATTTTAATTAGATTTAAACTAACTAATGAAAACTTGCAGGATGTCAGAAGTAGACCAGGTCATTCCTGATGTGGGTCCCGAGCTGTCTGGTGAGGATAGTGTCGTCGGACCAGTGATAATAGAACGGACCCCGACAGACATTCTGAACTCAGTACCAGAGAATGTTAAGTGTTTTATAGGAACTGCAGACAAGATGACTATTGACGAATGGCTAGGTTACACAACCCAATGGATGAGTTTTATTAGAATACCTCAGGAGTATTGGGTAGATGTTGCTGCAACCCTCTTAAGAGAAAAAGCCCTCACATTTTGGACTGCAATAACAACAAGAAGAGAAGTCCATGAATGGACAATTTTTAAGAGTATAATGACCCATAATTTTATGAAAGCATCTAAAGAAAAGGTCTGGTACCGGAGACTGAGCAGGTTTCACCAACGATTTGGAGAGTCCGCTCAAGAGTATACCGATAGGTTTAATAGCGAAATTGTCATGAGCTGTTTTCGAAATATGCCAGATCGAGAGAAAAGAGATGTTTATGCCAATGGACTCTTCAAATGGTTTAAGGTGTCAGAATTAATGGAAAAACATAAAACCTTTGACGAGCTTAAGGCAGCAGTGCTCATCTTTGATGAACAACCAGAGGGAAACCCAGAAAATGACCCAGAGGACGACATGGAAGAAGACTCGGAGGAAAACCTAGAAGAGGATCCAGAGGAGGATCCAGAGGACCCAGATGAAGAAGAATAACCCGAGGATGATTCAGATCCAAATGAAGATTAGAAGATCTAGAATATAACTTGTAAAAAAATAAAAATACACTTATATGTTTTGAGTGTAAATTATATATTGATATGTTATGTATAGTTTCACTGTTAAATATGCAATTTAAGTGTTTGAATGACCTGGATAGATGTGTTTTAGTTATATGAATTTGATGACATTCTAAACCCTATTTATTGAGATAAATAAAAGCTTACCACTGCTATGTGCCATGACATGATAGGTTAAGTAAGAGTAACTGTTGAAGACATGCCGAAAAAAAGTACACGACAGAGTCCTCCCAATGAAGTAGATGAGCTTCGTCAGATAATCGAAGCTCAAGCTGCGGAAGCTCGAAGAAGAAATGAAGAAGCACGAAGGCGAGACCAGCGAATTGAGCAGCAAGGAGAAATGCTCCAACAACTACTTACCCGCCTCAATAATCAACAACAACAACCGCAGCCACAACAACGAGCAGAAGCAGCAGCACCAGCTGAAGTGAACGTACCGGTGCCGCCTATGCTGCGACCTAATGTACAATTGCCGAGGATGGCCCCTCTAATTGATGAACCGATTTACGAACGCTTCAGGAAGCAGAAACCACCTATGTTCCAAGGGACACCCGATCCGGCAAAGGCTGAAAATTGGATAAAGCGCATTCAGCAAATTTTTGAATACATGCAGTTGACGGACGCACAGAAGTTAGCCTGCGCTGTATACCAGTTTGATGATGAAGCTAGATGCTGGTGGGAGATGATTGTCCAAACGCAGCCTGTTGAAACAATCTCTTGGGATCGGTTCCTAGCCCTATTTTATGCCAAGTACCTTGCAGAAGCTCGACTTTCTGGAAAGGTTAAGGAGTTTATGGATCTTCGACAAGGAAGAATGACTGTAGCAGAGTACACCGCTAAATTTGATGAACTAGCGCGATATGCACCGACCATGGTAGCTACGGATGACGCCAGAAAGATGAAATACATGCATGGTCTTAGCGTTGAAATTGTGACGCAGGTGGACAGTGGCGAAGTAGGGCCGCGCACTTATGCTGATGCAGTACAGAGAGCTTTAAGAATTGATGGCTGGAAACTGACAAACAAGCCAACCTCCACACAAGGTGTAGCTGCAGCAGGTGGTAATACTGATGTTCAGAAGATAGAAACAAGGAAATTCCCTCCTAGACGTGACAGGTTTCAAAGAAACTATGGGAATCGACCCCAAATACAGCAACGTTATTATAATCAACCTGCCAATACTAGTAATTTCAGAAGTAATGAAGGACAGAAAGGAGGTCAGAAGCGCGGTCAACCAAGGGGAAATGAAAGAGTAAATCGTCGCCGCCAGGAACAAAACCGTGCAAATACAGAAACTAAACAACAGATCCCTCCACAGTGCACTCGTTGTGGAAAGTTACATAGTGGTGAGTGCAGAATGGGGACAAATGTTTGCTATGCTTGCGGTAAAGAGGGTCACTTTGCGAAGTCCTGCCCAAACCAGAGAAAAGAAAGAGAACCAACTAGGACCCAGCCTCGTCCTAATGCCAGAGTCTACAGCCTATCGGAAGATGATGTGAACGTCGGCCCATCAACTGTAGTAACAGGTCAGCTTCCTGTTGCTAACCTTTCTCTGTATAGTCTTATTGATTCTGGCGCTACACATTCATTTATAGCAAGCAAAGCAGCAGAAAAGTTAGAATGGGATAGACAAATATTATCATACCCCTTTATTACTATAACTCCGGCAGGAGATACGTATGAATCAACTAGTTGGTTCAGAAATGTGCCTATCCGAATTGGAGAACGCACCCTCTATGCTAATCTAGTTGTTATAGAAATGGAAGATTATGATGTAATCTTGGGTATGGACTGGTTAAGTGCACATCATGCAGTCATAGATTGTCGAAAAAGGCGAGTTCGATTTCAACCACCTGATAGTGAAGAATTCAACTTTAAGGGAACATCACGGAAAAAGCTAGTTCCTACAATTTCAGCTCTCCGAGCCTTAAAATTACTAGCTAGTGGATGTCGTGGCTATATAGCCAACATCCGTGATGAGACAAAGGAAGTCAAACTGCAGCCAACAGATGTGCCTATTGTAAGAGACTACCTCACGGTATTCCCAGAAGATTTGCCAGGATTACCACCCGAACGTGAAATTGAATTCACCATTGAGTTAATCCCCGGAACGGCACCAGTTTCGAAGGCTCCTTACCGGTTGGCTCCTGCTGAGTTAAAGGAGCTAAAGACTCAATTACAGGAATTAGTTGATAAGGGATTCATTAGACCCAGTCACTCACCATGGGGCGCACCAGTTTTGTTCGTGAAGAAGAAGGATGGGACGTTGCGACTTTGCATTGATTATCGGGAACTTAATAAAGTTACGACTAAAAATAAATACCCGTTGCCCCGTATAGATGATTTGTTTGATCAACTAGCCGGGACGAAAGTATTTTCCAAGATTGATCTACGATCCGGGTATCATCAACTGAAGGTACGAGAGGAGGATGTTCCCAAAACAGCTTTCAGAACTCGGTATGGACACTATGAGTTTCTCGTAATGCCATTCGGGTTAACCAATGCACCAGCCGCTTTTATGGATCTGATGAATAGGGTATTTGAGGATTATTTAGATAAATTTGTCATTGTATTTATTGACGATATCCTCATTTACTCAAGGTCCCAAGAAGAACACGCGGAACACTTGGCTTTAGTTTTGAAAAGGCTGCAAGACAAACAACTGTATGCCAAGTTTAAGAAATGTGAGTTTTGGCTGGATAAGGTAGTTTTTCTGGGTCATGTTGTATCCAAAGAGGGAATAATGGTGGACCCAGGGAAGATAGAAGCCGTTGTAGAATGGTTGCAACCGAAGAATGTAACTGAAATAAGAAGTTTTTTGGGTTTAGCTGGGTATTATCGAAGATTTGTTGAAGGTTTTTCAAAGATTGCGACACCTATGACAGCACTTACACGGAAGGGGCAGAAATTTATGTGGACAGAAGCTTGTGAAAATAGCTTCCAGGAGCTAAAGAAAAGATTAACCACTGCTCCAGTTCTAACAATACCTCAGGGTACAACAGGTTTCGCTATCTACTGCGATGCCTCAAAATTGGGACTTGGGGCTGTTTTGATGCAACATGGTAAAGTGATCGCCTATGCCTCCCGTCAACTTAAAGATTATGAGAAGAGGTATCCCACCCACGATTTGGAGTTAGCAGCGGTCATGTTTGCCTTAAAAATATGGAGGCATTATCTCTATGGGGTACACTGTGATATTTACACCGACCATAAGACGCTGAAGTATCTGTTCACTCAAAAGGAGTTAAATGTGCGTCAAGGAAGATGGTTAGAGTTACTGACGGATTATGATTTTGATATTCACTACCATCCAGGCAAGGCCAACAAGGTCGCAGATGCACTTAGTCGAAAATCAGCAGGATCACTGATGACACTTAGAAATTTGCCGGAACAGTTGAGAAAGGAAATAGTGCACTTTGAGCTTCAGTTGGTGAATGGGAGATTAGCAGCATTACATGCTCAACCACTACTCCGTAGTCAAATCAAAGAAAAACAACAAACTGATGAGAAATTTTCTGAAATCATCTATGAAGTGCGAAAAGGGAAACGAGAAGACTTTACTTTGGTGGAAGATGGAACGCTAATGGTTGGCAAAAGAATATGTGTACCAGATCAAGAGGATTTAAAGTTTCAATTACTGGAAGAAGCTCATCAAACCCCATATTCGGTACATCCCGGAGCTACTAAAATGTATCAAGATCTGAAGCAACATTACTGGTGGCCCGGAATGAAGCGTGATGTGATAGCTTATGCAGAGCGATGCCTTACCTGTCAGCAGGTTAAAGCAGAACATCAACGACCAGCTGGATTATTACAACCTCTGGAAATTCCGGAATGGAAGTGGGACCAAATTACTATGGACTTTGTCTCTGGTCTACCTAGAACGAATAAAGGCCATAACTCTATTTGGGTAGTAGTAGATCGCTTGACTAAGTCTGCACACTTTATTCCGGTAAAGACAACTTATACTCTCGATCGACTAGCCGAGCTATATGTTCGAGAAATAGTAAGGCTACATGGAGTACCAAATTCAATAGTATCTGATCGAGACAGCCGGTTTACTTCAAAGTTTTGGAAGAGTCTCCAACATGCCCTTGGGACTAAATTAAAATTTAGCACTTCCTTTCATCCGCAAACAGATGGCCAAAGCGAGCGAACAATCCAAACACTGGAGGATATGTTGCGTGCTTGTACATTGGATTTTCAAGGTTCATGGGACAAGTATTTACCCTTGGTGGAATTCTCCTATAATAACAGTTATCAATCAACTGTTGGCATGGCACCATACGAGGCTCTTTATGGGCGAAAATGTCGATCGCCTGTGCATTGGGACGAAGTAGGTGAAAGAAAGTATCTAGGGCCGGAATTGGTGGAGCAAGCAACCGAAGCAATCAAGAAAATTCAAGAGAGAATGAAGACGTCTCAAAGTCGCCAAAAAAGTTATGCTGATCGACGACGCCGACCATTAGAGTTTGAAGTAGGAGAACAGGTATTCCTTAAGATATCTCCAATGCGGGGGATCATGAGATTTGGCAAGAAGGGCAAGCTTAGCCCTCGATTTGTTGGACCCTTTGAAATCTTAGAACGAGTTGGGGTAGTAGCTTACCGTCTTGCCTTACCACCCTCTATGTCTGGGGTACACGATGTTTTTCATGTGTCAATGCTAAGAAAGTACATTAGAGACCCCTCGCATGTGTTACCACACCAAGAATTTGAAATTACCCCAGAAGTAAAATATGAAGTGCAACCGCTTAGGATTTTGGACCGCAGGGAAAAAGTTCTGAGGAACAAGACCATTTTCCTCGTTAAGGTGATGTGGAAGAATCACACAGCGGAAGAGGCAACTTGGGAGCTGGAAAGTGAGATGCAAAAGAAATATCCAGCACTTTTCTAAGTTTCGAGGACGAAACTTTTGTAACGGGGAGGGGTTTGTGAACCCCGACTCCCCAATGTCCCAGAAATTATATAATAAATAAACCGTTGTGTATTTCTTGAAAATTACAACGAGTATGAGAATGTTTTCTTTCATAAAATCCCTCGCGAGTCCGAAACCCTAATTCGACTAATCAAGGTGTGATTAGTTGAATAAGTGAAATAAATATTAGTAAGTTATTAGTTATGTCAAGGAATGAGTTTAATATTAGATTTTGGTGACAAAAGACAAGGATTTTTGTTTAAGAATTCTTGTTACATCCAAAAATTGCACAACGAGTCCGAAACTTTACAAAAAATTGCATTTTTGGATCAAATTTGGAAAAAAATGATGAAAATGGTCACCAATCAAGAAAATAAATTGGTTTTGAGCTTATATCAGTATATTAAGCTCATGTATAAAATTTGAGGCCAATCCGAGGTCAAACAAAGAAGTTACAGTGAAATTTCGGTAAAAACCGCTATTTCGGGACCGAAATTGTAACACCAAGGAAAAAATAGGAAATGAGTTATATAAATTCTGAAAATTTATGTAGCATTTTATAATTGGACAAATAAGGTGAATAAAGAAAGAAATTGTGCTAGAAGGGCTAAGAAATAAATTTACAAATGTAACCATGGACTAAGTTGTTAAGAGTTTATTTCGGTGGACTAAAGTGCAATTTCGTAAAAGAAGTAAGCACGACGGGGTTCACCTTCACATGGGTAAGTAGGAGCTGTCCTCTATAGATTAAACCTGATCTTTAGTTTTCTTAGGTGTCAAAATTTGAATAAGAGTTGTCAAAATTTAAGCGCGAGGTGGAAAGTCGATTACATCGTCGTGACGTCGTCGCGACACACCAACTAGCTTAGGTTTTTATTTAATTAAGCAGCCTTAGCACGAATTTGAACCATCAAAACAGAATAGAAAGTGAGAAAAAAAAAAGGAAGAGAAAGAAAAGAAAAGAAAGAAGAGAGAAAGAAGAGGAAGAACAAGAAGAAGAAAGTGAAAAGGAAGTAAAGAAGAACAAGTTACACAACTAAGGTAAATAGGTTTTAAAACTTTGATTTGATTAAGCCTTTAACTTGAAATTATTATCATGGTTAATCACTGTTGAAAGGGCTGTTTTAATATGGTTTAATCTTGATTGAATGGTTTTTGGTGTTTTGAATATCTTTGGAAAGAAATTGATGCAAGTATTAGTGAAAAGAAAAGCTTGGTTTTCAATTTCCTTAGATTTTGTTCACACTTGGTGAAGGAAATTGCCTTGGATGATTATTAGGAATTGATGAAAAATATGATTTTTATGATGTTGATTTATGTTGTAGATTGACAATTGATGAAGTGAAGACAAAAGGAAAGGTTAATCTTGCTTGAGAAAGGAATATACTAAGTTCTTTAAGTTTTGATCATGTTATGTTTGATCATTGGTTTAAGTGGGGAAATTTTTATGATTTATTAGATTTTAATGAATTTTGGTGTGTTTTGAAGTATAAAATAGTGATTTACGCTTTAAAAATTGGTTTGGAGGCCCAATAACAAATTTTAGAGCATTTTGGACACCACCCGGGCCCTGGGCGCTGTGGGCGCGCTGCCTGGGCGCTGTGGGCGCCCAGCGCGCGCAGCAGGCGCGCCCAGCGCGTGCGGCATGCGCACAGCGCGCGCGGCAGGCGCCCAGCGCGCGCGGCATGCGCCCAGCGCGCGCAGCAGGCGCCCACCGTGCCCGACAGGTGCCCAGCGCGCGCGCCAGGTGCGCTGCCAGCCCTCATGCGCGCGCCAGGCGTGCTTCCAGCGGCCCGTGCGCGCCCAGCAGGCCCCGTGTGCGGCCCTGCGCGCCCGGCCAGCCCCGTGTGCGCGCCCAGCAGCCCCCTTGCGCGCCCAGCATGTGTCGGCTTGGGCCAAATGAACCCGAAACGGCCTAAAACATTTTTCTATGCCTCTTTTTGACCCAAATTGGCCTAAAAGCCTTTAAAAAGAATTTTAGACACTTTAAATGAATTTTTGATGGAATAAATTTTAAAACCTAATGGTTTTTACATTGTTTTAATAGGAAATACAAAGTTCCGACCCTCGGAAGACCAAAACGACCCGGAGCGACAATTTTCGCATCGAGTGACTCCGAGTAAGTGACGATGCACCTACAATACAAGAATAAATTGTATTATGTGCTAGGAATTGTATGGTTATGCATCTAAATGCCTTTGCTAGTAAGCAAAATTAGGTTCAAACCCGGTAATGACGAAACTAATAAGATTAATGGCTTCGGCTTTTGTAACTCATAAAACTTAGTACGGACCTTGCCCGATAAGTTAAGATGAAGGTTAGAAACTACCCGAGCCTTGTAATGTGTTGTAAACCAACCAAATGATGAAATATCCTTTGACTTACAAGTCAAGGAATCACGAGGGTTATTAATGAACAGTTTCGCCGCCGTGGAATCTTATTCCCTCGCGAAATAATATCAAGACCTCGGAATATTCTTCCGAGCTCCAGATGATTAACAATGAATGTAAAATGAAAGAATATGACTTTAATGAAAGTATTTGTCGGGTTTACACCCCGAGATGAATAACCCTCAAGGAATATATGGCTCGGTCACCTGAAATGATACGGTACCGGGGGTTGTTGATTGAAACGTCAACAACATAAGATAGAATGTTACGAAAAAGGAGTCGATGGTACCGATAGTACTCTTTGACACTTATGCCCTCCTGATAATGATGTTGAAATCTTTTGATGCAAAATAGCATGCTATAGTTTTTAAAATAATGCAGGAGGGTGTAATGTGGCCGAGAGATGCTCTAAAGGTTGAGCTGGCCCACTCCCCGCCTGGCGCCTCATGTTATGATTCATGATACGGTACCATCAGTGGATCCCAGACTCTCTCATGATGCATGTTCGCCGATTCGTCGGCTAAGGTCTCTGATCACAAAAGGGTGGTTGAGACAACGCTAGGAATACTAAGAAACTATTTTCTATTGAAGGGATCATTTGGTATGGGACAAATGGCCTCTTATATTATTATGTGTACTGCTCATTATTTATATTTCTTATGTGATGCATTAATTGTCATGGCACATAGCATAGATAGATTCGTCACTTATTGAGTTTAGCAACTCACCAGGTTTCTTGTATTGTAGACACAGGTAAGAAGACGCAAAGCTAAGGAGGAGGTCGAGGATGCTATAACGAGTGTGTGGACTACCTGTGGTGGTTGAAGACTCTCGTGGCTCAATATTTTGTACTGTTGGTTTGTAAATATGAATATATCAAACTAAAGTACTTTAAAGAACAACAGTATATATATCTTTTTGACACCATTGCAATAGCATAGTTAAGAAGTATTTTGATTATATTGCAGTAACACTGTGGTATAATTAAGAGTTCTTACAATGTTATAGCAATGCTGTAGTAATGTTTTACATAAAAAAAAAAGTAAGTACACGCGTACACTACTTTCTATAATTACATTGTGATTGTCAGGTTTAAGTATAAAACTTATACGTACGTAAGCAAGTATGAGTCACGGACCGTTGAAGCGGGTCGTGACATTATAACTTGTTTTGCCGAAATCGAGCCTTTAAAGGGCTATTTTGGCTCCGAATTGACTCTAGCAAACTTGTTTTGATTCCAAATATTTTTTTTAAACATATAATATGTTATACGATGTCTTAGAGACTCATTTGGAGCTCCAAAAAGCCTTAAAAACTCACTTCGTACAAAAACAAAGTCATTATAACTAGTTTTGGAAAAATCGAGCCTTTAAAGGGCTTTTTTGGCTCCGAAGTGACATGAGCAACGTTGTTTTGATCCTAAATGTGTATTTAAACATATAATATATTTTAATAAGTTTTAGAAACTCATTTGGAGCTCCAACAAGCCTTCAAAACTCACCTTGCAAAAAAACTAAGTCCTTATAACTAGTTTTGCCTAAATCGAGCCTTTAAAGGGCATTTTTTGCTCCGAAGTGACTCTAGCAAAGTTGTTTTGATCCTAATTGAGTATTTGAACATATATTATATTATAATAAGTCTAAGGGACTCATTTGGAGCTCCAACAAATTTTAAAAAGTCATTTGGCGCAAAAACTAAGTCCTTATAACTAGTTTTGCCTAAATCGAGCCTTTATAGGGCATTGTTTGGTCCGAAATGACTCTAGCAAAGTTGTTTTGATCCTAAATGAGTATCTGAACATATATTATATTATAATAAGTCTTAGGGACTCATTTAGAGCTCCAAAAAGCCTGAAAAACTCACTTTTCGCCAAAACAAAGTCATTCTAACTAGTTTTGCCGAAATCGAGCCTTTAATGGGCTATTTTGGCTCCGAATAGACTCTAGCAAATTTTTTTTATTCCAAATGTTTTTTTAAACATATAATATATTATACTAAGTCTTAGGGACTCATTTGGCCTTCCAAAAAGCCATAAAAACTCACTTCGCGCAAAAACAAAGTCATTATAACTAGTTTTACTGGAATCAAGCCTTTAAAGGGCTTTTTTTTGGCTCTGAAATGACTTGAGCAACGTTGTTTTGCTCTCCAATGTGTATTTAAACATATAATATTTTCTAATAAGTGTTATAAACTCATTTCGAGCTTCAACATCTTACCTCGCACAAAAACTAAGTTCTTATAACTAGTTTTCCCAAAATTGAGTCTTTATAAGGCAATTTTATTCTCCGAAGTGACTCTAGCAAAGTTGTTTTGATCCTAATTGATTATTTGAACATATATTATGTTATAATAAGTCTTAGGGACTCATTTGAAGCTCCAACAAGCCTTAAAAAGTCAGTTTGAGTAAAAACTAAGTCCTTATAACTAGTTTTGTCTAAATTAAGCCGTTATAGGGGATTTTTTGGTCTGAAATGGCTCTAGCAAAGTGGTTGTGATCTTAAATGAGTATCTGAACTTATATTATCTTATAATAAGTCTTAGGGACTCATTTAGAGCACCAACAAGCCTGAAAAAGACACTTTGCGCTAAAACAAAGTCATTATAACTTGTTTTGCCGAAATCGAGCCTTTAATGGGCTATTTTGGCTCCGAATTGATTCTAGCAAACTTGTTTTGATTCCAAATGTTTTTTTCAAACATATAATATGTTATACGATGTCTTAGAGACTCATTTGGAGCTCCAAAAAGCCTTAAAAACTCACTTCGTACAAAAACAAACTCATTATAACTAGTTTTGGCAAAATCGAGCCTTTAAAGGGCTTTTTTGGCTCCGAAGTGACATGAGCAACGTTGTTTTGATCCTAAATGTGTATTTAAACATATAATATATTTTAATAAGTTTTAGAAACTCATTTGGAGCTCCAACAAGCCTTCAAAACTCACCTTGCAAAAAAACTAAGTCCTTATAGCTACTTTTGCCTAAATCGAGCCTTTAAAGGGCATTTTTTCCTCCGAAGTGACTCTAGCAAAGTTGTTTTGATCCTAATTGAGTATTTGAACATATATTATATTATAATAAGTCTAAGGGACTTATTTGGAGCTCCAACAAATCTTAAAAAGTCATTTGGCGCAAAAACTAAGTCCTTATAACTAGTTTTGCCTAAATCGAGCCTTTATAGGGCATTTTTTGGTCCGAAATGACTCTAGCAAAGTTGTTTTGATCCTAAATGAGTATATGAATATATATTATATTATAATAAGTCTTAAGGACTCATTTCGAGATCCAACAAGCCTGAAAAACTCACTTTTCGCCAAAACAAAGTCATTCTAACTAGTTTTGCCGAAATCGAGCTTTTAATGGGCTATTTTGGCTCCGAATAGACTCTAGCAAATTTTTTTTATTCCAAATGTTTTTTTAAACATATAATATATTATACTAAGTCTTAGGGACTCATTTGGACTTCCAAAAAGCCATAAAAACTCACTTCGCGCAAAAACAAAGTCATTATAACAAGTTTTACTGGAATCAAGCCTTTAAAGGGCTTTTTTTTGGCTTTGGCTCCGAAATGACTTGAGCAACGTTGTTTTGCTCCCCAATGTGTATTTAAACATATAATATATTCTAATAAGTGTTATAAACTCATTTGGAGCTTCAACATCTTACCTCGCCCAAAAACTAAGTTCTTATAACTAGTTTTCCCAAAATTGAGTCTTTATAAGGCAATTTTATTCTCCGAAGTGACTCTAGCAAAGTTGTTTTGATCCTAATTGATTATTTGAACATATATTATGTTATAATAAGTCTTAGGGACTCATTTGAAGCTCCAACAAGCCTTAAAAAGTCATTTTGAGTAAAAACTAAGTCCTTATAACTAGTTTTGTCTAAATCGAGCCGTTATAGGGGATTTTTTGGTCTGAAATGGCTCTAGCAAAGTGGTTGTGATCTTAAATGAGTATCTGAACTTATATTATCTTATAATAAGTCTTAGGGACTCATTTAGAGCACCAACAAGCCTGAAAAAGTCAGTTTACATTCAAACAAAGTCATTATAATTTGTTTTGCCGAAATCGAGCCTTTAATGGGCTATTTTGGCTCCGAATTGACTCTAGCAAACTTGTTTTGATTCCAAATGTTTTATTAAACATATAATATGTTATACGATGTCTTAGAGACTCATTTGGAGCTCGAAAAAGCCTTAAAAACTCACTTCGTACAAAAACAAAGTCATTATAACTAGTTTTGGCAAAATCGAGCCTTTAAAGGGCTTTTTTTGCTCCTAAGTGACATGAGCAACGTTGTTTTGAACCTAAATGTGTATTTAAACATATAATATATTTTATTAAGTTTTAGAAACTCATTTGGAGCTCCAAAAAGCCTTCAAAACTCACCTTGCAAAAAAACTAAGTCCTTATAACTATATTTGCCTAAATCGAGCCTTTAAAGGGCATTTTTTGCTCCGAAGTGACTCTAGCAAAGTTGTTTTGATCCTACTTGAGTATTTGAACATATATTGTGTTATAATAAGTCTTAGGGACTTATTTGGAGCTCCAACAAGCCTTAAAAATTCATTTCGCGCAAAAACTAAGTCCTTATAACTAGTTTTGTCTAAATCGAGCCGTTATAGGGGATTTTTTGGTCTAAAATGGCTCTAGCAAAGTGGTTGTGATCTTAAATGAGTAACTGAACTTATATTATCTTATAATAAGTCTTACGGACTCATTTAGAGCACCAACAAGCCTAAAAAAGTCACTTTGCATTAAAACAATATCATTATAACTTGTTTTGCCGAAATCGAGCCTTTAATGGGCTATTTTGACTCCGAATTGACTCTAGCAAACTTGTTTTGATTCCAAATGTTTTTTTTAAACATATAATATGTTATACGATGTCTTAGGGACTCATTTGGAGATCCAAAAAGCCTCAAAAACTCACTTCGTACAAAAACAAAGTCGTTATAACTAGTTTTGGCAAAATCGAGCCTTTAAAGGGCTTTTTTGGCTCCGAAGTGACATGAGCAACGTTGTTTTGATCCTAAATGTGTAATTAAACATATAATATATTTTAATAATTTTTAGAAACTCATTTGGAGCTCTAACATGCCTTCAAAACTCACCTTGCAAAAAAACTAAGTCCTTATAACTAGTTTTGCCTAAATCGAGCCTTTATATGGCATTTTTTGCTCCGAAGTGACTCTAGCAAAGTTGTTTTGATCCTAATTGAGTATTTGAACATATATTATATTATAATAAGTCTAAGGGACTCATTTGGAGATCCAACAAATCTTAAAAAGTCGTTTCGCGCAAAAACTAAGTCCTTATAACTAGTTTTGCCTAAATCGAGCCTTTATAAGGCATTTTTTTGGTCCGAAATGGCTCTAGCAAAGTTGTTTTGATCCTAAATGAGTATCTGAAAATATATTATATTATAATAAGTCTTAGGGACTCATTTAGAGCTCCAACAAGCCTGAAAAACTCACTTTTCGCCAAAACAAAGTCATTCTAACTAGTTTTGCCGAAATCGAGCCTTTAATGGGCTATTTTGGCTCCGAATAGACTCTAGCAAATTTGTTTTGATTCCAAATTTTTTTTTAAACGTATAATATATTATACTAAGTCTTAGGGACTCATTTGGACCTCCAAAATGCCATAAAAACTCACTTCGCACAAAAACAAAGTCATTATAACTAGTTTTGCTGGAATCGAGCCTTTAAATGGCTTTTTTGGCTCCGAAGTGACTTAAGCAACGTTGTTATGCTCCTCAATGTGTATTTAAACATATAATATATTATAATAAGTGTTTTAAACTCATTTGGAGCTTCAACATCTTACCTCGCACAAAAACTAAGTTCTTATAACTAGTTTTCCCAAAATTGAGTCTTTATAGGGCAATTTTATTCTCCGAAGTGACTCTAGCAAAGTTGTTTTGATGCTAATTGAGTATTTGAACATATATTGTGTTATAATAAGTCTTAGGGACTCATTTGGAGCTCCAACAAGCCTTAAAAAGTCATTTCGCGCAAAAACTAAGTTCTTATAACTAGTTTTGTCTAAATCGAGCCGTTATAGGGGATTTTTTGGTCTGAAATGGCTCTAGAAAAGTGGTTGTGATCTTAAATGAGTATCTGAACTTATATTATCTTATAATAAGTCTTAGGGACTCATTTAGAGCACCAACAAGCCTGAAAAAGTTACTTTGCGTTAAAACAAAGTCATTATAACTTGTTTTGCCGAAATTGAGCCTTTAATGGGCTATTTTGGCTCCGAATTGACTCTAGCAAACTTGTTTTGATTCCAAATGTTTTTTTTAACATATAATATGTTATACGATGTCTTAAAGACTCATTTGGAGCTCCAAAAAGCCTTAAAAACTCACTTCGTACAAAAACAAAGTCATTATAACTAGTTTTGGCAAAATCGAGCCTTTAAAGGGCTTTTTTTGCTCCGAAGTGACATGAGCAACGTTGTTTTGATCCTAAATGTGTATTTAAACATATAATATATTTTATTAAGTTTTAGAAACTCATTTGGAGCTCCAACAAGCCTTCAAAACTCACCTTGCAAAAAAACTAAGTCCTTATAACTAGTTTTGCCTAAATCGAGCCTTTAACGGGCATTTTTTGCTCCGAAGTGACTCTAGCAAAGTTGTTTTTATCCTAATTGAGTATTTGAACGTATATTATATTATAATAAGTCTAAGGGACTCATTTGGAGCTCGAACAAGCCTTAAAAAGTCATTTCGCGCAAAAACTAAGTCCTTATAACTAGTTTTGTCTAAATCGAGCCGTTATATAGGATTTCTTGGTCCGAAATGGCTCTAGCAGAGTGGTTGTGATCTTAAATGAGTATCTAAACTTATATTATCTTATAATAAGTCCTAGGGACTCATTTAGAGCACCAACAAGCCTGAAAAACTCACTTTGCGCGAAAAAAAACTCATTATAACTTGTTTTGCCGAAATCGAGCCTTTACTGGGCTATTTTGGCTCCGAATTGACTCTAGCAAACTTGTTTTGATTCTAAATATTTTTTTAAACATATAATATGTTATACAAAGTCTTAGAAACTCATTTGGAGCTCCAACAAGCCTTCAAAACTCACCTTGCAAAAAAACTAAGTCCTTATAACTAGATTTGCCTAAATCGAGCCTTTAAAGGGCATTTTTTGCTCCGAAGTTACTCTAGCAAAGTTGTTTTGATCCTAATTGAGTATTTGAACATATATTATATTATAATAAGTCTAAGGGACTGATTTGGAGCTCCAACAAATCTTAAAAAGTCATTTCGCACAAAAACTAAGTCCTTATAACTAGTTTTGCCTAAATCGAGCCTTTATAGGGCATTTTTTGTCCGCAATGACTCTAGCAAAGTTGTTTTGTTCCTAAATGAGTATCTGAACATATATTATATTATAATAAGTCTTAGGGACTTATTTAGATCTCCAACAAGCCTGAAAAACTCACTTTTCGCCAAAACAAAGTCATTCTAACTAGTTTTACTGAAATCGAGCCTTTAATGGGTTATTTTGGCTCCGAATAGACTCTAGCAAATTTGTTTTGATTCTAAATGTTTTTTTAAACATATAATATATTATATAAGTCTTAGGGACTCATTTGGAACTCCAAAAAGCCATAAAAACTCACTTCGCGCAAAAACAAAGTCATTATAACTAGTTTTGCCAGAATCGAGCATTTAAAGGGCTTTTTTTTCGCTCCGAAGTGACTTGAGCAACGTTGTTTTACTCCCCAATTTGTATTTAAACATATAATACATTATAATAAGTCTTATAAACTCATTTGGAGATTCAACATCTTACCTCGCACAAAAACTAAGTTCCTATAACTAGTTTTGCCTAAATCGAGTCTTTATAGGGCAGTTTTTTTCTCCGAAGTGACTCTAGCAAAGTTGTTTTGATCCTAATTGAGTATTTGAACATATATTATATTATAATAAGTCTTGGGGACTCATTTAGAGCTTCAACAAGCTTTAAAAGTCATTTTGCACAAAAACTAAGTCCTTATAACTAGTTTTGTCTAAATCGAGCCGTTATAGGGGATTTTTTTTTATCCGAAATGGCTCTAGCAGAGTGGTTGTGATCTTAAATGAGTATCTGAACGTATATTATCTTATAATAAGTCTTAGGGACTCATTTAGAACACCAACTAGCCTGAAAAAACTCACTTTGCGCTAAAACAAACTCATTATAACTTGTTTTGCCGAAATCAAACCTTTAATGGGCTATTTTGGTTCCGAATTGACTCTAGCAAACTTGTTTTGATTCCAAATGTTTTTTTTGAACATATAATATGTTATACAAAGTCTTAGGGACTCATTTGGAGCTCCAAAAAGACTTAAAAACTCACTTCGTGCAAAAACAAAGTCATGATAACTAGTTTTGGCAAAATCGAGCCTTTAAAGGGTTTTTTGGCTCCGAAGTGACATGAGCAACATTGTTTTGATTCCAAATGTGTATTTAAACATATAATATATTTAATAAGTTTTAAAAACTCATTTGGAGCTCCAACAAGCCTTCAGAACTCACCTTGCAAAAAAACTAAGTCCTTATAACTAGTTTTGCCTAAATCGAGCCTTTAACAGGCATTTTTTGCTCCGAAGTGACTCTAGCAAAGTTGTTTTGATCGTAATTGAGTATTTGAACGTATATTATATTATAATAAGTCTAAGGGACTCATTTGGAGCTCCAACAAACCTTAAAAACTCATTTCGCGCAAAAACTAAGTCCTTATAACTAGTTTTGCATAAATCGAGCCTTTATAGGGCAGTTTTTGGTCCGAAATGACACTAGCAAAGTTGTTTTGATCCTAAATGAGTATCTGAACATATATTATATTATAATAAGTCTTAGGGACTCATTTAGAGCTCAACCAATCCTGAAAAACTCACTTTTCGCCAAAACAAAGTCATTATAACTAGTTTTGCCGAAATCGAGCCTTTAATGGGCTATTTTTGCTCCGAATTGACTCTAGCAATTTTTTTTTGAGTCAAAATATTTTTTTAAACATATAATATATTATACTGAGTCTTAGGGACTCATTTGGATCTCCAAAAAGCCATAAAAACTCACTTCGCGTAAAAATAAAGTCATTATAACTAGTTTTACCGGAATCGAGCCTTTAAAGGGCTTTTTTTTCGCTCCGAAGTGACTTGAGCAACGTTGTTTTGCTCCCCAATGTGTATTTAAAAGTATAATATATTATAATAAGTCTTATAAACTCATTTGGAGATTCAACATCTTACCTCGCACGAAAACTAAGTTCCTATAACTAGTTTTGCCTAAATCGAGTCTTTATAGGGCAATTTTTTTCTCCGAAGTGACTCTAGCAAAGTTGTTTTGATCCTAATTGAGTATTTGAACATATATTATATTATAATAAGCCTTAGGGACTCATTTGGAGCTCCAACAAGCCTTAAAAAGTCATTTCGCGCAAAAACTAAGTCCTTATAACTAGTTTTGTCTAAATCGAGCCGTTATACGGGATTTTTTGATCCGAAATGGCTCTAGCAGAGTGGTTGTGATCATAAATGAGTATCTGAACTTATATTAACTTATAATAAGTCTTAGAGACTCATTTAGAGCACCAACAAACCTGAAAAACTCACTTTGCGCTAAAACAAACTCATTATAACTTGTGTTGCTGAAATCGAGCCTTTAATGTGCTATTTTAGCTCCGAATTGACTCTAGCAAACTTGTTTTGATTCCAAATGTTTTTTTTTTAACATATAGTATGTTATACAAAGTCTTAGGGACTCATTTGGAGGTCCAAAAAGTCTTAAAAACTTACTTCGTGCAAAAACAAAGTCATTATAACTAGTTTTGGCAAAATCGAGCCTTTATAGGACTTTTTTGGCTCCGAAGTGACATGAGCAACGTTGTTTTAATCCCAAATGTGTATTTAAATATATAATATATTTTAATAAGTTTTAAAAACTCATTTGGAGCTCCAACAAGCCTTCAAAACTCACCTTGCAAAAAAACTAAGTCCTTATAACTAGTTTTGCCTAAATCGAGCCTTTAACGGGCATTTTTTGCTCCGAAGTGACTCTAGCAAAGTTGTTTTTATCCTAATTGAGTATTTGAACGTATATTATATTATAATAAGTCTAAGGGACTCATTTGGAGGTCGAACAAGCCTTAAAAAGTCATTTCGCGCAAAAACTAAGTCCTTATAACTAGTTTTGTCTAAATCGAGCCGTTATAGGGGATTTCTTGGTCCGAAATGGCTCTAGCAGAGTGGTTGTGATCTTAAATGAGTATCTAAACTTATATTATCTTATAATAAGTCCTAGGGACTCATTTAGAGCACCAACAAGCCTGAAAAACTCACTTTGCGCGAAAAAAAAACTCATTATAACTTGTTTTCCCGAAATCGAGCCTTTACTGGGCTATTTTAGCTCCGAATTGACTCTAGCAAACTTGTTTTGATTCTAAATATTTTTTTTAAACACATAATATGTTATACAAAGTCTTAGGGACTCATTTGGAGCTCCAAAAAGCCTTAAAAACGCACTTCGTGCAGAAACAAAGTCATTATAACTAGTTTTGGCAAAATCGAGCCTTTAAAGGGCTTTTTTGGCTCCGAAGTGACATGAGCAACGTTGTTTTGATCCCAAATGTGTATTCAAACATATAATATATTTTAATAAGTTTTAAAAACTCATTTGGAGCTCCAACAAGCCTTCAAAACTCACCTTGCAAAAAACCTAAGTCCTTATAACTTGTTTTGCCTAAATCGAGCCTTTAACGGGCATTTTTTGCTCCGACGTGACTCTAGCAAAGTTGTTTTGATCCTAATTGAGTATTTGAACGTATATTATATTATAATAAGTCTAAGGGACTCATTTGGAGCTCCAACAAATCTTAAAAAGTTATTTCGCGCAAAAACTAAGTCCTTATAACTAGTTTTGCCTAAATCGAGCCTTTATAGGGCATTTTTTGGTCCGAAATGACTCTAGCAAAGTTGTTTTGATCCTAAATGAGTATCTGAACATATATTATATTATAATAAGTCTCATTTAGAGCTCAACCAAGCCTGAAAAACTCACTTTTTGCCAAAACAAAGTCATTATAACTAGTTTTGCCGAAATCGAGCCTTTAATGGGCTATTTTTGCTCCGAATTGACTCTAGCAAATTTGTTTTGAGTCAAAATATTTTTTTAAACATATAATATATTATACTAAGTCTTAGGGACTCATTTGGATCTCCAAAAAGCCATAAAAACTCACTTCGCGCAAAAATAAAGTCATTATAACTAGTTTTACTAGAATCGAGCCTTTAAAGGGCTTTTTTTTCGCTCCGAAGTGACTTGAGCAACGTTGTTTTGCCCCCCAATGTGTATTTAAACATATAATATATTAAAAAAAGTCATATAAACTCATTTGGAGATTCAACATCTTACCTCGCACAAAAACTAAGTTCCTATAACTAGTTTTGCCTAAATCGAGTCTTTATAGGGCAATTTTTTTCTCCGAAGTGACTCTAGCAGAGTTGTTTTGATCCTAATTGAGTATTTTAATATATATTATATTATAATAAGCCTTAGGGACTCATTTGGAGCTCCAACAAGCCTTAAAAAGTCATTTCGCGCAAAAACTAAGTCCTTATAACTAGTTTTGTCTAAATCGAGCCGTTATACGGGATTTTTTAATCTGAAATGGCTCTAGCAGAGTGGTTGTGATCATAAATGAGTATCTGAACTTATATTAACTTATAATAAGTCTTAGAGACTCATTTCGAGCACCAACAAGCCTAAAAAACTCACTTTGCGCTAAAACAAACTCATTATAACTTGTGTTGCTGAAATCGAGCCTTTAATGTGCTATTTTAGCTCCGAATTGACTCTAGCAAACTTGTTTTGATTCCAAATATTTTTTTTAAACATATAGTATGTTATACAAAGTCTTCGGGACTCATTTGGAGGTCCAAAAAGTCTTAAAAACTTACTTCGTGCAAAAACAAAGTCATTATAACTTGTTTTGCCGAAATCGAGCCTTTAATGGGCTATTTTGGCTCCAAATTGACTCTAGGAAACTTGTTTTGAATCCAAATGTTTTTTTTAAACATATAATATGTTATACAAAGTCTTAGGGACTCATTTGGAGCTCCAAAAAGCCTTAAAAACTCACTTCGCGAAAAAAACAAAGTCATTATAACTAGTTTTGCCGGAATCGAGCCTTTAAAGAGCTTTTTTTTTCGCTCTGAAGTGACTTGAGCAACGTTGTTTTGCTCCCGAATATGTATTTAAACATATAATATATTATAATAAGTCTTATAAACTCATTTGGAGATTCAACATCTTACCTCGCACAAAAACTAAGTTCCTATAACTAGTTTTGCCTAAATCGAGTCTTTATAGGGCAATTTTTTTGTCCGAAGTGACTCTAGCAAAGTTGTTTTGATCCTAATTGAGTATTTGAACATATATTATATTATAATAAGTCTTAGGGACTCATTTAGAGCTCCAACAAGCCTTAAAAAGTCATTTCGCGCAAAAACTAAGTTCTTATAACTAGTTTTGTCTAAATCGAGCCGTTATAGGGGATTTTTTGATCCGAAATGGCTCTAGCAGAGTGGTTGTGATCTTAAATGAGTATCTGAACTTATATTGTCTTATAATAAGTCTTAGGGACTCATTTAGAGCACCAAGAAGCCTGAAAAAACTCACTTTGCGCTAAAACAAACTCATTATAACTTATATTGTTTTGATTCCAAATGTTTTTTTAAACATATAATATGTTATACAAAGTCTTAGGGATTCATTTGGAGGTCCAAAAAGCGTTAAAAACTCACTTCGTGCAAAAACAAAGTCATTATAACTAGTTTTGGCAAAATCGAGCCTTTATAGGGCTTTTTTGGCTCCAAAGTGACATGAGCAACGTTGTTTTGATCCGAAATGCGTATTTAAACATATAATATATTTTAATAAGTTTTAAAAACTCATTTGGAGCTCCAACAAGCCTTCAAAACTCACCTTGCAAAAAAACTAAGTCCTTATAACTAGTTTTGCCTAAATCGAGCCTTTACCGGGCATTTTTTTCTCCGAAGTGACTCTAGCAAGGTTGTTTTGTTCCTAATTGAGTATTTGAACGTATATTATATTATAATAAGTCTAAGGGACTCATGTGGAGCTCCAACAAACCTTCAAAAGTCATTTCGCACAAAAACTAAGTCCTTATAACTAGTTTTGCCTAAATCGAGCCTTTAAATGGCATTTTTTGCTCCGAAGTGATTCTAGCAAAGTTGTTTTGATCCTAATTGAGTATTTGAACATATATTATATTATAATGAGTCTAAGGGACTCATTTAGAGCTCCAACAAACCTTAAAAAGTCATTTCGCGCAAAGACTAAGTCTTTATAACTAGTTTTTCTTAAATCGAGCATTTATGGGGCATTTTTTGGTCTGAAATGACTCTAGCAAAGTTGTTTTGATCCTAAATGAGTATCTGAACATATATTCTACTATAATAAGTCTTAGGGACTCATTTAGAGCTCCAATATGCCTGAAAAACTCACTTTGCGCTAAAACAAAGTTTTTATAACTAGTTTTGCCGAATTCGAGCCTTTAATGGGCTATTTTGGCCGCAAATTGACTCTGGCAAAGTTGTTTTCATTCCAAATGTTTTTTTAAACATATAATATATTATACTAAGTCTTAGGGACTCATTTGGAGCTCCAAAAAGCCATAAAAACTCACTTCATGCAAAAACAAAGTCATTATAACTAGTTTTGCCAGAATCGAACCTTTAAAGGGCTTTTTTGGCTCCGAAGTGACTTTAGCTGTTGTTTTGCTCCCCAATGTGTATTTAATATATAATATATTATAATAAGTCATATAAACTCATTTGGAGCTTCAACACGCCTCAAAAACTTACCTCGCACAAAAACTAAGTTCTTATAACTTGTTTTGCCTAAATTGAGTCTTTATAGTGCAATTTTTTTCTCCGAAGTGACTCTAGCAAAGTTGTTTTGATCCTAATTGATTCATATATTATATTATAATAAGTCTTAGGGACACAGTTGGAGCTCCAACAAGCCTTTAAAAGTCATTTCGCACAAAAACTAAAACCTCATAACTAGTTTTGCCTAAATCGAGCCGTTATAGGGGATTTTATGTCCGAAATGGCTCTAGCATAGTGGTTGTGATCTTAAATGAGTATCTGAACTTATATTATCTTATAATAAGTCTTAGGGACTCGTGTAGAGCTCCAACAAGCCTGAAAAACTCAGTTTGCGCTAAAACAAAGTCATTATAACTAGTTTTGCTGAAATCGAGCCTTTAATGGGCTATTTTGGCTCCGAATTGTCTCTAGGAAAGTTGTTTTGATTCCAAATATATAATATATTATACTAAGTCTTAGGGACTCATTTAGAGCTCCAAAAAGCCATAAAAACTCACTTCGCGCAAAAACAAAGTCATTATAACTAGTTTTCCCAGAATCGAGCCATTAAAGGGCTTTTTTTGAGCTCCGAAGTGACTTGAGCAACGTTGTTTTGCTCCCCAATCTGTATTTAAACATATAATATATTATATAAGTCTTATAAACTCATTTGGTGCTTCAACATCTTACCTCGTACAAAAACTAAGTTCTTATAACTAGTTTTGCCTAAATCGAGTCTTTATAGGGCAGTTTTTTTCTCTGAAGTGACTCCAGAATAGTTGTTTTGATCCTAATTGAGTATTTGAACATATATTATATTATAATAAGTCTTAGAGACTCATTTAGAGCTCCAACAAGCCTTAATGAGTCATTTCGCGCAAAAACTAAGTCAGTATAACTAGTTTTGCCTAAATCGAGCCGTTCTAGGGGATTTTTTGGTCCGAAATGGCTCTAGCAAAGTGGTTCTGATCTTAAATGAGTATCTGGACATATATTATCTTATAATAAGTCTTAGGGACTCATTTAGGGAACCAGCAAGCCTGAAAAACTCACTTTGCGCAAAAACAAAGTCATTATAACTTGTTTTGTCGAAATCGAGCCTTTAACGGGCTATTTTGGCTCCGAATTGACTCTAGCAAAGTTGTTTTGATTCCAAATATTTTTTTAAACATATAATATGTTAAACTATGTCTTAGGGACTCATTTGGAGCTCCAAAAAGGCTTAAAAACTCACTTCGTGAAAAAATAAATTCATTATAACTAGTATTGGTAAAATCGAGCCTTTAAAGGGCTTTTTTGGCTCCGAAGTGACTTGAGCAACGTTGTTTTGCTCCCCAATGTGTATTTAAACATATAATATATTATAATAAGTCTTATAAACTCATTTGGTGCTTCAACATCTTACCTCGCACAAAAACTAAGTTCTTATAACTAGTTTTGCCTAAATCAAGTCTTTATAGGGCAGTTGTTTTATCCGAAGTGACTCTAGAAAAGTTGTTTTGATCCTAATTGAGTATTTGAACATATATTATATTATAATAAGTCTTAGGGACTCATTTGGAGCTCCAACAAGCCTTAATGAGTCGTTTCGCGCAAAAACTAAGTCCGTATAACTAGTTTTGCCTAAATCGAGCTGTTATAGGGGATTTTTTGGTCCAAAATGGCTCTAGCGAAGTGGTTCTGATCTTAAATAAGTATCTGAACATATATTATCTTATAATAAGTATTAGGGACTCATTTAGGGAACCAACAAGCCTAAAAAACTCACTTTGCGCTAAAAAAGTCATTATAACTTGTTTTGCCGAAATCGAGCCTTTAGTGGGCTATTTTGGCTCCGAATTGACTCTAGCAAAGTTGTTTTGATTCCAAATATTTTTTTAAATATATAATATGCTAAACTAAGTCTTAGGGACTCATTTGGAGCTACAAAAAGGCTTAAAAACTCACTTCGTGCAAAAACAAAGTCTATATAGTAGCGGGCTTGATTTCGAAGTTGTTGGCAACGATTGCTGGCTTTCGAATGGCCGAATGAACTCCAGCCACCGTTGGTAGGGCGTAGTCTCGTAGTGTCCTTGCAGCTTCCTCTGCGAAAGCTGGATTGTTCTCCATTGGAGTTGGTGAGGAAGAAGATGAAGATTCCCTTTCTTGTTCTTGTTGGGCTTGTAATATAGCTTCGCGAGCAAGCTTTCGATTCCGGCGGAAAGAACGCTCTATCTCGCTGTCAAATGGAAACAATGCACTGTCTCCAAATTTGCGCATAAGCCTGTCACAACATAAAAAGAGCAGAAAAGGAAAACAAAATAAATAACTGTGAAATATTACAGAAGATAAAATAAAATAAATAAATCAATAAGAAAGAATGTTCGAATTAATGAAAGAATTATTTTGTTGGATATTAAAAACGCCAAGTCCCCGGCAACGGCGCCAAAAACTTGTTAGGCTTTTTCTAACACAACGCAAGTGCACGTGCCGTGGCAAGTAATAAAGTGTAAATTAAGTGTCGATCCCACGAGGACTTGGTTTCCTAATTACCAAACTAGTCTAATCCTAACTCTATTCGAACGATTAATTATAAATGTTGATAATAGAATATAAAGAAATAAAATCTTAAATATAAAATGAATGCAATAAAAACGCAGCACAAATTATTTTGGTTTCAATCAATGTTAACGAGGCTAAGGCATCCGGTTTCACCTAGACACATTATTGCATAATTCAAATCCTTCTGCATTAATTAATGATTCTTATGTGACGGTAAATTACTCTACGTATTGTTCAATAATCTCTCTCAAGCATTAATAACCTAAGTCTATAATGGACTCTCCTCTCTCGAATATTGAGCCACATATACAAACTAGCAATAGGAACAAGAATTTATCAAGCCGCACAAACGTATTAATTATCTCTAATCTAATATCGATTTGTGTTGATTTAATTTGGTCCACAATTCAATTATCCTCTCTCGAATCTCTAATTGAACCCTAAACATCAATCATATGTTGGCCAAACACATAATAGCATTAAACACGAATCAAATCAATCACATATTCATAGAATCAATAACCAATATTGTAGAAAATTATGAATTTACACAGATGTGTTCTAGGCTATATCGTAGCCTTAGCATAAAAATTCTAGAACATAATGAAAAGGAAAACAATAACAAAAATCATAGAGTTCATGGTAGAGAAGGAACAGTAAAGGAGTAGAAGAAACTCTTCACGGTGGCAGTTGAGAAGCGTTCTTCGTGTTCTTCACGTTCTTCCAGTTCTTGAGAGACTCGTTCCAAAACCTTCACTCTTATCTCTGTGATTGGAAATCTTCCGTGTCTTTTTCGTCCCAAGAACCTTAGTATTTATAGGTTCTCATCATTTGACCTAATTTTTGAGGCCAAAACGGAGTGGAGTTATGGACAAAACGACAACGTTTTCGAAACAACGATTTCGGCGGTCGTTCTTCTCATTTGGGCGAACGACCGCCCCATCTGATAATAGCGAAACTCGGGCTTTGGCGGTCGTTCTTCTCATCCGGGCGAACGACCGCCCCAATTGACACTGGGAGACTTTCGTGGTTCGGCGGTCGTTCTTCAGGATTGGGCGAACGACCGCCCCAATTTATGCTGGAGAAGTTTTGATTCGGCGGTTGTTCTGCTCCAATTTGTTTGATTTAGCGCTGGGCGATCGATCGGCTCGTTCGGGGCGAACGACCGGCGATCGCTCTGCTTTTTCTCCTTTGTTGGGAGAAGTTGGGCGGTCGACCGGCTCGTGTTGGGCGAACGACCGGCGACCGCTTTGCTGAACTCCAATTTTCGTTGATTTTGGGCGGTCGATCGCCCCATTTCGGCGAACGACCGGCGCTTGTTCTGCTGGAGTTTATCCTTGCTTCAAAAAATCTTTGTTTTCGTGCTTCTCCGCCTCGATTTCCGTGCTTCTTATCAACTCATCTGTACACTCAAGAAACTTGTTAAAACACATAAAACTTGAGGAAATTACAACAATTCAATATGAAAAATGCGATATATGAGTGAGTATATTGCTCACTCATCACACCCCCAAACTTAAACTGTTGCTTGTCCTCAAGTAACAATTAAGCATTATTCTAATTTTATAACTCATGACTCTTTTCCTAACAATGAATGAATAATTAAACTGAAACTAAAATCAAAACGGAATACGAATCTAACTCGAAATCCAGTTTCTCTATAATGCCTGGCATGTGATAATTCTCAGGGACAATTGTCAGTTCCTTGCTACATCAAAGCCCTCGCAACCAACTATAGTTTCAACAAGTTGAGCTTACCTCGAAAATGGTCATTCAGAAGTGTGTATGTGCTTTATTTCTCCCTTTTATCTAATTAACTTTTGCACGTGTTCGGAGTCTTAATTTTTTCACAATGAAGAGGAACACCATAAGCCCAACTCTGACGCTAATCTCCACTAATTTAGACGGTAATTAACTGAGAATCAAAAGGAATTTATTGGCTTGTAATGTTACGGCCTCGGCTAAGGTATGTCGAAGGATATTTTTAGGCTCAAGAGTTCACCTGGATTCAAAAGTTTCGACGTTAACACCCTTGACTTCCATTTACCCCATTTTTGACCAGCATGATTCCTCCCCCAAACTTCGTCTACATTGCCCGCAAATGTTTTGGGATTGATGGATACACCTGATTGAACTTTTTTTTTTCTTTTCTTTCATTTTCTTTTTTTTTTCTCTTTTTTTTTTTTTAGGCCTAGGTGATCCGTCGCTTTAAGGGCACGTTGAACTAAGCTTGGAAGTCATCATTACTCCTACTCACAATGTTTTTAAACTGTAAATCTCGGTGAACAAGGTAAATGTGTTGGAAATATGGCTGGTGGATGCTTAATTGATAACGTTCGGTATGATTTTGAATAACAATGGGTATAGGCTCAAAGTCGGGTGCAATGGTGGATGCAACAAGGTAGGCTATTTAAGCTCAAACGGTCCAAAAGAATGCCTTAATCATTTTCTCAAGTTATTGCCACTAAGATTTCGCCTCGACAACTTTAGGGCTGGGTTCTAGCAACCTCAAACAAATGTTATAAAAAAAAGAACTCCTACCGCATACATTTATCAATCAGAATCAGGGAGAAGATAAATATCGTGCAAAATATGAAACAACCAAATTCTAAGTTTGCTAAACATGTCAAGTTCACAGAAGGAGGAAGACTTACGACATAACATAGGACTCGACTTCATGCCAGTCCTCATCATCGAATCACGCCATAACACTAAATAAGAAAACACTGGATAACTCATTAGAACGTAGGTTTATATGAATACATAACCGAAAATACAAAAAATAAACCTAAAGACAGAAAATAAATCTAAGGACAAAAAATAAATCTGCAATACATTAAAATAAAAAGGTAAGATAACTGATACTGCTCTCATCTGTGCGCTGGTGATGAGTGAAGGCACCCCCCCAAACTTGATACAGACAGTGTTCGCACTGTCGCTAGTGAATCGTAGGGAGGATGCCTATTCCGGCCACGAACCCCAACCGTCCGCGGAATCGTCGACCGTCCGCTCGGGAGATGGGCTGCGATAGGCATCGAGAAGGTATACGGGGAATGGAGCCGCGGGCTGATACGGGAGTGCGGTCTCGAGATCCTGCACATGTCGTGCCAAGTCAAGATGGCGTTGCTGTAAGTCGGACACGTGGCGTAGAAGACGATCCTGCCCCAAAGTGAGCGTCTCAAAGCCGTGTGCCATCATCGTGGCGATAGTGTCAAAGGAATGGGGCTCTGGAGCAGGCGCGCTCGAAGAAGACCCCTCCCCACGCTGCGTTTGACGATGCGACCGTCGCAGGTCTTGGCGCTGCTCGCGTACGTCATCAATGGCCGGGCCGTAGATCCGATCGCTAATAGGAGGAGCATGGCGAATCCGAGGGAGAACAGGCGGTGGTGGTGGCACGGGTGGGCGATCAGGAAAGGGTACAAAACCCATCCCGTCTGGCTGGGCTGTACCGCCGGGCCACTGCTCGAATCTCATGAGGCTGTCATGATCAAACTTGATCTGCCCAAGAGTCATCTCGGCATCGCTCATCGGTACGCCCGCCTGAGCGCACAAGTAGGTGATGAGAATGGCGTACGGCAGCTTGATCTTGTTCTTGCCGAGGCTGGCCCGGTGGCAAATAGAGTCCTTGATGATGGTGGCGGCATCGATAGATAGACCCGAGCAGATGCAGTGCATGAGAAGAACGCGGTCAGTGGTGATCTCATAGCGCTGGGATGTGGGAATGAGGTTGTGGCGGATCAAGTGGAACCAGGCGTGGGCAAACCGGTTGAAGACATTGGCTGGGACGTTGACTGGCCGGTCCGGATTGTTGATCGAATAAGTCCATCGGGCTCCGGGAAAGCCCATCTCTTGCAAAATTTGGTCATAGTCAGCACCCTGGTTCAGGAGTCGATGGAAGTCGTTATTGTCGACCGTCGGTAAATCAAATAGGCGTCTGATAGTGGCCGGACTAAAGGATACGTCCTTTCCGCGAACCAAGACCACATTCCCGGGCCGATTGTAATGTGCATTGGCATAAAACTCTCGTACCACCACTACGTTAGCCGCGCACTTTTGCACACAGAGTTGTTGCCAACCTAACCGTTCAATTTGCTCCACCAAAAGTCCATCTGGTGAGTCGGCGCAAGGTGCAAATTCGCATTCAACGGCCGTGAGCTGGCCATCTTTCACAAACTATTGATAGAGTTGCTCGGCATCCCGATTGACGAAAGATTGCTGGATGGAGGGGGCAGACTTCGAGACTAGTGCAGCGGGGTCGCGGACTTTGCGCTTAAGCGGCATGTTGCGCGGGAGTACATAGGACAAGCCACAACCACAACGACATCCACAACCACAACCAAAACCACAACCACAAAAAACAACGACGAAGTGGTACGTCGAGTGGCGCGGCTATGTCACAGCGGGAGCAGAAACAGCTTAGAGAGGTGGCACGCGAGACGTGGAGGTGAGTACCATGCGATATGGGATGCGCTGCGGAGGGGTGATGAAATGGAGGCATGAAGCGGGCTCGGGAGTGTCGCGGCTGAGATGGCAGAGGAGGAGCAGCGGCACTTGGGAGGGGCACTGTGCGGATGCGGAGTGGCGCTCACTGAGATGAGCGCGGCGGAGAAGCGGCGCGGCGGAGCAGAGTGGTGCGGCGCTCGTTGAAGAGCGCGCGGCACTCGCTGAAGAGCGCGGCGGAGTGACAGAGTGGCGCTCGTGAGGAGCGCGGTGGGATGTGACGGAGGGGCGGAACAGAGTGGCGGCGCGGCGCTAGTGAGGAGCGCGGCGGAGCGGACTGGTGCGGGGCGGCGCTCGTGAGGAGCGCGGCTGTATGGCACGGCGGAGCGTTGCGAGAGAGAGAGAGAGGGTCGAGAGAAGAGATGGGGGCGTGACGGAGAGACGTGCGGCGGAGAGGGGTGTGATGGAGAAAGGGGTGTAAAGGACCCCTTTAAATTTTTGCGCAAAACACGCGTTTTGTGGCCAGGCCGTCGATCACCCCAATCTGGGCGAACGACCGCCAACTTTGAGCAATCGTGTGTAGGGAACCAGCCGGTCGATCGCCCCAATCTGGGCGAACGAATGGCGCTAGCTCTGTTTTTTTTTTTCGCTGCAAAACTAGAAATACTATCAAATCCCAACAGGTCATTTATGAAAACGAACTGAAAATAACAGATAAAAATTTAAAATCAAACAAACTAGAACTAACGAAAACGGAGCAAAAAAAATAAACAAAATTAAGAAATAGAAACTAAAGAAATAAATGAAAGAAAAACTCACTAACAGTCGGGTTGCCTCCCGACAAGCGCTACGTTTAACGTCCAGCTTGACTCGATGTCTTCACGCATCTTGAAGAATTGTGGTTGATGTCGGGCCGATTGGTTCGCCCGTGACATATGTCTTGACTCTTTGTCCGTTCACCTTGAATGACTCCCCCTCTTTATTGCTCAATTCCACAGCTCCATGAGGATAAACCTTGATCACAGTGAATGGTCCCGACCATCTTGATTTCAGCTTCCCGGGAAAGAGCTTCAATCTCGAGTTGAACAATAGCACCTGTTGTCCCGGTTGTATGTCTTTCCTAATGAGATGCTTGTCATGCCATGCCTTTGTCTTTTCTTTGTAGATCTTTGCATTCTCATACGATTCAAGACGAAGTTCCTCCAATTCGTTGAGCTGTAGAGCACGTTGGACTCCTGCGGCTTTTAGATCCATATTTAGCTTCTTCAATGGCGCGATGCTCAGTTCCACAGGTAAGTGGCATGCTTTGCCAAAGACAAGACGATACGGGGACATACCTAACGGCATTTTGAATGCCGTTCGATATGCCCATAAAGCGTCATCAAGTCGTCGTGCCCAATCTTTTCGCGAGCAGCTCACAGTTCTTTCCAAAATTTGCTTAACCTCCCGGTTTGAAATCTCAGCTTGGCCATTGGATTGCGGGTGATAACCGAGTGCCTTCCTGTGTCGCACACCACACCTTAAGAGGAGAGCTTCAAATTTCTTGTTGCAGAAGTGTGTGCCCTCGTCACTAATGATAGCCCGCGGTGTACCGAACCGTGTGAAAATATGCTTGTGGAGGAACTTGAGTACTACCTTGCCATCGTTTGTAGGAGTCGCGGCTGCTTCTACCTATTTTGAGACATAATCAACCGCGATGAGGATGTATTTGTTGTTGAACGATGAAGGGAAGGGCCCCATAAAATCAATCCCCCACACGTCGAAAAGCTCGACCTCGATGATGTTCGTTAGCGGCATTTCATTACGGCGTGAGATGTTACCCGATCGTTGACAACGATCACAAGATAGCACAAAGCAATGGGCGTCCTTGAACAATGTAGGCCAATAAAATCCACATTGAAGTACCTTGGCCGCTGTCCTCTTGCCCTCAAAATGCCCACCACACTCTAAAGTATGGCAATGGGTCAGAATGCTATGCATTTCTTCTTCTGGAACACACCGTCTGATGATTTGATCTGCGCAGTGTCGATAGAGGAGTGGTTCCTCCCAATAGTAATACTTCACATCGGAGAGGAATTTCGTCTTCTGATGATAAGTGAAGTCGGGTGGTGTGCCATGACCTCCAAGGTAATTGACGAAGTCTGCAAACCACGGTAGGTTTTTCACTGCTAGCAACCGTTCATCCGGGAAGTTATCATCAATGGGCTGCTCTAAGTCTTCCTTTTCCTCTTCATTCTCAAGTCTTGACAAATGATCGGCTACCAAGTTTTCCGTTCCCTTCTTATCTTTAATCTCCAAATCAAACTCCTGAAGCAATAGTACCCATCGGATCAACCTTGGTTTAGCATCTTTCTTTTCCAATAAATACTTGAGTGCCGAGTGGTCCGTAAAGACTATGACTTTGTTGCCAATGAGATAGGGCCAAAATTTGTCAAATGCGAATACCACTGCAAGTAATTCCTTCTCTGTTGTAGCGTAATTCAGTTGTGCATCATTGAGGGTTCTACTTGCATAGTAAATGATGTGAAACAACTTGTCTTTTCTCTGCCCCAAAACTGCACCCACTGCAAAATCACTAGCATCACTCATAATCTCGAAAGGCAAAGACCAGTCTGGAGGCATCACTACTGGGGCGGTGACCAACTTTTCCTTCCATTACGTTAAATGCATCCAAGCACTCGTCGGTAAATTCAAAGGCAGCCCCTTTTTCAAGAAGGTTACATAGCGGTCGTGAGATCTTGGAGAAGTCTTTGATGAATCGACGATAAAACCCAGCATGCCCCAAAAAGCTTCGAATTCCCTTCACTGAAGTCGGCGGTGGAAGTTTTTCAATTGTATCCACTTTCGCTCTATCTACCTCAATGCCATTTGAAGAGATCCGATGACCTAGCACAATTCCCTCCTTAACCATAAAATGGCACTTCTCCCAGTTAAGAACCAAATTTGTCTCCACACATCTTACCAGGACCTTTGACAAGTTATTCAAGCAGTTATCGAAAGACGAACCAAAAACAGAAAAATCGTCCATGAATACCTCAATGATTCTCTCTACCATGTCTGAAAAGATAGCCATCATGCAACGTTGAAACGTCGCCGGTGCATTGCAAAGTCCAAATGGCATTCTGCGGAATGCAAAAGTACCATAAGGACAAGTAAAGGTGGTTTTCTCTTGGTCCTCAGGTGCAATGGCTATTTGGTTATACCCGGAGTAGCCATCAAGGAAGCAATAATATTCATGTCTGGCGAGCCGATCGAGCATCTGATCAATGAATGGCAAGGGGAAGTGGTCTTTGCAGGTCGCCTTGTTTAGCTTCCTATAATCCATGCATATCCTCCATACAGTGACTGTCCTTGTTGGAATCAACTCGTTTTTGTCATTTTTCACAACTGTCATCCCTCCTTTCTTTGGCACCACTTGGACAGGGCTAACCCATGAGCTATCAGAAATAGGGTAAATCACACCGAATCTAACCATTTGAGTACTTCTTTTCTGACAACTTCCTTCATGGACGGGTTTAGGCGACGTTGATGCTCCACTGAAGGTTTGTGCTCTGCTTCCATAAGAATGCGATGAGAGCATAGAGATGAGCTAATCCCCTTAATGTCTGCCAATGTCCAACCCATTGCTTCCTTATACTTTCTCAGCACCCTTAATAACTTTTCTTCATTTTCCAATGACAATTCTGACGAAATGATGACTGGCAAGGTAGATGATTCTCCAAGAAATACATATCGGAGATTAGAAGGCAGTTGCTTTAGTTCTAGTACCGGTGGCTTCTGAATGGATGGTAAAGTGCGGCTGGGCCCTGTGCCAAGTTCTTCAAAATATTTCCTTTTATTCAGCTCAAATGCATCCATCCACGCAACAGTTTCACGGACTTCAGTATCTTCACACATTTGCTCGGTACAATCTACCAAGCAAGCTTCCAAAGTATCCGCTGCGATGTTTGAGATCTCTGCCACTACTGTATCAAGAATATCCACTCGGAACACATCATCACTAGCTTCGGGAAGCTTCATTTCCTTGAAGATGTTTAATGTTACTTCTTCATCTTGCACTCTCAATCGCAGTTCACCCTTCTGTACATCGATCAGTGCCTTTTCTGTTGCCAAAAATGGTCTACCTAGGATGATGGGAATGTCTCTGTCCTCTTCCATGTCTAGGACCACAAAGTCTGCTGGAAAGATGAACTTATCTACCTTGACAATCACATCTTCGATAACTCCACGGGGATGCTTGATCGATCTGTCTGCCATCTGTAAAGTAACCCGTGTCGGCTTTGCTTCTCCCAACCCAAGGCGTCTGAAAATAGACAAGGGCATCAAGTTGATACTTGCCCCGAGGTCGTATAAGGCTTTCTCGAAAACTGACCCTCCAATTTCACAAGGGACGGTGAAGCTTCCTGGGTCCTTCAACTTCTGAGGGAGTTTGCGCTGAATGATAGCGCTGCACTCTTCAGTAAGTACGATGGTCTCATAATCTTCCAACTTGCGCTTCTGAGAGATGATTTCTTTCATGAATTTGGCATAGCTAGGCATCTGCTCCAAAGCTTCAGCAAATGGGATGTTTATATGGAGCTTTCTGAATACATCCAAGAACCTCGAGAACTGTTTGTCGAGCTTGTTGTTAACCAATCTTTGAGGGTAGGGTATTCTTTGAGGTGCAGTCTTTGTCTCAGTGACTTCTTCTTTAGTACCTTCTTCAACTATTGGTTCTTTGTCTCGGGCTTTCTCTGTGGAGCATGGCTTCTTAACCTTGTCTTCAACAACTGTCCCACTACGAAGTGTAATGGCATTGCAATGGTCTTTAGGGTTCACCACCGTGTTACTTGGTAGCGTTCCCTGTTGTCTGGTGTTGTTCGCATTGGCAAGCTGATTGATCTGAGTCTCGAGGCTTCTGATCTGAGCTGACTGATTCTGAAGAGCTGTTCGAGTCTCTGCCATGAATGAATTGGTATGCTCTGCCATCTTAGCCATAAGACTTTCTAAGTCAGCTTTCTTTTCTCTAGGAGGAGGAGCTTGTTGCATTTGATGATTCTGCGAATTCTGAGGATTCTGTGTGTTCCTCCAAGAGAAGTTGGGATGATTTCTCCACGCTGGGTTGTAAGTGTTTCCGAACGGGTTATTGTTGCCAATATAATTTGCCTGCTCAGCCCCGTCAGTCATCATCGGGTTTCCTGCCTGACAAGTTTCACTAGGATGAGGTCCCTGGCACCACTAACAAGTCACGGCTGCATTAACCCCCAACTGACTGCTCTGAAGTTGCTTGGTTAGGGCTGCTATCTGCTCTGTTAAAGCCTTGACTGATTCTACTTCACTGATAGGCATCTGTTTTCTCAGATTGTTCCTTCCCAATCCCCCATGATCATTGTTCATTGCCATTTCTTCCAACAAAGAATAGGCTGCCTCTTCAGTCTTATTCATGAGTGCCCCGCCAGCTGCAGCATTTACTAGGGTCTTTGTTGCGGGTGTGAGAGCAAGGTAGAACGTCTGAACTTGCATCCACTTAGGGAGACCATGTTGTGGGCACTTCCTAAGCAGGTCTTTAAACCTCCCCCATGACTCATATAGTGTCTCCCCATCATGCTGTGCGAAGTTGACTATTTCATTGCGCAGCTTAGCAGTCTTCTCTAGTGGAAAGAACTTCGTCAAGAATTTCTGGCATAGGTCTTCCCAAGTAGTGATTGAATTAGCCGGCAAAGAATTGAGCCAACTCTTCGCCGTGTCCCTCAGTGAAAATGGGAATAGGCGGAGTCTAATGGCATCATTAGTAACACTATTGTACTTGAAAGTATCGCAAATCTCCATGAAATTCGCGATATGATCCTTGGGGTCTTCAGAACCAAGCCTACTGAATTGAATATTCTGAACCATCTGTAGAGTAGCAGGCTTGATTTCGAAGTTGTTGGCAGCGATTGCTGGCTTTCGAATGGCCGAATGAACCCCAGCCACCGTTGGTAGGACGTAGTCTCGCAGTGTCCTTGCAGCTTCCTCTGCGAAAGCTGGATTGTTCTCCATTGGAGTTGGTGAGGATGGTGGAGAGGAAGAAGATGAAGATTCCCTTTCTTGTTCTTGTTGGGCTTGTAATATAGCTTCGCGAGCAAGCTTTCGATTTCGGCGGAAAGAACGCTCTATCTCGCTGTCAAATGGAAACAACGCACTGTCTCCAAGAATTTATCAAGCCGCACAAACGTATTAATTATCTCTAATCTAATATCGATTTGTGTTGATTTAATTTGGTGCACAATTCAGTTATCCTCTCTCGAATCTCCAATTGAACCCTAAACATCAATCATATGTTGGCCAAACACATAATAGCATTAAACACGAATCAAATCAATCACATAGTCATAGAATCAATAACCAATATTGCAGAAAATTATGAATTTACACAGATGTGTTCTAGGCTACATCGTAGCCTTAGCATAAAAATTCTAGAACATAATGAAAAGGAAAACAATAACAAAAATCATAGAGTTCATGGTAGAGAAGGAACAGTAAAGGAGTAGAAGAAACTCGTCACGGTGGCGGTTGAGAAGCGTTCTTCGTGTTCTTCACGTTCTTCCAGTTCTTGAGAGACTCGTTCCAAAACCTTCACTCTTATCTCTGTGATTGGAAATCTTCTGTGTCTTTTTCATCCCAAGAACCTTAGTATTTATAGGTTCTCATCATTTGACCTAATTTTTGAGGCCAAAACGGAGTGGAGTTATGGACAAAACGACAACATTTTCGAAACAACGATTTCGGCGGTCGTTCTTCTCATTTGGGCGAACGACCGCCCCATCTGATAATAGCGAAACTCGGGCTTTGGCGGTCGTTCGACTCATCCGGGCGAACGACCGCCCCAATTGACACTGGGAGACTTTCGTGGTTCGGCGGTCGTTCTTCAGGATTGGGCGAACGACCGCCCCAATTTATGCTGGAGAAGTTTTGATTCGGCGGTCGTTCTTCTGGATTGCGCGAACGACCGCCCCAATCGACTTTGTTCGATTTAGCGATGGGCGATCGATCGGCTCATTAGGGGCGAACGACCGGCAATCGCTCCGCTTTTTCTCCTTTGTTGGGCGAAGTTGGGCGGTCGACCGGCTCGTGTTGGGCGAACGACCGGCGACCGCTTTGCTGAACTCCAATTTTCGTTGCTTTTGGGCGGTCGATCGCCCCATTTCGGCGAACGACCGGCGCTTGTTCTGCTGGAGTTTATCCTTGCTTCAAAAAATCTTTGTTTTCGTGCTTCTCCGCCTCGATTTCCGTGCTTCTTATCAACTCATCTGTACACTCAAGAAACTTGTTAAAACACATAAAACTTGAGAAAATTACAACAATTCAATATGGAAAATGCGATATATTAGTGAGTATATTGCTCACTCATCAATATTATATTATAATAAGTCTTAGGGACTCATTTAGAGCTCCAACAAGCCTAAAAAACTCACTTTTCGCTAAAACAAAGTCATTATAAGTTGTCTTGCCGAAATCGAGCCTTTAATGGGCTATTTTGGCTCCGAATTGACTCTAGCAAAGTTGTTTTGATTCCAAATATTTTTTCAAACATATAATATGTTAAACTAAGTCTTAGGGACTCATTTGGAGCTCCAAAAAGGCTTAAAAACTCACTTCGTGCAAAAACAAAGTCATTATAACTAATTTTGGCAAAATCGAGCCTTTAAAGGGCTTTTTTGGCTCCGAAGTGACTTGAGCAATATTGTTTTGCTCCCCAATGCGTATTTAAACATATAATATATTATAATAAGTCTTATAAACTCATTTGGAGCTTCAACACGCCTCAAAAACTTACCTCGCACAAAAACTAAGTTCTTATAACTAGTTTTGCCTAAATCGAGTCTTTATAGAGCATTTTTTTCTCCGAAGTGACTCTAGCAAAATTGTTTTGATCCTAATTGAGTCATATATTATATTATAATAAGTCTTAGGGACACAGTTGGAGCTGCAACAACCCTTTAAAAGTCATTTCGCGCAAAAACTAAGTCCTTATAACTAGTTTTGTCTAAATCGAGCCGTTATAGGGGATTTTATGGTCCGAAATGGCTCTAGCAAAGTGATTGTGATCTTAAATGAGTATTTGAACATATATTATATTATAATAAGTCTTAGGGACATGTTTAGAGCTCCAACAAGAATGAAAAACTCACTTTGCGCTAAAACAAAGTCATTATAACTAGTTTTGCCGAAATAGAGTCTTTAATGGGCTATTTTGGCTCCGAATTGTCTCTAGCAAAGTTGTTTTTATTCCAAATGTTTTGTTAAACATATAATATATTATACTGTCTTAGGGACTCTTTTGGCGCTCCAAAAAGCCATAAAAACTCACTTCACGCAAAAGCGAAGTCATTATAACTAGTTTTGCCAGAATCGAGCCATTAATGGGCTTTTTTTGTGCTCCGAAGTGACTTGAGCAACGTTGTTTTGCTACCCAATGTGTATTTAAACATATAATATATTATAATAAGTCTTATAAACTCATTTGGTGCTTCAACATCTTACGTCGCACAAAAACTAAGTTCTTATAACTAGTTTTGCCTAAATCTAGTCTTTATAGGGCAGTTTTTTTCACCGAAGTGACTCTAGAAAAGTTGTTTTGATCCTAATTGAGTTTTTGAACATATATTATATTATAATAGGTCTTAGGGACTCATTTGGAGCTCCAACAAGCCTTAATGAGTCATTTCGCGCAAAAACTAAGTCCGTATAACTAGTTTTGCCTAAATCGAGCCGTTATAGGGGATTTTTTGGTCCGAAATGGCTCTAGCAAAGTGGTTCTGATCTTAAATGAGTATCTGAACATATATTATCTTATAATAAGTATTAGGGACTCATTTAGGGAACCAACAATCCTAAAAAACTCACTTTGCGCTAAAAAAAGTCATTATAACTTGTTTTGCCGAAATCGAGCCTTTAATGGGCTATTTTGGCTCCGAATTGACTCTAGCAAAGTTGTTTTGATTCCAAATATTTTTTTAAACATATAATATGTTAAACTAAGTCTTAGGGACTCATTTGGAGCTCCAAAAAGGCTTAAAAACTCACTTCGTGCAAAAACAAAGTCATTATAACTAGTTTTGGCAAAATCGAGCCTTTAAAGGGCTTTTTTGGCTCCGAAGTGACTTGAGCAATATTTTTTTGCTCCCCAATGTATATTTAAACATATAATATATTATAATAAGTCTTATAAACTCATTTGGAGCTTCAACACGCCTCAAAAACTTACCTTGCGCAAAAACTAAGTTCTTATAACTAGTTTTGCCTAAATCGAGTCTTTATAGGGCATTTTTTTCTCCGAAGTGACTCTAGCAAAATTCTTTTGATCCTAATTGAGTCATATATTATATTATAATAAGTCTTAGGGACACAGTTGGAGCTGCAACAACCCTTTAAAAGTCATTTCGCGCAAAAACTAAGTCCTTATAACTAGTTTTGCCTAAATCGAGCCGTTATAGGGGATTTTATGGTCCGAAATGGCTCTAGCAAAGTGGTTGTGATCTTAAATGCATATTTGAACATATATTATATTATAATAAGTCTTAGGGACATGTTTAGAGCTCCAACTAGCCTGAAAAACTGACTTTGCGCTAAAACAAAGTCATTATAACTAGTTTTGCCGAAATCGAGCCTTTAATGGGCTATTTTGGCTCCGAATTGTCTCTAGCAAAGTTGTTTTGATTCCAAATATTTTGTTAAACATATAATATATTATACTAAGTCTTAGGGACACTTTTGGCGCTCCAAAAAGCCATAAAAACTTACTTCGCGCAAAAGCGAAGTCATTATAACTAGTTTTGCCAGAATCGAGCCATTAATGGGCTTTTTTTGTGCTCCGAAGTGACTTGAGCAACGTTGTTTTGCTCCCCAATGTGTATTTAAACATATAATATATTATAATAAGTCTTATAAACTCATTTGGTGCTTCAACAACTTACCTCGCACAAAAACTAAGTTCTTATAACTAGTTTTGCATAAATCGAGTCTTTATAGGGCAGTTTTTTTCTCCGAAGTGACTCTAGAAAAGTTGTTTTGATCCTAATTGAGTTTTTGAACATATATTATATTATAATAAGTCTTAGGGACTCATTTGGAGCTCCAACAAGCCTTAATGAGTCATTTCGCACAAAAACTAAGCCCGTATAACTAGTTTTGCCTAAATCGAGCCGTTATAGGGGATTTTTTGGTCCGAAATGGCTCTAGCAAAGTGGTTCTCATCTTAAATGAGTATCTGAACATATATTATCTTATAATAAGTATTAGAGACTCATTTAGGGAACCAACAATACTAAAAAACTCACTTTGCGCTAAAAAAAGTCATTATAACTTGTTTTGCCGAAATCGAGCCTTTAATGGGCTATTTTGGCTCCGAATTGACTCTAGCAAAGTTGTTTTGATTCCAAATATTTTTTTAAACATATAATATGTTAAACTAAGTCTTAGGGACTCATTTGGAGCTCCAAAAAGGCTTAAAAACTCACTTCGTGCAAAAACAGTCATTATAACTAATTTTGGCAAAATCGAGCCTTTAAAGTGCTTTTTTGGCTCCGAAGTGACTTGAGCAATATTGTTTTGCTCCCCAATGTGTATTTAAACATATAATATATTATAATAAGTCTTATAAACTCATTTGGAGCTTCAACACGCCTCAAAAACTTACCTCGCCCAAAAACTAAGTTCTTATAACTAGTTTTGCCTAAATCGAGTCTTTATAGGGCATTTTTTTCTCCGAAGTTACTCTAGCAAAATTGTTTTGATCCTAATTGAGTCATATATTATATTATAATAAGTCTTAGGGACACAGTTGGAGCTGCAACAACCCTTTAAAAGTCATTTCGCGCAAAAACTAAGTCCTTATAACTAGTTTTGCCTAAATCGAGCCGTTATAGGGGATTTTATGGTCCGAAATGGCTCTAGCAAAGTGGTTGTGATCTTAAATGAGTATTTGAACATATATTATATTATAATAAGTCTTAGGGACATGTTTAGACCTCCAACAAGCCCTTTAAAACTCACTTTGCGCTAAAACAAAGTCATTATAACTAGTTTTGCCGAAATCGAGCCTTTAATGGGCTATTTTGGCTCCGAATTGTCTCTAGCAAAGTTGTTTTGATTCCAAATGTTTTGTTAAACATATAATATATTATACTAAGTCTTAGAGACTCTTTTGGCGCTCCAAAAACCCACAAAAACTCACTTCGGGCAAAAACGAAGTCATTATAACTAGTTTTGCCAGAATCGAGCCATTAATGGGCTTTTTTTGTGCTTCGAAGTGACTTGAGCAACGTTGTTTTGCTCCCCAATGTGTATTTAAACATATAATATATTATAATAAGTCTTATAAACTCATTTGGTGCTTCAACATCTTACCTCGCACAAAAACTAAGTTCTTATAACTAGTTTTGCCTAAATCGAGTCTTTATAGGGCAGTTTTTTTCTCCGAAGTGACTCGAGAAAAGTTGTTTTGATCCTAATTGAGTTTTTGAACATATATTATATTATAATAAGTCTTAGGGACTCATTTGGAGCTCCAACAAGCCTTAATGAGTCATTTCGCGCAAAAACTAAGTCCGTATAACTAGTTTTGCCTAAATCGAGCCGTTGTAGGGGATTTTTTGGTCCGAAATGGCTCTAGCAAAGTGGTTCTGATCTTAAATGAGTATTTGAACATATATTATCTTATAATAAGTATTAGGGATTCATTTAGGGAACCAACAATTCTAAAAAACTCACTTTGCGCTAAAAAAAGTCATTATAACTTGTTTTGCCGAAATCGAGCCTTTAATGGGCTATTTTGGCTCCGAATTGACTCTAGCAAAGTTGTTTTGATTCCAAATATTTTTTTAAACATATAATATGTTAAACTATGTCTTAGGGACTCATTTGGAGCTCCAAAAAGGCTTAAAAACTCACTTCGTGCAAAAACAAAGTCATTATAACTAGTTTTGGCAAAATCGAGCCTCTAAAGGGCTTTTTTGGCTCCGAAGTGACTTGAGCAATATTGTTTTGCTCCCCAATGTGTATTTAAACATATAATATATTATAATAATTCTTATAAACTCATTTGGAGCTTCAACACGCCTCAAAAACTTACCTCGCACAAAAACTAAGTTCTTATAACTAGTTTTGCCTAAATCGAGTCTTTATAGGGCATTTTTTTCTCCGAAGTGACTCTAGCAAAATTGTTTTGATCCTAATTGAGTCATATATTATATTATAATAAGTCTTAGGGACACAGTTGGAGCTGCAACAACCCTTTAAAAGTCATTTCGCGCAAAAACTAAGTCCTTATAAGTAGTTTTGCCTAAATCGAGCTGTTATAGGGGCTTTTATGGTCCGAAATGGCTCTAGCAAAGTGGTTGTGATCTTAAATGAGTATTTGAACATATATTATATTATAATAAGTCTTAGGGACATGTTTAGAGCTCCAACAAGCCTGAAAAACTCACTTTGCGCTAAAACAAAGTCATTATACCTAGTTTTGCCGAAATCGAGCCTTTAATGGGCTATTTTGGCTCCGAATTGTCTCTAGCAAATTGTTTTGATTGCAAATGCTTTGTTAAATATATAATATATTATACTATGTCTTAGGGACTCTTTTGCCGCTCCAAAAAGCCATAAAAACTCATTTCGCGCAAAAACGAAGTCATTATAACTAGTTTTGCCAGAATCGAGCAATTAATGGGCTTTTTTGTGCTCCGAAGTGACTTGAGCAACGTTGTTTTGCTCCCCAATGTGTATTTAAACATATAATATATTATAATAAGTCTTATAAACTCATTTGGTGCTTCAACATGTTACCTCGCACAAAAACTAAGTTCTTATAACTAGTTTTGCCTAAATCGAGTCTTTATAGGGCAGTTTTTTTCTCCGAAGTGACTCTAGAAAAGTTGTTTTGATCCTAATTGAGTTTTTGAACATATATTATATTATAATAAGTCTTAGGGACTCATTTCGAGCTCCAACAAGCCTTAATGAGTCATTTCGCGCAAAAACTAAGTCCGTATAACTAGTTTTGCCTAAATCGAGCCGTTGTAGGGGATTTTTTGGTCCGAAATGGCTCTAGCAAAGTGGTTCTTATCTTAAATGAGTATCTGAACATATATTATCTTATAATAAGTATTAGGGACTCATTTAGGGAACCAACAAGCCTAAAAAACTTACTTTGCGCTAAAACAAAGTCATTATAACTTGTTTTGCCCAAATCGAGCCTTTAATGGGCTATTTTGGCTCCGAATTGACTCTAGCAAGATTGTTTTGATTCCAAATATTTTTTTAAAAATATAATATGTTAAACTAAGTCTTAGGGACTCATTTGGAGCTCCAAAAAGGCTTAAAAACTCACTTCGTTCAAATACAAAGTCATTATAACTAGTTTTGGCAAAATCGAGCCTTTAAAGGGCTTTTTTGGCTCCGAAGTGACTTGAGCAATGTTGTTTTGCTCCCCAATGTGTATTTAAACATATAATATATTATAATAAGTCTTATAAACTCATTTGGAGTTTCAACACGCCTCAAAAACTTACCTCGCACAAAAACTAAGTTCTTATAACTAGTTTTACCTAAATCGAGTCTTTGTAGGGCAGTTTTTTTCTCCGAAGTGACTCTAGAAAAGTTGTTTTGATCCTAATTGAGTTTTTGAACATATATTATATTATAATAAGTCTTAGGGACTCATTTGGAACTCCAACAAGCCTTAATGAGTCATTTCGCGCAAAAACTAAGTCCGTATAATTAGTTTTGCCTAAATCGAGCCGTTATAGGGGATTTTTTGGTCCGAAATGGCTCTAGAAAAGTGGTTCTGATCTTAAATGAGTATCTGAACATATATTATCTTATAATAAGTATTAGGGACTCATTTAGGGAACCAACAAGCCTAAAAAACACACTTTGCGCTAAAACAAAGTCATTATAACTTGTTTTGCCCAAATCGAGCCTTTAATGGGCTATTTTGGCTCCGAATTGACTCTAGCAAGATTGTTTTGATTCCAAATATTTTTTTAAACATATAATATGTTAAAATAAGTCTTAGGGACTCATTTGGAGCTCCAAAAAGGCTTAAAAACTCACTTCGTGCAAATACAAAGTCATTATAACTAGTTTTGGCAAAATCGAGCCTTTAAAGGGCTTTTTTGGCTCCGAAGTGACTTGAGCAATGTTGTTTTGCTCCCCAATGTGTATTTAAACATATAATATATAATAATAAGTCTTATAAACTCATTTGGAGTTTCAACACGCCTCAAAAACTTACCTCGCACAAAAACTAAGTTCTTATAACTAGTTTTGCCTAAATCGAGTCTTTATAGGGCAATTTTTTTCTCCGAAGTGACTCTAGCAAACTTATTTTGATCCTAATTGAGTCATATATTATATTATAATAAGTCTTAGGGACACAGTTGGAGCTCCAACAAGCCTTAAAAAGTCATTTCGCGCAAAAACTAAGTCCTTATAACTAGTTTTGCCTAAATCGAGCCCTTATAGGGGATTTTTTGGTCCGAAATGGTTCTAGCAAAGTGGTTGTGATCTTAAATGAGTATTTGGACATTTATTAAATTATAATAAGTCTTAGGGACTCATTTAGAGCTCCAACAAGGATGAAAAACTCACTTTGCTCTAAAACAAAGTTATTATAACTAGTTTTGCCGAACTCGAGCCTCTAATGGGCTATTTTGGCTTCAAATTGACTCTAGCAAAGTTGTTTTGATTCCAAATGTTTATTTAAACATATAATATATTATAATAAGTCTTAGGGACTCATTTGGAGCTCCAAAAAGCCATAAAAACTCACTTCGCGCAAAAACAAAGTCATTATAACTGGTTTTACCAGAATCGAGCCTTTAAAGGGCTTTTTTTTTGCTCCGAAGTGACTTAAGCAACGTTGTTTTTCTTGCCAATGTGTATTTAAACATATAATATATTATAATAAGTCTTATAAACTCATTTGGTGCTTCAACATCATACCTCGCACAAAGTTCTTATAATTAGTTTTGCCTAAATTGAGTCTTTATAGGGCAGTTTTTTTCTCCGAAGTGACTCTAGCAAAGTTGTCTTGATCCTAATTGAGTGATATATTATATTGTAATAAGTCTTAGGGACACATTTGGAGCTCCAACAAGCTTTAAAAAGTCATTTCGCGCAAAAACTAAGTCCTTATAACTAGTTTTGCCTAAATCGAGCCGTTATAGGGGATTTTTTGGTTTGAAATGGCTCTAGCAAAGTGGTTGTGATCTTAAATGAGTATTTGAACATATATTATATTATAATAAGTCTTAGGGACTCATTTAGAGCTCCAACAAGCCTGAAAAACTCACTTTGCGCTAAAACAAAGTTATTATAACTAGTTTTGCTGAAATCGAGTCTTTATAGGGCAGTTTTTTTCTCCGAAGAGACTCTAGCAAAGTTGTTTTGATCCTAATTGAGTATTTAAACATATATAATATTAAAATAATTCTTAGGGGCTCATTTGGAGCTCCAACAAGCCTTAGTGAGTCATTTCGCGCAAAAACTAAGTCCTTATAACTAGTTTTGCCTAAATCGAGCCGTTATAGGGGATTTTTTGGTCCGAAATGGCTCTAGCAAAGTGGTTCTGATCTTAAATGAGTATCTGAACATATATTATATTATAATAAGTCTTAGGGACTCATTTAGAGCACCAACAAACCTGAAAAACTCACTATGCGCTAAAACAAAGTCATTATAACTTGTTTTGCCAAAATCGAGCCTTTAATGGGCTATTTTCGTTCCGAATTGACTCTAGCAAAGTTGTTTTGATTCCAAATGTTTTTTTAAACATATATTATGATATACCAAGTCTTAAGGACTCATTTGGAGCTCCAAATAGCCTAAAAAACTCATTTCACGCAAAAACTAAGTCCTTATAACTAGTTTTGCCTAAATCGAGCCGCTATAGAGGATTTTTTAGTCCGAATTGGCTCTAGCAAAGTGGTTGTAATCTTAAATGAGTATCTGAACATATATTATCGTATAATAAGTCTTAGGAACTCATTTAGAGCGCCAACAAGGCTGAAAAACTCACTTTGTGCTAAAAGAAAGTCATTATAACTTGTGTTGCTGAAATCGAGCCTGTAATGGGCTATTTTGGCTCCGAATTGACTCTAGCGAAGTTGTTTTGACTCCAAATGTTTTTTTTAAACATATAATATATTATACTAAGTCTTAGGGACTCATTTAGAGCTCCGAAAAGCCATAAAAACTCACATCGCGCAAAAACAAAGTCTTTATAACTAGTTTTGCCTAAATCGAGCCGTTATAGGGGATTTTTTGGTCCGAAATAGCTCTAGCAAAGTGGTTGTGATCTTAAATGAGTATCTAAACATATATTATATTATAATAAGTCTTAGGGACTCATTTAGAGCAACAACAAGCCTGAAAAACTCACTTTGCCCTAAAACAAAGTCATTATAGCTTGTTTTGCCGAAATCGAGCCTTTAATGGTCTATTTTCGTTCCGAATTGACTCTAGCAAAGTTATTTTGAGTCCAAATATTTTTTTAAACATATATTATGTCATACCAAGTCTTAAGGACTCATTTGGAGCTCCAAATAGCTTAAAAAACTCACTTCGCGTAAAAACAAAGTCATTATAACTAGTTTTGGCAAAATCGAGGATTTAAAGGGCTTTTTTGGCTCCGAAGTGACATGAGCAACGTTGTTTTGATGCCAGGTGTATGTTTAAACATATAATATATTATAATAAGTTTTAAAAACTCATTTGGAGCTCCAACAAGCCTTCAAAATTCACCTTGCGAAAAAACTAAGTCCTTATAACTAGTTTTGCCTAAACCGAGCCTTTAAATGACATTTTTTATTCCGAAGTGACTCTAGCAAAGTTGTTTTGATCCTAATTGAGTATTTGAACATATATTATATTATAATAAGTCTTAGGGACTCATTTGGAGCTCCAACAAGCCTTAAAAAGTCATTTTGCGCAAAAACTAAATCCATATAACTAGTTTTGCCTAAATCGAGCCGTTGTAGGGGATTTTTTGGTCCGAAATGGCTCTAGCAAAGTGGTTGTGATCTTAAATGAGCATCTAAACATATATTATGTTATAATAAGTCTTAGGGACTCATTTAGAGCTCCAACAAGCCTGAAAAACTCACTTTACGCTAAAACAAAGTCATTATAACTAGTTTTGCCGAAATCGAGCCTTTAATGGGCTATTTTGGCTCCGAATTGACTCTAGCGAAGTTGTTTTGATTCCAAATGTTTTTTTAAACATATAATATATGTACTAAGTCTTATGGACTCATTTGGTGCTCCAAAAAGCCATAAAAACACACATCGCGCAAAGACAAAGTCTTTATAACTAGTTTCGCCAGAATCGAGCCTTTAAAGGGCTTTTTTGGCTCCGAAGTGACTTGAGCAATGTTATTTTGCTCCCCAATGTGTATTTAAACATATAATATATTATAATAAGTCTTATAAACTCATTTGGTGCTTCAACATCTTACCTCGCACAAAAACTAAGTTCTTATAACTAGTTTTGCCTAAATCGAGTCTTTATAGGGCAGTTTTTTTCTCAGAAGTGACTCTGGCAAAGTTGTTTTGATCCTAATTGAGTCATACATTATATTATAATAAGTCTTAGGGACACATTTGAAGCTGCAACAAGCCTTAAAGAGTCATTTCGCGTGAAAACTAAGTCCTTATCACTAGTTTTGCCTAAATCGAGCCGTTATAGGGGATTTTTTGGTCCGAAATAGCTCTAGCAAAGTGGTTGTGATCTTAAATGAGTATCTAAACATATATTATATTATAATAAGTCTTAGGGACTCATTTAGAGATCCAACAAGCCTGAAAAACTCACTTTGCGCTAAAACAAAGTCATTATAATTAGTTTTGCCGAAATCGAGCCTTTAATGGGATATTTTAGCTCCGAATTGACTCTAGCAAAGTTGTTTTGATTCCAAATATTTTTTTAAACATATAATATATTATACTAAGTCTTATGGACTCATTTGGAGCTCCAAAAAGTCATAAAAACTCACATCGCGCAAAAACAAAGTCTTTATAACTAGTTTTGCCAGAATCGAGCCTTTAAAGGGCTTTTTTGGCTCCGAAGTGACTTGAGCAATGTTGTTTTGCTCCCCAATGTGTATTTAAAACTATAATATATTATAATAAGTCTTATAAACTCATTTGGAGCTTCAACACGCCTCAAAAACTTACCTCGCACAAAAACTATGTTCTTGTAACTAGTTTTGCCTCAATTGAGTCTTTATAGGGCAATTTTTTTCTCCGAAGTGACTATAGCAAAGTTGTTTTGTTCCTAATTGAGTATTTGAATATATATTATATTATAATAACTCTTACGGACTCATTTGGAGCTCCAACAAGCCTTAAAAAGTCATTTCACGCAAGAACTAAGTCCTTGTAACTAGTTTTGCCTAAATCGAGCCGCTATAGGGGATTTTTTGGTCCGAATTGGCTCTAGCAAAGTGGTTGTAATCTTAAATGAGTATCTGAACATATATTATCTTATAATAAGTCTTAGGGACTCATTTAGAGCACCAACAAGCCTGAAAAACTCACTTTTTGCTAAAACAAAGTCATTATAACATGTGTTGCTGAAATCGAGCCTTTAATGGGCTATTTTCGTTCCGAATTGACTCTAGCAAAGTTGTTTTGATTCCAAATATTTTTTTAAACATATATTATGTTATAAAAAGTCTTAAGGACTTATTTGGAGCTCCAAATAGCCTTAAAAACTCACTTCGCGCAAAAAGAAAGTCATCATAACTAGTTTTGGCAAAATCGAGCCTTTAAAGGGCTTTTTTGGCTCCAAAGTGACATGAGCAACGTTGTTTTGATCCCAAGTATGTGTTTAAACATATAATATATTATAATAAGTTTTAGAAACTCATTTGTAGCTCCAATAAGCCTTCAAAACTTACCTTGCGAAAAAACTAAGTCCTTATAATTGGTTTTGCCTAAATCGAGCATTTAAAGGGCATTTTTTGCTCCGAAGTGACTCTAGCAAAGTTTTTTTGATGCTAATTGAGTATTTGAATATATATTATATTATAATAAGTCTAAGGCACTCATTTGGAGCTTCAACAAACCTTAAAAAGTCATTTCGCGCAAAAATTAAGTCTTTATAAATAGTTTTGCCTAAATCGAGCCTTTATATGGCATGTTTTGGTCCGAAATGACTCTAGCAAAGTTGTTTTGATCCTAAATGAGTATATGAACATATAATATATTATAATAAGTCTTAGGGACTCATTTAGAGCACAACAAGTCTGAAAAACTCACTTTGCGCTAAAACAAAGTCATTATAACTAGTTTTGCCGAAATCGAGCCTTTAATGGGCTATTTTCGTTCCGAATTGACTCTAGCAAAGTTGTTTTGATTCCAAATATTTTTTTAAACATATATTATGTTATAAAAAGTCTTAAGGACTTATTTAGAGCTCCAAATAGCCTTAAAAACTCACTACGCGCAAAAACAAAGTCATTATAACTAGTTTTGGTAAAATCGAGCCTTTAAAGGGCTTTTTTGGCTCCAAAGTGACATGAGCAACGTTGTTTTGATCCCAAGTGTGTGTTTAAACATATAATATATTATAATAAGTTTTAGAAACTCATTTGTAGCTCCAATAAGCCTTCAAAACTTACCTTGCAAAAAAACTAAGTCCTTATAACTGGTTTTGCCTAAATCGAGCCTTTAAAGGGCATTTTTTGCTCCGAAGTGACTCTAGCAAAGTTTTTTTGATCCTATTTGAGTATTTGAATATATATTATATTATAATAAGTCTAAAGCACTCATTTGGAGCTTCAACAAACCTTAAAAAGTCATTTCGCGCAAAAATTAAGTCCTTATAACTAGTTTTGCCTAAATCGAGCCTTTATATGGCATTTTTTGGTCCGAAATGACTCTAGCAAAGTTGTTTTGATCCTAAATGAGTATATGAACATATAATATATTATAATAAGTCTTAGGGACTCATTTAGAGCACAACAAGTCTGAAAAACTCACTTTGCGCTAAAACAAAGTCATTATAACTAGTTTTGCCGAAATCGAGCCTTTAATGGGTATTTTCGTTCTGAATTGACTCTAGCAAAGTTGTTTTGATTCCAAATATTTTTTTTAAACATATATTATGTTATAAAAAGTCTTAAGGACTTATTTGGAGCTCCAAATAGCCTTAAAAACTCACTTCGCGCAAAAACAAAGTCATTATAACTAGTTTTGGTAAAATCGAGCCTTTAAAGGGCTTTTTTGGCTCCAAAGTGACATGAGCAACGTTGTTTTGATCCCAAGTGTGTGTTTAAACATATAATATATTATAATAAGTTTTAGAAACTCATTTGTAGCTCCAATAAGCCTTCAAAACTTACCTTGCGAAAAAACTAAGTCCTTATAACTGGTTTTGCCTAAATCGAGCCTTTAAAGGGCATTTTTTGCTCCGAAGTGACTCTAGCAAAGTTTTTTTGATCCTAATTGAGTATTTGAATATATATTATATTATAATAAGTCTAAAGCACTCATTTGGAGCTTCAACAAACCTTAAAAAGTCATTTCGCGCGAAAATTAAGTCCTTATAACTAGTATTGCCTAAATCGAGCCTTTATAGGGCATTTTTTGGTCCGAAATGACTCTAGCAAAGTTGTTTTGATCCTAAATGAGTATATGAACATGTAATATATTATAATAAGTCTTAAGGAGTCATTTAGAGCTCAACAAGTCTGAAAAACTCACTTTGCGCTAAAACAAAGTCATTATAACTAGTTTTGCCGAAATCGAGCCTTGAATCGGCTATTTTGGCTTCGAATTGACTCTAGCAAAGTTGTTTTGATTCCAAATATTTTTTTAAACACATAATATATTATACTAAGTCTTAAGGACTCATTTGGAGCTCCAAAAAGCCATAAAAACTCACTTCGCGCAAAAAAAAAAAAGTCATTATAACTAGTTTTGGCAAAATCGAGCCTTTAAAGGGCTTTTTTGGCTCCGAAGTGACATGAGCGACGTTGTTTTGATCCCAAGTATGTGTTTAAACATATTATATATTATAATAAGTTTTATAAACTCATTTGGAGCTCCAACAAGCCTTCAAAACTCACCTTGCGAAAAAAACTAAATCCTTATAACTAGTTTTGCCTAAATCGAGTCTTTACAGGGCATTTTTTGGTCCAAAATGACTCTAGCAAAGTTGTTTTGATCCTAAATGAGTATCTGAACATATAATATATTATAATAAGTCTTTGGGACTCATTTAGAGCTCAACAAGCCTGAAAAACTCATTTTGCGCTAAAACAAAGTCATTATAGCTAGTTTTGCCGAAATCGAGCCTTTAATCGGCTATTTTGGCTCCGAATTGACTCTAGCAAAGTTGTTTTGATTACAAATATTTTTTTAAACACATAATATACTATACTAAGCCTTAAGGACTCATTTGGAGCTCCAAAAAGCCATAAAAACTCACTTCGCGCAAAAACAAAGTAATTATAACTAGTTTTGCCAGAATCGAGCATTTAAAGGGTTTTTTTGGCTCCGAAGTGACTTGACCAATGTTGTTTTGCTCCCCAATGTGTATTCAAACATATAATATTCTATAATAAGTCTTATAAACTCATTTCCACCTTCAACACGCCTGAAAAACTTACCTGGCACAAAAACTAAGTTCTTATAACTAGTTTTGCCTAAATCGAGCCGTTATAGGGGATTTTTTGGTCCAAAATGGCTCTAGCAAAGTGGTTGTGATCTCAAATGAGTATCTGAACATATATTATCTTATAATAAGTCTTAGGGACTCATTTAATGCACCAACAAACCTGAAAAACTCACTTTGAGCTAAAACAAAGTCATTATAACTTGTTTTGCCGAAATCGAGCCTTTAATGGGCTATTTTCGTTCCGACTTGACTCTAGCAAAGTTGTTTTAATTCCAATAATTTTTTTAAACATATATTATGATATACCAAGTCTTAAGGACTTATTTGGAGCTCCAAATAGCCTTAAAAACTCACTTCGCGCAAAAACAAAGTCATTATAACTAGTTTTGGCAAAATCGAGCCTTTAAAGGGCTTTTTTGGCTCCAAAGTGACATGAGCAACGTTGTTTTGATCCCAAGTGTGTGTTTAAACATATAATATATTATAATAAGTTTTAGAAACTCATTTGGAACTCCAATAAGCCTTCAAAACTTACCTTACGAAAAAACTAAGTCCTTATAACTGGTTTTGCCTAAATCGAGCCTTTAAAGGGCATTTTTTGCTCCGAAGTGACTCAAGCAAAGTTTTTTGATCCTAATTGAGTATTTGAACATATACTATATTATAATAAGTCTAAGGGACTCATTTGGAACTCCAACAAACCTTAAAAAGTCAGTTCCCGCAAAAACTAAGTCCTTATAACTAGTTTTGCCAAATTCGAGCCTTTATAGGGCATTTTTTGGTCCGAAATGACTCTAGCAAAGTTGTTTTGATCCTAAATGGGTATCTGAACATATAATATATTATAATAAGTCTTAGGGACTCATTTAGAGCTCCAACAAGCTGGAAAAACTCAGTTTGCGCTAAAACAAAGTCATTATAACTAGTTTTGCCGAAATCGAGCCTTTAATCGGCTATTTTGGCACCGAATTGACTCTAGCAAAGTTGTTTTCATTTCAAATATTTTTTTAAACACATAATATATTATACTAAGTCTTACGGACTCATTTGGAGCTCCAACAAGCCTTAAAAAATCATTTCGCGCAAAAACTAAATCCTTATAACTAGTTTTGCCTAAATCGAGCCGTTATAGGGGATTTTTTTTGTCCGAAATGGCTCTAGCAAAGTGGTTGTAATCTTAAATGAGTATCTAAACATATATTATCGTATAATAAGTCTTAGGGACGTATTTAGAGCACCAACAGGCCTTAAAAACTCACTTTGCGCTAAAACAAAGTCATTATAACTTGTTTTTCCAAAATCGAGCCTTTAATGAGCTATTTTGGCTCCGAATTGACTCTAGAAAAGTTGTTTGATTCCAAATGTTTTTTTTTAAACATATATTATGTTATACTAAGTCTTAGGGACTCATTAGAGCTCCAAAAAGCCTTAAAAACTCACTTCGCGTAATAACAAAGTCATTATAACTAGTTTTGGCAAAATCGAGCCTTTAAAGGGCTATTTTGGCTTGGAAGTGACATGAGCAACGATGTTTTGATCCCAAATGTATATTTAAATATATAATATATTATAATAAATTTTAGAAACTCATTTGGAGCTCCAACAAGCCTTCAAAACTCACCTTGCGAAAGAACTAAGTACTTATAACTAGTTTTGCCTAAATCGAGCCTTTAAAGGGCATTTTTTGCTCTGAAGTGACTCTAGCAAAGTTGTTTTGATCCTAATTGAGTGTTTGAACATATATTATATTATAATAAGTCTTAGGGACTCATTTGGAGTTCCAACAAACCTTAAAATTTCATTTCGCGCAAAAACTAAGTCCTTATAGCTAGTTTTGACTAAATCGAGCCTTTATAGGGCATTTTTTGGTCCGGAATGACTCTAGCAAAGTTGTTTTATCCTAAATGAGTATCTGAACAAATATTATATTATAATAAGTTTTAGGGACTCATTTAGAGCTCCAACAAGCCTGAAAAACTCACTTTGCGCTAAAACAAAGTCATTATAACTAGTTTTGTCGAAATTGAGCCTTTAATGGGCTATTTTGACTCTAAATTGACTATAGTAAAGTTGTTTTGATTCAAAATATTTTTTAAACATATAATATATTATACTAAGTCTTAGGGACTCATTTAGAGCTCCAAAAAACCATAAAAACACACTTCGCGCAAAAACAAAGTCATTATAACTAGTTTTGCTAGAATCAAGCCTTTAAAGGGGTTTTTTGGCTCCGAAGTGACTTGAGCAAAGTTGTTTTGCTCCCCAATTTGTATTTGAACGTATAATATATTATAATAAGTCTTATAAACTCATTTGGACCTTCAACACGCCTCAAAAACTTACCTTGCACAAAAACTAAGTTCGTATAACTAGTTTTGCCTAAATCGAGTCTTTATAGGGCAATTTTTTTCTCTAAAGTGACTCTAGCAAAGTTGTTTTGATCTTAATTGAGTATTTGAACATATATTATATTATAATAAGTCTTAAGGACTCATTTGGAGCTCCAACAAGCCTTAAGAATGTATTTCGCGCAAAAACTAAGTCCTTATAACTAGTTTTGCCTAAATCGAGCCGTTATAGGTGTAATGACCCAATTTTTATGTAGTTTAATTCTATGGACTCAATAATTGGATTATTTTATTCAATTCATTAAGTAAGGATTAAATAGAAAAGTTGTATATAGGGTATAATACTATAATTATTGATAATATTCAATAATATTGTATTACCATTGTATTACTATAATTTTCATGCAAAGTTAAAGTACATAATTAACAAATTGTGTCCTTTGAAGTTTAATTAAATAATGTACAGATGATAATTAATATATGTACATAAAGACTATTTAAATCTAAAATAGATTTATAAGAATATGAGATTTAATCTCATCATGAAACTTAACATAAGTAGCAAAAATATAAAGTAAATATACATAGATATCATATGGTTATATACATATGTCACCTAATTAAAAATAGTGAACATGTGTACTATACATGAAACATAAGTCAATTTTTACCTTGAGTCAACTACACCTAATAGGTCATGCCCCTATGTCCATGCTTTGTGAATATATATATATATATATATATATATATATATATTAGAAAAAAACACAATCGGTTATAGTGTTCATTATATATATCCTTATTTAATAAGGTGAATAATAATAACAAATCATGTAAGGGAATTGTCAAATCACTCTACAATTTAATTATTGTGCCATGAGACTACACTATGTGCATAGAGACAAAAGCTTTTATCTCCCACACTCCACCATAATTCGGTTGAAGCAACAAGCAATAGTCTAGTAATAAAAAATATATATATATATATATATATATGGATTTTTTTATTGATAGGAAGTCATGATTGTGTGTAAGAGAATTATCCTTTATGCTTGGTTTATTTTCTTAAAAGAGCATATTTCTACTCTTCCACACTCAACCGGTTGTTTAAGTGGTCTAATACTATTGAAAACTAAAAATAAGGACAAAAAGAAATTATGAATTAAGAAAAAAAAATACTTAAAGCTAACTTGTGCCATAGTGTATATACGTAAGGTTATTAGCTTTTAAAGCTATTTCTCTCATCTCCCTCATGCCAATGCATTTCACCGGCCACAACTCTCCCCAAACAAAAAAAAAAAAAAATTTCCAAACTTATCTCACTTTTTCTTATATCTATACTACTCCTAGTTCTTCATCAAACGAGTTATACAATGAAAGAAAAAAAAATGAGATCTTGGTAAGTTTTCTACTCTTAACACATTTATATTTATTTTTCTAGTTAAAAACTAATCTATTTATCTTCTTTGAGGTATGGATCTCCTTTGAAGTATATATATCTTCTAAAGGATCAAGTTGATAAAGAAGAGCAAGGCTTTGAAGCTTAATATATATATATATATATATATATATATATATATATATATTAGTCTTTACATCATGAGAGCTAATGGATATGTTTAAAATTTTTATGTAGCTAGACCTTGCTTATTTAAATGAACGAGTTAGTGTTTACTCATAAATATGTTAGAAGAGTGTTAGACTAATTACATGGTGACTATGTGGAGTTTTTACTTATTTATTTTGGTTAAAAATAAGTATGACATATAATGAATCTGCCTTAGTCTATTAGAGACAAAGTTTTAGATCTAAGAAAGTGGAGAAAGTTTCATGTTTTGAGTTTTTTCATAACTCACCTGAAAATATGCATTAAGATGAGAAATATTTAAAGTGTTATAAAATATCATGGATTCACTTAGAACTGAGTCTAGACTTGAAATACAAAGTTTTTGGAAATAAAATATGAAGAAATTTTTATTCAGACATTATTTCCAAATTAAATCCCTATAAAAAGTTATAGAGTAATTACAAAAATACCCTTAACTTTAACTAAGAATTTGAAGAGGAAGATGGTTGAATTTGATTTCAACCTAGTAGAGAAAAATGTTTATCTCAGTGAATAGAGTAATATAGTAAAATAAATTTCAAAACTGATTTGGGGCAAAAATGTCAAATATTTTGTATTTTGGGCCAAAAGCGCAAATTTCAGAAAATACAGGGACCAATCTGTAAAACGTCAGATTTTGACTGAAAAGGCAGAATTTAATTCTTGTTAATGATTTTCATGCCTTGAAAAATTATCATTTGTAATAATAGATAATTTTTCCCTCTAAAGGTATTTTTGTCATTTGGATATTTTTATGGACAAAGTGTCTAAAAAATCAAAGCGATTCTTTAGATAAACCAAATGATAATTTAGTAAGATATTTTTAATATTATAATGTATTTAGAGTTTATCAAAAGTATAAATGAACATGTTAAGTACAAAGAACTTAAAATAGACTTTTCTACTTAAAGTCTATACATGAATACATGAGTCATTTAAGTTCAAAATATATAAAATGGACTATGTTGGATTAATACCCAACTAAAAATAGTTAGTGGGCCAAAAATTAAGATTAGTAATTAAACTTTATGTGCATATACTTATTTTAAGATATTTAGCTAAATATCAAAATTAGCTCAAAGGTCCGACCTATTACTTTTAAAGGTAAAATGATCTAAGCAATGCTATATGATCAAGTAGAAATCAAATTTATATAACTTGACAATTAAATTATATAAATGAATTAATTTAATGCCTAGATCAAGAATTATTTATTATAAGAATAATTATTCTTGTGATTAGTTACAATGACCAAATATGATAAATGTGAGAAATTTATCATATTCGGATAAATTAACAAGACCAAGATTATTTGATAAATTAATTAATTATTTGATAATTAATTAATTAATTATCTTAAAGTTAGTCAGAGATTAGTTATTAACTAATCTAGAAAGATTAAGCATAGTTGAGGAAATATATTGAATGATAATTAATTTCAATTAATAATTTCTATGATGCAATTAATTGATTTCTTGATAATCAATTAATTTAGACTCAAAAAGTTTGTTTAGAGATCAATTGAATAAATTAATTTATTGATATGAGACCATGATAATTGATTAATTTAAAAGTGATTAATCAATTTAAGTGTATTATTGAGTGCTAAGAATAGCAATAGCTCAATTAAAAAGAAAGCTAAATAGTTAGTTAATGCGTGATTAACATAGTTTCTAATCACACATTGCTCACGTAATCTAAGCAGGAGATACGTATGGTTATGAGCATTGAGTGAGGAAATTACTTGTATTGCAAGGACACCAGGTGAGTACAAATCTCACCTACAGCAACGAATAGTTTTCAAAAGATAAAACTATGTCATGATGATGTGTTATGTTTCCCAATTTGCTATGCTTTGAAGTTATGTGATTTATGTGTTATATGTTTATAAGTTAAGCATATTTTAATGAGTTTTGCTTATGAATGATAATATTGTATGTGCTAAGTTTTAAAATGTATTGGCACATATTTCAAGTGATAATGATGTTTAAAGAAATGGAAATCAGTGCCTCTATCATGTTGCTTTATTATTTAAGCATATTCATGAGCATTACAATTTACCATGCTCACTAAATGTAAAGATGAGGCTAATATGTTTTTAAAGATTAAGGTGTCGTACCACCCTCCACTTAGGTGAGGTTTAATGAACGAAAGTTTTATGACTGTGGTAGTTGAGGACCTCGCGAACCTCAGCTTTCCACTAGTCGCGCGCACTCGGTACGTACACAAAAAGGGGATCCCACTAGAAGAAAATGTTTTCAGTAAAGTATGAATAATGAAGCATAATTGGACATTCATTCATGACATATATTTTGTGAGAATTATGTTTGTACTCACTGAGCGTCAAGCTCATTCAAGTTGTTCGTGCTGTAGGTACGAAACCTGCACCATGATTTAATGATGGATTGGATGGGCAGCAGTGATGAGTGCGTAGGCGAGGGAAGTTTGGGCATACCGCACAGAAGTCTTCCGCTAATTTTTGAAAGAAAATTTTCTATGATTTTGAATATTTTCTATGATCTTTAAAGAAGTTTTGATTATTTTGCTAATAATCTTTAAAGCTCTTTTGAAGCTAGATATTTACCTTCAAATTAAATAATTATAATATTGGTGTGTACCAAATAAATACTACGTATAGGATTTTTTGTCGTTTTGGAACTTTCATATACAAGCTACTTTCTTATAAGTGTTTTTCAAAAGTTCACTATTGCTTAATATTCTAAATAATTAATACTATGATAAAGTCTTGCAAAAGTAGAAAAAAAAAATGTAGCTTTAAATTAAGTATTACTATTAGCAAACACATTTGTTTATTGTTTTAAGAAGCAAGTTTTCAAAAAAAAAAATTATCTGAAATTTTGGGAACTAAGTTTTAAAGATAAAAGTTCATGAAAAGTAACGGTCCGAAAAGTCGGGTCGCTACAGTTGGTATCAGAGCGGTTATCCTGCCATCCTACCTCGCATCATCACAAGGCTGCCACTTCTTAATCCAAGCAAGTTACTTTTATTTTAGCGCGATAGTTAGATTATAAATTCTCAAACTCTAACCACAATCGTTATGCATTGATAATCCATTGTACGGCAAAGTGTATTGACGATAATTTTGTCTCAATTAATCAACGAATATCGTCGCCTCGACGCCAAAGGAAGAAACTCAACGAGGAGCCTCTTTATCAAATTTTCTGCATTAGGCGATAATTAACTAACATAATTATCATTGGAAAGGACCAACTCGACTAAGTATCACGAGAGGAAGCCTATTACAGTAAACAAAAAGGATCGACTACAACAACAACCTACAGGAGATAGTTCAATCACCTACTAACCAATCCTTAGGATCAACGAGCATCTCAAGATGACAACAATAAAGGTGTTAATGGAACATCATTCATATCGACACATATGGCGACTGCGAAGAATGATCAATTCATTATCCATCGTTTTATAGATCAAGAAATAGGATTAAGATCGTCTTAAGTTATAAGGAACATAAAGTATATATTTTTCTTTCGAGATATTATGTTCCTTAAAAGCTCCTATAAGATAATGATATATATATGGTAATCAGATTTTAAGTATCTTAATCACAACACTCATGCTGAGACAATGAGTTATGTGAATGATTACCTAAAACGTTTATGAATGCTCGAATTGAATATGTGTTCAATTTTAAAATTTTTAAAGGGTACTTATAGATAGTGTGCCAAAAGCAGTAATGATACCAAACCTTTTTATAATGATATGTATTTTATAATAATACTTATCATTTCATTAGAGAATAATATGACTATATGTCTAAAGATGATACATTAAGGCGTAAGCAATAGTTACACAGAATTGTGTACAAGTTACACTTAATTTCTAATGTTAGTAACAAGAAGAAAATATTATATTTATTTTCTCTCTATTAGAAGAAACTCAAGAACCTATGCTACGAGAAGAAAGAAAGCCATAGCAAGCTATAATACAACCATCAACAACTATTCTAGTAAAGAAAATTTTACGTGATGGAGGCACCGCAGTCTGAGCGTTATTCCAATCACTTAGAATCAAGTGGATAGATAGCTTTTATTTAGCTATTATCTTATACATGGATTCATTGAACAAGAAAATAAAAATGTCTCTTTAATTTAGAAGAAAAGATAAAGAAATCTCGGGTGACAGTGCACTAGTGCAGATAAGATGAAAAGTATAGCTTACTCGACTGGAGATAGACCCTAGTGGTAAAGAAGTCTCCTACTTCGACTTTTAGCATCTCCAATCTCAATAATACCTTTGACTCTCTACTATTGTAATGCTACTAAAGCAATCAAGTACCTGCAAAATCTTAGAATTAAAGAAGTTATGGAAGTTCATCAACTATGTCCTAAGTGTACGAAGAGGACTTAGACAACCGCCAAAGTATTAACAAAGAGTATGACAACCTGATACGTCTCTACTCGTATGTTTAGTGCCAACTAAGGGCGAAGTTGATCGAATAGGGCGATAAAATAATAAATAAAAAAAAAAAAAATTAATCGCATCTATAGTAGGTAGCAAATGTTTGCTAAAAACTACACGAGTAGAATTATGGAACCCACAAGAGCGATAAGGGAGGAAGTTCCACGATGATCAATTAAATCATGAATCATCAACACTCTAGATATAGGAAGAAGTACGCAAGAAAATATAAGATAAGTACCCACCCTTGTCGCATATATAGCAAGCAAAGTTATTGAGTCATAGGTAGCATTTTCAAGTAATGACACATTAGAACTAACATCTTCAGAGGAAACAAAGACCTCAGCCATATAATGCCCAAACTAGAATTAAAAGGACGAGAGATTAACCAAGAAATGGTGGAAGCGCCAAATTCTTCTCTCACACCTAAGCCTGTGCTATGGGCAATGTCAAGATTAGAAATTCTAATTTATTCGAATGTTAGCCTCCAATAGTTAAACCAAATACACATGGTTTAATAAGTTCTAGTGCCATGTATTATAATAAATCGTTCTCATTTTCTAGGCAAGCTAGTAAAAAAAAAATGAGAACAAATGAGGCAAATAGATAGATTATCAGGACTACCTTAGCCCTAAGAGAGAAGCAAAAACCTGTATTAATTGGCTTATTTTCCAAAAAAAAAAAATTATTTCGTTAAGGAATGATTCTCTTAGACACAAATGACTACCATATCATTCAAGAAATAAATTTAAATGGATATTACTCAATTATCGAGCATTATTAGGTGATCATATTTTCAACCATCTAAGGACGTAGAATTTACCCTCATAGAGAAATTAATTATATGGCAAGGAGATAGTGCCTATGAAGGAGTTAATAAAGATGATAAACACACATTACCCTATTCAATGAGTAAGTATGATGAATGAAATTCAGAAAAGGAAAACTGAAGCAAAAAGGTATCTGAGTCATACATAATCCCATGGAGGTTTTTCTGAAAGGAATATTCAGAGAATCTCGAGAATGAGAGATTCTGCTGAAATAGAGCCATAAGTAGCTTTGATATTAAAGACACCACAAAAGGTCCTAAAGCCTAAGAATTGTAGACTTACCTACAAGGATCATTGGACCATAGAAATCATCGACTCATCAAAAGTATTTCCAAAGGAAAAGACAGTACAATTAATAAGATGTAGTCCACCTATGCATAAGCTAAAAAAAAAAAAAAAAGGAAAAGAGGGGTCATTGTCAAGAATAATTTTCCTTATGTTGATGTTTAGATATCTGTTTGATCAATATAAATGAGCCTCGATTGTTATGTAGGATTTTGACGAGTATAATCCCAGTATAATGTTTATTGAGTCAAATCTCAAGGATGATTTTTCAAACATGCACTACTAGTAGTGATGTTGTTTGAATTATCCAACACTCTCGTATCCTAATGACCCAATTTTTAGTTTCCATTGAGTACTTAGAGAATTTTGATATTGACATTGATGATGATTTCTTAAGTTACTCGAAGATTAAAGGAATATAAGGCTCTTGAGTATTGCACTGGAAATGTTTAAGTAACATCAACTCTATACCACTCTCAAGGTATTACAAGTGGTCATATGGAATTTACTAATTTTAACATGTATTGCTTGCTGATATAGCATTAATACGTCTTGTTAGAATTAGAAGAATGTGCGAAGAATATTTATGAATAATTCACAAAGCATGTTACATATTTTACCACTCTAAATCAAAATAATAGAAATTTGAGTGGATCAAGATGTGTGAAAAGTGTTTTAAGGAATTAAGAAAAAGTCTATATTGCATGAAGTATTCACTGCGAAAAAAAAAAAGAAAGAGGGTTTGCCTATTGTGCATCAAGTTTTCACTAACCCCACAAAGGAATACAATTTCGGTATCAATATGATAATTTGAAGTTGGGTGAGTAGTAGTTCTAAGACAAGACAAGAAGGTTACTCAAATTTTCAGTCGATCGAAAGAGCACGAGGATATCTATCTAACTCATAATTTGGAGCTAGAATCAGTCTTGACACTCAAGAATTGACATCACTATCATAGATTGTCATGTCAAAACTCCTATCATTCTAAGAGTTCGAAGTATATCTTCACTTTAAAAAAAAAAAAATAAATAAAAAATAAAAAAACCAGTTCATTACGAGATAAATAAGTGAATTGACTGGTTAAGATTACAAAAGTGAAATTCCTCACAATCCATTTAGAGCCCGTAATTAAGGTGAGATAAACTAAGTAAAGCGTAGAATATTATTCTCATGTAGATTTACGCTCTATCACTATAGAAGCAAGAGAAGATGAAGAGTTGGATATCTAATTGATATTTGAACGATCATTTACCTGCTATTGCAACTATCTTTAGTCTGGTGAAAGAAGCTCTTGAGCTTGATCCAATCCTAACGAGGATAAAAGAAGAAGTTTCGGAATAAAAGAAGCATCGTATTCAACTTGGCTTTTAGAATAAGTCCTTTTTTTTTTAAGTCCACAAGACACCACCAATCGCGACAAAGATGTTTATAAACTTGGAGTAGTAATTTGGATTGGTCAAAATAAAGATTGATGTAGATATATGTCTAGATAGGTGCTCGATATATTGGTGAACTGTAGCCCATCGAGACTCCAAAATGGAAATGAGTCCAAATCACTATAGATTTTATATCATGATTGCCAAAGATTAGTCAAGGCTCTAACATGATCTGGGTAATCTACAGCTGACGATTAAGTCATTGCATTTATTTTTACCCATTAAAGTCAGTAAATTAGTAGAAAGTTTTGTTGAACTATACGTAGCACTTATTGTTCGATTACATGAACTACTGATCTCGATCATTTCTAATCACAATGATCAACTCATTTTCATGTGTTTGGTGAAATGTGCACCAAATGTTGGGTACAAAATTTGTATTTTGATCAAATTCTCACCCTCAATTAGACGGTCAGTGACAACGGACTGTCCAAATCTCGTAAGATATCCTTTGAGTCTTCGTTAGGTATTCGAGGAGTTTAGAGTAAGAAGCTATTGTTGATACAATGATCTAACAATAGTAGCTACCAAATATCTATTTTCGTAGCACCTTATGAAACACTAGATTGTCAAAGTTTCAATCACTCACCTGTTAGTATGGAACGAGAGAGACACCCAAGGAGAGACAAATTTTTCCTTGACTCTAGTTAAAAACTCCGCTAGAGAATATCAATTGCTCAGAGGCAACAACCTAGTAGCATAAGTATATTCATGTAAATTTGCATTTAATGAATATCTAATTTGCTAATAAAGAAGATAATGCGTTTCAAAGATAAAGTCAAGGTTGGATAAACTTGCTTATTGATAACAATGTTGTCTATGAATGACAGAAATGCTCATTGTATTCATGAAGTTACTTATTATTTAACACAAAGGGGGTCTGAATGTAACCCGTCACATTTGTTGAATGATTAGTTAATAAAGTACAAGAGGATTGTCTCTAAAAAGAAGAAGTTTTTCTTTTTAAATCAACGTAAATGGAGAAAAAGAAAAATCCTAAGAAGTAAGTCAGATACATTGCTAAGCTTTTGTGACAAAGTCACAAGAACAAGAAAGTCATTTGTGAATGCAAAGATGTTACTAGAATTTAGCACCCTTGATTATTCTAATTTTCGAGTCGAAAATTTTATAAGAAGGGGAGATTGTAATGACCCAATTTTTATGTAGTTTAATTCTATAGACTCAATAATTGGATTATTTTATTCAATTCATTAAGTAAGGATTAAATAGCAAAGTCGTATATAGGGTATAATACTATAATTATTGATAATATTCAATAATATTGTATTACCATTGTATTACTATAATTTTCATGCAAAGTTAAAGTACATAATTAACAAATTGTGTCCTTTGAAGTTTAATTAAATAATGTACAGATGATAATTAATATATGTACATAAAGACTATTTAAATCTAAAATAGATTTATAAGAATATGAGATTTAATCTCATCATGAAACTTAATATAAGTATCAAAAATATAAAGTAAATATACATAGATATCATATGGTTATATACATATGTCACCTAATTAAAAATAGTGAACATGTACCTATAATTTTATACATGTACAATTGAACCCAAGTCAAACTTATTCTAATAGGTCATGCCACATGCCTTTATTTTAATAATATATATATATATATTGTATATATACGGATTATACAAGCAATTGTTTATTTATTTATTTTATTGAGTAAAAGGTATTAAATGATGAGAACTATGACAATGTGTAAGAGAGTGGTCATGTCAATACTAATTTTTTTATGTCTTATAGTATTAGACAACAAGTATGCAAAGCCAATTCTACTTCACATCCGAATCTAGCATTGAACAAGTAAAACTTTAATTTTTTTATTGATGGAAAGTCATGATTGTGTGTAAGAGAATTGTCCTTTATGCTTGGTTTATTTTCTTGAAAGAGCATATTTCTACTCTTCCACACTCAACCGGTTGTTTAAGTGATCTAATACTATTGAAAACTAAAAATAAGGACAAAAAGAAACTATGAATTAAGAAAAAAAAAAACTTAAAGCTAACTTGTGCCATAGTGTATATACGTAAGGTTATTAGCTTTTAAAGCTATTTCTCTCATCTCCCTCATGCCAATGCATTTCACCGGCCACAACTCTCCCCAAACAAAAAAAAAAAAAAGATTCCAAACTTATCTCACTTTCTCTTATATCTATACTACTCCTAGTTCTTCATCAAACGAGTTTTACAATGAAAGAAAAGAAAAGGAGATCTTGGTAAGTTTTCTACTCTTAACATATTTATATTTATTTTTCTAGTTAAAAACTAATATATTTATCTTCTTTGAGGTATGGATCTCCTTTGAAGTATATATCTTCTAAAGGATCAAGTTGATAAAGAAGAGCAAGGCTTTGAAGCTTAAAATATATATATATATATATATATATATATATTAGTCTTTACATCATGATAGCTAATGGATATGTTTAAAATTTTCATGTAGCTAGACCTTGTTTATTTAAATGAACAAGTTAGTGTTTACTCATAAATACGTTAGAAGAGTGTTAGACTAATTACATGGTGACTATGTGGAGTTTTTACTTATTTATGTTGGTTAAAAATAAGTATGACATATAATGAAAATAGTTCTAATGATTAGCATGTCCTAATGTTGAAAAATTAAAGCTAAGAGAAAATAAATGTGCCAATATGAAAATACTTGGAATATTTATGACTACCTTTTTGTTAGTAGTTTAAAATAATCTATTCCATGAGTTAAAATAGTGGCTTAGTTTATTATATTGAATAAAGTGCTTAATAAATTTATTGGTTAGTCTAAGCACTTAAATCTTATTATTGTACTTGATTTTCTTGGAAAAAAAAAAAGAGACTATGACATGAAATATTGTTACAATGCTATAGTTACTAAATGAGCTTATATTGTGTTACAAGCCTTGTTGAGATATCTAAAGGCTTAGAGTAACCATAAAATGACTAATGTGATAAAGTTGTCAAATATGTTATTTTTGAACCTTTTTACAAGATGATGATTTTCGGACAGTTTAAAAGTCGAATCTGCCTTAGTCTATTAGAGACAAAGTTTTAGATCTAAGAAAGTGGAGAAAGTTTCATGTTTTGAGTTTTTTCATAACTCACCTAAAAATATGCATTAAGATGAGAAATATTTAAAGTGTTATAAAATATCATGGATTCACTTAGAACTGAGTCTAGACTTGAACTACAAAGTTTTTGGAAATAAAATATGAAGAAATTTTTATTCAGACATTATTTCCAAATTCGACTCCTATAAAAAGTTATAGAGTAATTACAAAAAATACCCTTGACTTTAACTAAGAGTTTGAAGAGGAAGATGGTTGAATTTGATTTCAACCTAGTAGAGAAAAATATTTATATCAGTTAATAGAGTCAAATGACAGAATAATCTTTCAAAACTGATTTGGGGCAAAAATGTCAAATATTTTGTATTTTGGGCCAAAAGCGCAAATTTCAGAAAATACAGGGACCAATCTGTAAAACGTCAGATTTTGACTGAAAAGGCAGAATTTAATTCTTGTTAATGATTTTCATGCCTTGAAAAATTATCATTTGTAATAATAGATAATTTTTCCCTCTAAAGGTATTTTTGTCATTTGGATATTTTTATGGACAAAGTGTCTAAAAAATCAAAGCGATTCTTTAGATAAACCAAATGATAATTTAGTAAGATATTTTTAATATTATAATGTATTTAGAGTTTATCAAAAGTATAAATGAACATGTTAAGTACAAAGAACTTAAAATAGACTTTTCTACTTAAAGTCTATACATGAATACATGAGTCATTTAAGTTCAAAATATATAAAATGGACTATGTTGGATTAATACCCAACTAAAAATAGTTAGTGGGCCAAAAATTAAGATTAGTAATTAAACTTTATGTGCATATACTTATTTTAAGATATTTAGCTAAATATCAAAATTAGCTCAAAGGTCCGACCTATTACTTTTAAAGGTAAAATGATCTAAGCAATGCTATATGATCAAGTAGAAATCAAATTTATATAACTTGACAATTAAATTATATAAATGAATTAATTTAATGCCTAGATCAAGAATTATTTATTATAAGAATAATTATTCTTGTGATTAGTTACAATGACCAAATATGATAAATGTGAGAAATTTATCATATTCGGATAAATTAACAAGACCAAGATTATTTGATAAATTAATTAATTATTTGATAATTAATTAATTAATTATCTTAAAGTTAGTCAGAGATTAGTTATTAACTAATCTAGAAAGATTAAGCATAGTTGAGGAAATATATTGAATGATAATTAATTTCAATTAATAATTTCTATGATGCAATTAATTGATTTCTTGATAATCAATTAATTTAGACTCAAAAAGTTTGTTTAGAGATCAATTGAATAAATTAATTTATTGATATGAGACCATGATAATTGATTAATTTAAAAGTGATTAATCAATTTTAAGTGTATTATTGAGTGCTAAGAATAGCAATAGCTCAATTAAAAAGAAAGCTAAATAGTTATTTAATGCGTGATTAACATAGTTTCTAATCACACGTTGCTCACGTAATCTAACCAGGAGATACGTATGGTTATGAGCATTGAGTGAGGAAATTACTTGTATTGCAAGGACACCAGGTGAGTACAAATCTCACCTACAGCAACGAATAGTTTTCAAAAGATAAAACTATGTCATGATGATGTGTTATGTTTCCCAATTTGCTATGCTTTGAAGTTATGTGATTTATGTGTTATATGTTTATAAGTTAAGCATATTTTAATGAGTTTTGCTTATGGAATGATAATATTGTATGTGCTAAGTTTTAAAATGTATTGGCACATATTTCAAGTGATAATGATGTTTAAAGAAATGGAAATCAGTGCCTCTATCATGTTGCTTTATTATTTAAGCATATTCATGAGCATTACAATTTACCATGCTCACTAAATGTAAAAATGAGGCTAATATGTTTTTAAAGATTAAGGTGTCGTACCACCCTCCACTTAGGTGAGGTTTAATGAACGAAAGTTTTATGACTGTGGTAGTTGAGGACCTCGCGAACCTCGGCTTTCCACTAGTCGCGCGCACTCGGTACGTACACAAAAAAGGGGATCCCACTAGAAGAAAATATTTTCAGTAAAGTATGAATAATGAAGCATAACTGGACATTCATTCATGACATATATTTTGTGAGAATTATGTTTGTACTCACTGAGCGTCAAGCTCATTCAAGTTGTTCGTGCTGTAGGTACGAAACCTGCACCATGATTTAATGATGGATTGGATGGGCAGCAGTGATGAGTGCGTAGGCGACGGAAGTTTGGGCATACCGCACAGAAGTCTTCCGCTAATGTTTGAAAGAAAATTTTCTATGATTTATGAATATTTTCTATGATCTTTAAAGAAGTTTTGATTATTTTGCTAATAGTCTTTAAAGCTCTTTTGAAGCTAGATATTTACCTTCAAATTAAATAATTATAATATTGGTGTGTACCAAATAAATACTACGTATAGGATTTTTCGTCGTTTTGGAACTTTCATATACAAGCTACTTTCTTATAAGTGTTTTTCAAAAGCTTCACTATTGCTTAATATTCTAAATAATTAATACTATGATAAAGTCTTGCAAAAGTAGAAAAAAAAAAGATGTAGCTTTAAATTAAGTATTACTATTAGCAAACACATTTGTTTATTGTTTTAAGAAGCAAGTTTTCAAAAAAAAAAATTATCTGAAATTTTGGGAACTAAGTTTTAAAGATAAAAGTTCATGAAAAGTAACGGTCCGAAAAGTCGGGTCGCTACAATAGGGGATTTTTTGTGTCCGAAATGGCTCTAGCAAAGTGGTTGTGATCTTAAATGAGTATATGAACATATATTATTTTATAATAAGTCTTAGGGACTCATTTAGAGCACCAACAAGACTGAAAAACGCACTTTGCGCTAAAATAAAGTCATTATAACTTGTTTTGCCGAAATCGAGCCTTTAATGGGCTATTTTTGTTCCGAATTGCCTCTAGCAAAGTTGTTTTAAACATATATTATCTTATACTAAGTCTTAGGGGCTCATTTGGAGCTCCAAAAAGGCTTAAAAACTCACTTCGCGCAAAAATAAAGTCATTATAACTAGTTTTGGCAAAATCGAGCCTTTAAAGGGCTTTTTTGGCTCGGAAGTGACATGAGCAACGTTGTTTTGATCCCAAGTGTGTATTTAAACATATAATATCTTATAATTAATTTTAAAAACTCATTTGGAGCTCCAAAAATCCTTCAAAACTCACCTTGCGAAAAAACTAAGTCCCTATAACTGGTTTTGCCTAAATCGAGCCTTTAAAGGGCATTTTTTTTGCTCCGAAGTGACTCTAGCAAAGTTGTTTTGATCCTAATTGAGTATTTAAACATATATTATATTATAATAAGTCTTAGGGACTCATTTGGAATTCCAACAAACTTTAAAAAGTCATTTCGCGAAAAAACTAAGTCCTTATAACAGGTTTTACCTCAATCGAGCCTTTATAGGGCATTTTTTGGTTCGAAATGACTCTAGCAAACTTGTTTTGATCCTAAACGAGTATCTGAACATATATTATATTATTATAAGTCTTATGGACTTATTTAGATCTCCAATAAGCCTGAAAAACTCACTTTGCGCTAAAACAAAGTCATTATAATTAGTTTTGCCGAAATCGAGCCTTTAATGGGATATTTTGACTCTGAATTGACTCTAGCAAAGTTTTTTTGATTCCAAATATTTTTTTAACCATATAATATATTATACTAAGTCTCAGGGACTCATTTGGAGCTCTAACAAGACTTAAAAAGTAATTTCGCGCAAAAACTAAGTCCTTATAACTAGTTTTACCTAAATCGAGCCGTTATAGGGGCTTTTTTGGTCCGAAATGGCTCTAGCAAAGTGGTTGTGATCTTAAATGAGTATCCGAACATATATTATCTTATAATAAGTCTTAAGGACTCATTTAGACCACCAACAAGCCTTAAAAATCTACTTTGCGCTAAAACAAAGTCATTATAACTTGTTTTGCCGAAATCGAGCCTTTAATGGGCTATTTTGGCTCCGAAATTACTCTAGCAAAGTTGTTTGATTCCAAATGTTTTTTTTAAACATATATTATGTTATACGAAGTCTTAGGGACTCATATAGAGCTCTAAAAAGCCTTAAAAACTCACTTCGCGCAAAAACAAAGTCATTATAACTAGTTTTGGCAAAATCGAGCCTTTAAAGGGCTTTTTTGGCTCGGAAGTGACATGAGCAACGTTGTTTTGATCCCAAATGTGTATTTATACATATAATATACTATAATAAGTTTTAGAAACTCATTTGGAGCTCCAACAAGCCTTCAAAACTCACCTTGCGAAAAAACTTACTTATAACTAGTTTTGCCTAAATCTAGCCTTTAAAGGTCATTTTTTGCTCCGAAGTGACTCTAGCAAAGTTGTTTTGATCCTAATTGAGTGTTTGAACATATATGATATTATAATAAGTCTTAGGGACTCATTTGGAGCTCCAACCAACCTTAAAATTTCATTTCGCGCAAAAACTAAGTCCTTATAGCTAGTTTTGACTAAATCGAGCCTTTATAGGGCATTTTTTGGTCCGAAATGACTCTAGCAAAGTTGTTTTATCCTAAATGAGTATATGAATAAATATTATATTATAATAAGTCTTAGGGACTCATTTAGAGCTCCAACAAGCCTGAAAAACTCACTTTGCGCTAAAACAAAGTCATTATAACTAGTTTTGCCGAAATTGAGCCTTTAATGGGCTATTTTGACTCTGAATTGACTCTAGCAAAGTTGTTTTGATTCCAAATATTTTTTTTAAACATATAATATTTTATACTAAGTTTTAGGGACTCATTTGGAGCTCCAAAAAGCCATAAAAACTCACTTCGCGCAAAAACAAAGTCATTATAACTAGTTTTGCTACAATCGAGCCTTTAAAGGGTTTTTTGGCTCCGAAGTGACTTGAGCAAAGTTGTTTTGCTCCCCAATTTGTATTTGAACATATAATATATTATAATAAGTCTTATAAACTCATTTGGACCTTCAACACACCACAAAAACTTACCACACACAAAAACTAAGTTCTTATAACTAGTTTTGCCTAAACCGAGTCTTTATAGGGCAATTTTTTTCTCCAAAGTGACTCTAGCAAAGTTGTTTTAATCTTAATTGAGTATTTAAATATATATTATATTAAAATAAGTTTTAGGGACTCATTTGGAGCTCCAACAAGCCTTAAAAACTCACTTTGCGCTAAAACAAAGTCATTATAACTTGTTTTGCCGAAATCGAGCCTTTAATGGGCTATTTTGGCTCCGAATTGACTCTAGCAAAGTTGTTTGATTCCAAATGTTTTTTTTTAAATATATTATATTATACTAAGTCTTAGGGACTCATTTAGAGCTCCAAAAAGTCTTAAAAACTCACTTCGCGCTAAAACAAAGTCATTATAACTAGTTTTGGCAAAATCGAGCCTTTAAAGGATTTTTTTGGCTCGGAAGTGACATGAGCAACGTTGTTTTGATCCCAAGTGTGTATTTAAACATATAATATCTTATAATAAATTTTAGAAACTCATTTGGAGCTCCAAAAAGCCTTCAAAACTCACCTTGCGAAAAAACTAAGTCCCTATAACTAGTTTTGCCTAAATCGAGCCTTTAAAGGGCATTTTTTGCTCCGAAGTGACTCTAGCAAAGTTGTTTTGATCCTATTAAGTATTTAAACATATATTATATTATAATAAGTATTAGGGACTCATTTGGAGTTCCAACAAACCTTAAACCAAAGGAAAATCGAGCCTTTAATGGGCTATTTTGACTCTGAACTGACTCTAGCAAAGTTGTTTTGATTCCAAATGTTTTTTTGAATATAAAATATATTATACTAAGTCTTAGGGACTCATTTGGAGCTCCAAAAAGCCATAAAAACTAACTTTGCGCAAAAACAAAGTCATTCTAACTAGTTTTGCTAGAATCGAGCCTTTAAAGGGCTTTTTTGGCTCCGTAGTTACTTGAGCAACGTTGTTTTGCTCTCCAATTTCTATTTGAACATATAATATATTATAATAAGTCTTATAAACTCATTTGGACCTTCAACACGCCTCAAAATCTTACCTCGCACAAAAACTAAGTTCTTATAACTAGTTTTGCCTAAATCGAGTCTTTATAGGGCAAGTTTTTTCTCCGAAGTGGCTCTAACAAAGTTGTTTTAATCTTAATTGAGTATTTGAACATATATTATATTATAATAAGTCTTAGGGACTCAGTTGGAGCTCCAGCAAGCCTTAAAAAGTCATTTCGCGCAAAAACTAAGTCCTTATAACTAGTTTTGCCTAAATCGAGCCGTTATAGGGGATTTTTTGGTCCGAAATGGCTCTAGCAAAGTGGTTGTAATCTTAAATGAGTATCTAAACATATATTATCTTATGATAAGTCTTAGGCACTCATTTAGAGCACCAACATACCTTAAAAACTCACTTTGCGCTAAAACAAAGTCATTATAACTTGTTTTACCGAAATCGAGCCTTTAATGGGCTATTTTGGCTCCGAATTGACTCTAGAAAAGTTGTTTGATTCCAAATGTTTTTTTAAACATAAATTATGTTATACTAAGTCGTAGGGACTCATTTAGAGCTCCAAAAATCCTTAAAAACTCACTTCGCGCAATAACAAAGTCATTATAACTAGTTTTGCCTAAATCGAGCCGTTATAGGGGATTTTTTGGTCCGAAATGGCTCTAGCAAAGTGGTTGTAATCTTAAATGAGTATCTGAACATATATTATCGTATAATAAGTCTTAGGAACTCATTTAGAGTACCAACATGCCTTAAAAACTCACTTTGCGCTAAAACAAAGTCATTATAACTTGTTTTGCCGAAATCAAGCCTTTAATGGGCTATTTTGGCTCCGAATTGACTGTAGAAAAGTTGTTTGATTCCAAATGTTTTTTTAAACATATATTATGTTATACTAAGTCTTAGGGACTCATTTAGAGCTCCAAAAAGCCTTAAAAACTCACTTCGCGCAATAACAAAGTCATTATAACTAGTTTTGGCAAAATCGAGCCTTTAAAGGGCTTTTTTGGCTCGGAAGTGACATGAGCAACGTTGTTTTGATCCCAAATGTGTATTTAAATATATAATATATTATAATAAGTTTTAGAAACTCATTTGGAGGTCCAACAAGCCTTCAAAACTCACCTTGCGAAAAAACTAAGTACTTATAACTAGTTTTGCCTAAATCGAGCCTTTAAAGGGCATTTTTTGCTCTGAAGTGACTCTAGCAAAGTTGTTTTGATCCTAATTGAGTGTTTGAACATATATTATATTATAATAAGTCTTAGGGACTCATTTGGAGCTCCAACAAACCTTAAAATTTCATTTCGCGCAAAAACTAAGTCCTTATAGCTAGTTTTGACTAAATCGAGCCTTTATAGGGCATTTTTTGGTCCGAAATGACTCTAGCAAAGTTGTTTTATCCTAAATGAGTATATGAATAAATATTATATTATAATAAGTCTTAGGGACTCATTTAGAGCTCCAACAAGCCTGAAAAACTCACTTTGCGCTAAAACAAAGTCATTATAACTAGTTTTGCCGAAATTGAGCCTTTAATGGGCTATTTTGACTCTGAATTGACTCTAGCAAAGTTGTTTTGATTCCAAATATTTTTTTAAACATATAATATTTTATACTAAGTTTTAGGGACTCATTTGGAGCTCCAAAAAGCCATAAAAACTCATTTCGCGCAAAAACAAAGTCATTATAACTAGTTTTGCTACAATCAAGCCTTTAAAGGGCTTTTTTTGGCTCCGAAGTGACTTGAGCAAAGTTGTTTTACTCCCCAATTTGTATTTGAACATATAATATATTATAATAAGTCTTATAAACTCATTTGGACCTTCAACACACCTCAAAAACTTACCACGCACAAAAACTAAGTTCTTATAACTAGTTTTGCCTAAACCGAGTCTTTATAGGGCAATTTTTTTCTCCAAAGTGACTCTAGCAAAGTTGTTTTAATCTTAATTGAGTATTTGAACATATATTATGTTAAAATAAGTTTTAGGGACTCATTTGGAGCTCCAACAAGCCTTAAAAACTCACTTTGCGCTAAAACAAAGTCATTATAACTTGTTTTGCCGAAATCGAGCCTTTAATGGGCTATTTTGGCTCCGAATTGACTCTAGCAAAGTTGTTTGATTCCAAATGTTTTTTTTTAAATATATTATATTATACTAAGTCTTAGGGACTCATTTAGAGCTCCAAAAAGTCTTAAAAACTCACTTCGCGCTAAAACAAAGTCATTATAACTAGTTTTGGCAAAATCGAGCCTTTAAAGGATTTTTTTTGCTCTGAAGTGACATGAGCAACGTTGTTTTGATCCCAAGTGTGTATTTAAACATATAATATCTTATAATAATTTTTAGAAACTCATTTGGAGCTCCAAAAAGCCTTCAAAACTCACCTTGCGAAAAAACTAAGTCCCTATAACTTGTTTTGCCTAAATCGAGCCTTTAAAGGGCATTTTTTGCTCCGAAGTGACTCTAGCAAAGTTGTTTTGATCCTAATTAAGTATTTAAACATATATTATATTATAATAAGTCTTAGGGTTTCATTTGGAGTTCCAACAAGCCTTAAACCAAAGTCATTATAACTTGTTTTGCTGAAATCGAGCCTTTAATGGGCTATTTGGGCTCCGAATTGACTCTAGCAAAGTTGTTTTGATTCCAAATGTTTTTTAAAACATATATTATGATATACTAAGTGTTTGGGACTCATTTGGAGCTCGAAAAAGCCTTAAAAACTCACTTCGCGCAAAAACAAAGTCATTATAAGTAGTTTTGGCAAAATCGAGCCTTTAAAGGGCTTTTTTGGATCCGAAGTGACATGAGCAACGTTGTTTTGATCCCAAATGTGTATTTAAACATATAAGATATTATAATAAGTTTTCAAAACTCACCTTATGAAAAAACTATGTCCTTATAACTAATTTTGCCTAAATCAGGCCTTTATAGGGCATTTTTTGGTCCGAAATGACTCTAGCGAAGTTTTTTTTATCCTAAATGAGTATCTGAACATATATTATATTATAATAAGTCTTAAGGACTCATTTAGAGCTTCAACAAGCCTAAAAAACTCACTTTGCGCTAAAACAAAGTCATTATAACTAGTTTTGCCAAAATCGAGCCTTTAATGGGCTATTTTGACTCTGAATTGACTCTAGCAAAGTTGTTTTGATTCCAAATGTTTTTTTGAATATAAAATATATTATACTAAGTCTTAGGGACTCATTTGGAGCTCCAAAAAGCCATAAAAACTCACTTTGCGCAAAAACAAAGTCATTCTAACTAGTTTTGCTAGAATCGAGCCTTTAAAGGGCTTTTTTGCCTCCGTAGTTACTTGAGCAACGTTGTTTTGCTCTCCAATTTGTATTTGAACATATAATATATTATAATAAGTCTTATAAACTCATTTGGACCTTCAACACGCCTCAAAATCTTACCTCGCACAAAAACTAAGTTCTTATAACTAGTTTTGCCTAAATCGAGTCTTTATAGGGCAATTTTTTTCTCCGAAGTGGCTCTAACAAAGTTGTTTTAATCTTAATTGAGTATTTGAACATATATTATATTATAATAAGTCTTAGGGACTCATTTGGAGCTCCAGCAAGCCTTAAAAAGTCATTTCACGCAAAAACTAAGTCCTTATAACTAGTTTTGCCTAAATCGAGCCGTTATAGGGGATTTTTTGGTCCGAAATGGCTCTAGCAAAGTGGTTATAATCTTAAATGAGTATCTAAACATATATTATCTTATGATAAGTCTTAGGCACTCATTTAGAGCACCAACATGCCTTAAAAACTCACTTTGCGCTAAAACAAAGTCATTATAACTTGTTTTGCCGAAATCGAGCCTTTAATGGGCTATTTTGGCTCCGAATTGACTCTAGAAAAGTTGTTTGATTCCAAATGTTTTTTTAAACATATATTATGTTATACTAAGTCTTAGGGACTCATTTAGAGCTCCAAAAAGCCTTAAAAACTCACTTCGCGCAATAACAAAGTCATTATAACTAGTTTTGCTTAAATCGAGCCGTTATAGGGGATTTTTTGGTCCGAAATGGCTCTAGCAAAGTGGTTGTAATCTTAAATGAGTATCTGAACATATATTATCGTATAATAAGTCTTAGGCACTCATTTAGAGCACCAACATGCCTTAAAAACTCACTTTGCGCTAAAACAAAGTCATTATAACTTGTTTTGCCGAAATCAAGCCTTTAATGGGCTATTTTGGCTCCGAATTGACTGTAGAAAAGTTGTTTGATTCCAAATGTTTTTTTAAACATATATTATGTTATACTAAGTCTTAGGGACTCATTTAGAGCTCGAAAAAGCCTTAAAAACTCACTTCGCGCAATAACAAAGTCATTATAACTAGTTTTGGCAAAATCGAGCCTTTAAAGGGCTTTTTTGGCTCGGAAGTGACATGAGCAACGTTGTTTTGATCCCAAATGTGTATTTAAACATATAATATATTATAATAAGTTTTAGAAACTCATTTGGAGGTCCAACAAGCCTTCAAAACTCACCTTGCGAAAAAACTAAGTACTTATAACTAGTTTTGCCTAAATCGAGCCTTTAAAGGGCATTTTTTGCTCTGAAGTGACTCTAGCAAAGTTGTTTTGATCCTAATTGAGTATTTGAACATATATTATATTATAATAAGTCTTAGGGACTCATTTGGAGCTCCAACAAGCCTTAAGAATGCATTTCGCGCAAAAACTAAGTCCTTATAACTAGTTTTGCCTAAATCGAGCTGTTATAGGAGATTTTTTGGTCCGAAATGGCTCTAGCAAAGTGGTTGTGATCTTAAAAGAGTATCTGAAGATATATTATTTTATAATAAGTCTTAGGGACACATTTAGAGCACCAACAAGCCTGAAAAACTCACTTTGCGCTAAAACAAAGTCATTATAACTTGTTTTGCCAAAATCGAGCCTTTAATGGGCTATTTTTGTTCCGAATTGCCTCTAGCAAAGTTGTTTTGATTCCAAATGTTTTTTTTAAACATATAATATGTTATAATAAGTCTAGGGACTCATTTGGAGCTCCAAAAAGCCTTAAAAACTCACTTCGCACAAAAACAAAGTCATTATAACTAGTTTTAGCAAAATCGAGCCTTTAAAGGGCTTGTTTGGCTCTGAAGTGACATGAGCAAAGTTGTTTTATCCCAAATGTGTATTTAAACATATAATATACTATAATAAGTTTTAGAAACTCATTTGGAGCTCCAACAAGCCTTCAAAACGCACCTTGCAAGAAAACTAAGTCCTTATAACTAGTTTTGCCTAAATCGAGCCTTTAAAGGGCATTTTTTGCTCCGAAGTGACTCTAGCAAAGTTGTTTTGATCCTAATTGAGCTTTGAACATATATTATATTATAATAAGTCTTAGAGACTCATTTGGACCTCCAACAAGCCTTAAAAAGTTATTTCGCGCAAAAACTAAGTCCTTATAACTAGTTTTGCCTAAATCGAGCCGTTATAGGGGATTTTTTTTGTCCGAAATGGCTCTAGGAAAGTGGTTGTGATCTTAAATTAGTATCTGAACATATATTATCTTATAATAAGTTTTAGGGACTCATTTAGAGCACCAACAAGCTTGAAAAACTCACTATGCACTAAAACAAAGTCATTACAACTAGTTTTGCCAAAATCGAGCCTTTAATGGGCTATTTTCGCTCGAAATTGACTCTATCAAAGTTTTTTTGATTCTAAATATTTTTTTAAACATATAATATATTATACTAAGTCTTAGGGACTAATTTGAAGCTCCAAAAAGCCATAAAAACTCACTTCGCGCAAAAACAAAGTCATTATAATCAGTTTTGCCGAAATCGGGCCTTTAAAGGGCTTTTTTGTTTCCTAAGTGACTTGGGCAATGTTGTTTCACTTCCAAATGTGTATTTAAACATATAATATATTATAATAAGTCTTACAAACTCATTTGGAGCTTCAACAAGCGTTCAAAACTCACCTCGAACAAAAACTAAGTCCTTATAACTAGTTTTGCATAAATCGAGCCTTTCAAGGGCATTTTTTGCTCCGAATTGACTCTAGCGAAGTTCTTTTTGTGACAACCCACTAGCACGAGCCGTTGCGGATTTATCATCTTACTTTCATACTCAAATTCGCAAATCACAACATAATTTAAGTAAAATAATGCATGAGTTTTTTTATTTTTATTTTTTACAACTTTGAGTCATTATATCAAACATAGATATATAGGTCATATATTTTTGCATATGTATTCATCATAAAACATATATATGAGGTCCGGGTAGAGTCTCGGTTGTGTCACAGGTCTTGTCCACATGCACGCTCTCCAATCCTCAAAGATTCTACGTGATTTCATTTGGTGCTTACCTTTATCTACAACATCAAGAAACTTAGTGAGTTGCTAAACTCAGTAAGGGATGAACTAACTAAACTATGAGTCGTGCCAATGCAGCATTACAATAATACAATTAACATTTATTTTGGGCACAATAAACAATTAGAAAGAAATCAACCGTCCCATACCGATTGATTCCTTCTTCTAGGACTATCCATAACAGTTCATACTTTCTTAGCATTCGCCTAACCCATTCTCGGAGACATTTCGGCAATTGTGTTTTCATTTCAGTTATTGTCTGGGATCCACTAATGGTACCACATAACTTTACTTTAGTGGCGCCAAGCGGGGAGTGGGCCAGCTCACCTTGCGGAGCATCTCCGTGCTATAATTCCTCTTAGACAGAGCAAGCTCCGTCAATGCATTTCATCGTTACTTTCATTTTCATAAACATGTAAGAAGAATAGTGGTCTCAAAGGACATTGGTACCATCGACATCGTTTCATAATTCTATTTTATGTTGTTGACTGACAATCAACAACCCCTGGTACTTTATCATTTCAGGCAATCGAGCCACAATGCATACTTTCTTGAGAAGTTATGGGTTCGGGGTTAAATCCCGACCTTTCTTGTCCTTAATGTCGTTCAAGATTTCAATTAGCGCTCGGGTCGTGAATCCGGAGTCGCTAGGACATCATGCTCGGGCTTGAATCCTACAATTAACGATGTCCGTTTCATAACCCTATCTTACCTTTGGTCCGAGGACCTAACGTTATTTCATCGTATATGTTTGTTCTATCCGATTAATAGCAACAAATAAGGCTCCGTGTACGTTTGTTCTATCCGATTAACCTATCGGAACACGTCCCATACTATGTATTATTTGATGCGGGGGAAACCCAATTTATCTTTATTATTTTCATATTACCGGGGCTCGAGCCTTTTCTTTATAATTTCTATCGGTTTAAGCATAAATCGTAGATTGCACATAAACGTAGCACGTAATAATGCAACACATAGCACACTTCTTGAGTTGTAGGTGCATCGTCTACTTACTAGGGTCAATTGTCCGTCAATCCGGGTCGTTTCGGCTTATTTTGCAAGCTCTTCGGGTCCGGGACTTTTCCAAGTTCCTTGACCAATGAAAAAAAATCTTATTTATTCCATTGACTAACTTTACTTGCACTTAAAATTATTTCTTGACTATATCACAAATAGGTCATTTTTCGGCTTAAAATAACATTTGGTGCAAGCCGGTAGCATATGAGGCACACTGGGCGTGCACGGGCTGCACCGGGCGCCCACAGGGCGCAGGCAGCGCGCCTGGCACGTGCACGGGCGCCTTGGGCGCGTACGTGGTACGAGTGGCACGTTTGGCGTGCGCACGGGCGCAGGCAGCACACTGCGCGCCTGACGGATGCATGGGGCGCCTGGCGCACGCGTGCTGCGTGCCTGACAGGCGTACTGGGCGCCTAGCGCGCGGGCGGCGTGCATGACGGGCGTACTGGGCGCCTGGCAGCACGGCTGCGCGCCTACAGCTCCCAGGCAGCGCGCCCACGTGCCCATTAGCCCGGGTGCTGTCCAATTTTTTCCAATTTGTGCTCAAACACCACAAAACTTATTTTTGAAGCTTTATTCACTATTTTACACTTCAAAACATATCAAACTTCAATAAAACCTACAAAATCACAAAAATTTCTCCACCTAGACCAATGATCAAACATAACATATTTAACACTTAATTTAACTTTGTAAATTCCTTTCTCAAGTAAGGATTTCCATTTCCTTTGTCATCACACCATAAACTATCCATCCATAAATCAGTTTATCATCACCAACATATTCATACATCAGCCACATCATATTTTATTCCAAATCCCCTTAAAACACACTAGTAGAAAGTCAAGGTTTCTAAGGAAAAGAATTCTAGCTTTTGTGTTGTTCTTTCTTTGAACTTGTGGAATTTCCTTTCCAAACACTTCTCAAAGCTTTTCAATGGTTTAAAACACAATATAAGAAGTTATTAAGTGCTGAAATTTAACTAAAGAGAATATGAGAGCAAGGAGAATTTAGAAACCTTACCAAGCTTTTTCAAACTAAACTTTTTCTTCTTCAACTTCTTATTTTTTTCTTCTTCTCCTTCTTCTTCTCCTTTTTCTTCTCTCTCTTTTCTTTCTCTTGCCTTTTTTTCTCACTTTCTATTCTATATCTAAGTGATAAATTCGTGATAAGCCTTAATATTTAAGTAAAAAGCTAAGCTAGTTGGTGTATCACGACGACGTCACGGCGACGTAATCAACTTTCCACCTCGAGCTTGCAATTTTGACACCTCTTACTTAACTTTGCTTACTAAGCCATATTAGGATCAGATTTCATGAATGAAAGACAGCTCATACTTATCCATGTGAAGATGAAACCCGTCGTGCTTATTTCTTTTACGAAATTTACACTTTAGTCCACCAAAATAAATCGTAAACAACTTAGTCCTTTGTTACATATCTAAACTTATTACTTTGCCCTTCTAGCACAATTTCTTTCTTTATTCACCTTATTAATCCAATTATAAAATATTATATAAATTTTCAGAATTTATAGAGCTAATTTCCTATTTTTTCTTGGTGTTACGATTTCGGTCCCGAAATAGTAGTTTTTACCGAAATTTCACCGTAACTTCTTCGTTTGACCTCGGATTGACCTCAAATTTTATACTTGAGCTTAATATAATAATGTAAGCTCAAAAATAATTTATTTTCTTAATTGGTGACTATTTTCTTCATTTTGTTTCCAAATTTGGGCCAAAAATGCAATTTTCATAAAGTTTCGGGCTCGTCATGAAATTTTTGGCCGCAACAAGAATTCTTAAACCAAAATCCTTGTTTTAGTCACCAAGATCTGATATTAAACTCATTCCTTGATAAAACTAATTATTTACTAACTCCTATTTTAGTAATTCGACTAATTGCACCTTAATCAGTTGAATTTGGGTTTCGGACTCGCGAGAGATTGTATGGAAAGAAAACATTCTCGCACTCTTTATAATTAACATTAAATACCCAGCGGTTTATTTATCATAAGATTTTCGAGACATTAGGGAGTCGGGGTTCACAGTTTTTATCCTAATTGAGTATTTGAACATGAAAAAATTCTGGATATTCTTCTTGAATTTAACAAAGAGATTTACAACCTAATATAGACCTTACTAGGTGGCTGGCATACCAGACCACAAAAAAAGGAAACAGAACTCCTGTTAATTAGGAATTCCAGTAAAACAGGAAAGTGAATAAATACAATAATTAATTCAGAAAAAAAGAAACTAAATGTAATCTTTTCTAAATAAAGAAAGCAAATAAAACTTCCTAGCTGTACACAAGGGTTGACCCATTTTCTACACTTCCCCTTAAGATGGGTTGTATATGTTATACAAACCAAGCTTTGAGTTCAACTCACCAAAACTAACCCTTGTAAGTGCCTTAGTAAGAACATCAGCAATCTGTTGTTTTGTTGGAATATAGCTAAGCTGAACAATCCCATTATTGACGTTCTCTAAGATGAAGTGTCGATCAATCTCAATGTGTTTTGTTTTATCGTGATGTACGGGATTTTTAGCTATGCTAATAGCTGCTTGACTGTCACTGAACATCTTGACTGAGTCCTGCATCTCAACTTTAAGTTCCCTTAATAGTCTTTGCAGCCACATTCTGACTCAGCACTACTCTGAGAGATAGCAGCTTGCTTGCTTCTCCAAGTGACGAGATTGCCCCAGACATGGGAGCAGTAGCCAGTAGTTGATCTCCTATCAGTTAGCTCTCCTGCCCAAATAGTATCAGTATAGATTTCAATGTCACGGTTTTCATATTTTCTGAATAGTAAACCATGTCCAGGAGTCATCTTCAAATACCTTAGAATCCTGTTTATTGCCTCTAAATGGTCCTCAGTTGGATTATTCATGTGTTGACTAACTACACTGACCAAATATGCAATATCAGCTCTAGTGTGAGAAAGATAAATGAGTCTCCCAACTAGCCTTTGGTACCTCCCATTGTCAATTGGACTACTTTCTTCACTTCTGCTCAATCTCTTGGTTGGATCCATAGGTGTTTCAGCAGGTTTACATCCAAGTAGACCTGTTTCACATAACAAATCCAAAATGTACTTCCTTTTGGATATAACAATCCCTTCCTTAGACCGAGCCACCTCTATTCCTAGGAAATACCTTAGAATCCCGAGATGCTTGATCTTAAATTCTATTGCCAGCAGTTTCTTCAAGTTGAGAATCTCCTCTAAATCATCTCCCATCAAGATGATATCATCTATATAAACTATGAGAATGGCCATCTTCCCTCCTGATTTACTTTTAACAAACAGTGTATGATCAGACAGTTCTAGTAAACCTATCAAACCATGCACGAGGAGATCGCTTCAAGCCATACAAAGACTTCTTCAGTTTGCAAACTAGCATGTTGTTTGCCTTGTTTTCTAGCTCTGGAGGTATTGTCATGTAAACCTCTTCTTCAAGGTCCCCGTTCAGGAAAGCATTTTTAACATCAAGTTGGTATAATGGCCAATCTTGGTTTACTGTAAGAGAAAGTAGAACTCAAACAGTATTGAGTTTAGCCACAGGTGAAAAAGTTTCCTGGTAGTCAATTCCATAAGACTGTGTGTACCCCTTTGCTACAAGTCTGGCCTTGAATCTCTCAACACTTCCATCAGCTTTGTACTTGACAGTGAATATCCACTTACATCCAACTGGTTTCTTACCTGGAGGTAGCTTTGTAAGAGTTCATGTGTTGTTGCTTTCCAACGCCCGAATCACCTCTTCTGCTGCATTTTTCCATGCTGGGCTCTTGAGGGCCTCGTGAATAGAGTCAGGCACCTTCACACTATCCAAGTTTGTGATAAAAGCCTTGTAAGAAGGTAAATTGGATGTCCAGTACACCCACGAACACCTTTTCTATGAGCAATAGGCAGATTTAAATCATCAATCATGGGAGCAAGAGTGTCATAAGATGAGGAATCCATACCATCATGATCATCAGATGCAGTAGGACTTGGTTTTTGTGATTGGGAGTGTTGATTTTGCATACTTTCCTCTATATGCTAGGCCGTTCTTCTCCTTCTATAGACACGAAGTTCAGGATTATTAATGCCAAGTTGTGGATTTGAGGCTATTGGTTCTGATTCAGGCGTAGGAACAGGGGCTGTTTGGGCTGTTTTAAGTGTAGGAACATGGACTGTTTGGGCTGTTTCTGTTTCTGTTTCAATGATAGGAACAATGGTAGGGACATGGGCTGAATTTGGTGGATTAAAACACGCTTGAGTGTCTTGAAGGAGATCCCAAATTCGATATTCCCTTGAATTATCCCCCTGAATATTGGATTTGGGAAAGTAGGATTGATTCTCGAAGAAGATGACATCCATGGAGCTATATACATTTCTAGTGATAGGAGAATAACACTTATAACCTTTTTTTATTAGAGGAGTAACCAAGGAAAATGCACTCGAGAGACTTGGGATCTAGTTTGGTGCGGTGATTGTGGTGGATGTGAGCAAAAGAGGAGCAACCAAAGATCTTGAGAGGTATATCCGAAGAAAACGAGAGGATATGGGGGTATGAAATGATGAGGACATGACGAGGAGTTTGAAATTTTAGGACACGGCTAGGCATCCTATTGATGAGATATGTGGCAGTGAGTATGGCTTTCCCCCAAAAATGTTTAGGAACATTATTGGTGAACATAGTGGCATGGGCTACCTCAAGCAAATGTCTGTTTTTCCTCTCAGCCACTCCATTTTGTTGTGGAGTGTCGATACAAGAGCTTATATGAATGATACCATGTTTGGATAGATAAGGACCAAGGATGGAATTAAATTAATCTCTATCATTATCGGTTTTGAGGACCTGAATATTGCTTTGAAACTGAGTAGAGATCATGGTATGAAAAGATTAAAAAATGATGGTTGTTTCAGATTTTTCTTTCATAAGGAAGGTCCAAGTGGTTTTTGTATGATCGTCTATGAATGTTACAAACCACCTAGCCCCATTGATATTTTTCACACGTGAGGGTCCCCAAATGTCACTATTAATCACAGAAAATGGATGTGAGGGTTTGTGTTGCAAACTTGAATATACATGTCTGGTGTGTTTTGCTAGTTGACAAATTTCACATTGATAAAAATTGAATTTTTATTGATAAACAAATGAGGAAACAATTTCTCAACATAAGCAAAGTTTGGATGACCAAGGCGATAGTGCCGTAACATGACTTGACTCTCAATTGAAACAGACACAGAATTGGACGCAAACTTGACTGACTCTGGACTAGACTCTGACTTTGGACCACAACTTGACAGGTGAACTTGTCTACTTTGGAGATCCTTTTCCTGGAGCAAATATATACCACCACGCATTTTAGCACTGCCAATCACCTTCCCCAAATCCACTGCCCGAAAATCACAAAAATTGGAATAGAATTTAGCAACACATTTTGGGTCTCGGGTGAGTTGACTGATATAAAGTAAATTGCAATTCAATTTAGGGACATAAAGGACAGAGGAATGATGAAAATCCTTTGTCACATGAACTGTTCTGGTTCCTGCCACTGGTGAGAGTGATCCATCAGCAATTCTGACTCCAGAGTGTCTAGTGCAAGGCTGAAAGTTATTGAGAACGTTGAAGTCTCCAGACATGTGGTTCGATGCCCCTAAGTTAACTATCCACGATTTTAATGATTATTTTGGACAAAAAGCGCATGGGATTGGATACCTTGATGGGCAAGGAGGTTGGTGTGTTGCTCCGTAGCGGAGTGTGATGCTAGTCCTGAATTGGTGACTTGGTTAAGTAATTGTTGCAGTGCCTCAATTTGTTCTTTGGTGAATAGACTGCCCTCTGCACCAGTTTCTGTTGTGACAGCAGCATGTGCACGGTTTTCATATCGACCATTAGATGGCTTCCAATCTATAGGTTTACTATGCAACTTCCAGCATGTTGCCTTAACATGACCAAGCTTTTTACAGTGATCGCACCATGGGCGTCCTTTGCCTACCTTATTGTTCTGAGATGGATTATGAGTATATAAGGCTGAACCTTCAACTGCAGGAGTGATGTTTTTGTCCGTAATCATCAGTTTCTTCCTGCTCTCCTCCCTCCGAACTTCTGCAAAGGCTTCCCGAATGGTAGGGAAGGGTTTCCCATGACTCTCCACCTGACCTCATCTAGGTCTTTATAGAGACCAAGGAAGAATGTGATCGTTCGTTTCTGCTAAACAATCCTCTTATACAACGCAGAGTCATCAAGACACTTCCAGGAATGAATTTCATATAGGTCCAATTGTAGCCAACAACGTGTGAGAGCATTGAAATATTGAGTAACACTCAGATCTCCTTGTTTTAGGTCAAAGAGTTCTGAGGTGTTCTCTGTGCTGAAATACGTTTCTCGAGCAGCCTCCCAGATTTCCTTGGCCGTTCGGTGAAGCAGAAAATTTTCTCCAACCTCCGTGGTCATGGAATTAATTAGCCATGACATAACCAAATGATCATCAGTTTTCCAGGACCTGTATTTTGGATCTGTTGCTTCAGGAGCAGTTGTTTCGCCGGTGAGATGTCTGTCCTTCCCTCTACCGCAGATGTACATGAAGACAGATTGGGACCATTGAAGAAAATTATGGCCATGGAGTTTGTGATTTGTGACAAGATGGGAAGTATCAAGAAGAGAGGGAACAGAAGGATGAGACTCGAATCTAGATGTGACTTCCGAGGAGGAGGTTTGTGAAGCCATGCCGTACTTGGTCATGAAGAGGAAACGGCCAGATAAAGAACGGCCAGGAAGAAGAAGGAAGAAGATTAGGGCTCAGAGGTCTGCTCTGATACCGTGAAGAAATTCTAAATATTCTTCTTGAATTGAACAAAGAGATTTACAACCTAATATAGACCTAACTGGGTGGCTGGCATACCAGGCCACCAAAAAAGGAAACAAAACTCCTGTTAATTAGGAATTCCAGTAAAACATGAAAGTGAATAAATACAATAATTAATTCAGAAAAAAAAAAAAAGAAACTAAATGTAATCTTTTCTAAATAAAGAAAGCAAATAAAACTTCCTAACTATACATAAGGGTTGACCCCTTTTCCACAGAACATATATTATATTATAATATACTAAATCTGAGGGACTAATTTGGAGCTCAAACAAGCCATAAAAAGTCATTTCGCACAAAACTAAGTCCTTATAACTAGTTTTGCCTAAATCGAGCCTCTAAAGGGCTTTTTTTTTTGTCCGAAGTGACTCTAGCAAAGTTATTTTGACGATGATTAAGTATTTGAACTTATATAATATTATAATAAGTCTTAGGGACTCATTTGGAGCTCCAACAAGCATTAAAAAGTCATTTCATGCAAAAACTAAGTCCTTATAACTAGTTTTGCCTAAATCGAGTCTTTAAATTGGTTTTTTTGGCTCCGTAAAGACTCTAGCAAAGTTGTTTTGATATCAAATCAGAATATGAATATTTAATATTTTATAATAAGTCTCAAGGACTCATTTGGAGCTCCAACAAGCCTTAAAAACTCACTTGGCACCAAAACAAAGTCATTATAACTAGTTTTGTCGAAATCGAGCCTTTAAAGGACTTTTTTGGCCCCGAAGTGACTCTACCAACATTGTTTTGATACCAAATATGTATTAAAACATATAATATATTATAGTAAGTCTAAGAAACTCATTTGGAGCTCCAACATGCCTCAAAAACTCACCTCGTACAAAAACTAAGTCCTTATAACTAGTTTGGCCTAAATCGAGTCTTTATAGGGCATTTTTTGCTCCGAAGTGACTCTAGCAAAGTTGTTTTGATCCTAAATGAGTATTTTAACATATATTATATTATAATAAGTCTTACGGACGTATTTGGAGCTCCAAAAAACCTTGAAAACTCACTTCACACAAAAACATAGTCATTATAACTAGTTTTGCCAAAATCGAGCCTTTAAAAGGCTTTTTTTACTCCGAAGTGACATGAGCAACGTTGTTTTGATCCCAAATTTGTATTTAAGCATATAATATATGATAATAGGTTTTAGAAACTCATTTGGAGCTCCAACAAGCCTTCAAAACTCACCTTGCACCAAAACTAAGTCCTTATAACTAGGTCTGTCCAAATCGAGCCTGTAAAGGGCATTTTTTGCTCCGAAGTGACTCGAGCAAAGTTGTTTTGATCCTAATTGAGTATTTGAACATATATTATATTATAATAAGTCTTAGAAACTCATTTGGAGCTCCAAAAAGCCTTAAAAAGTCATTTCGCGCAAAAACTAAGTGCTTATAACTAGTTTTGCATAAATCGAGCCTTCATAGGGCATTTTTTGGTCCGAAATGACTCCAGCAAAGGTGTTTTGATCCTAAATGAGTATCTGAACATATATTATATTATAATAAGTTTTAGGGACTCATTTAGAGCACCAACAAGCCTTAAAAACTCACTTCGCGCAAAAATAAAGTCATTATAACTAGTTTTACCGTTAATGGGCTATTCTGGCTCCGAATTGATACTAGCAGAGTTGTTTTGATTCCAAATCTTTTCTTAAAGATATATTATATTATACTAAGTCTTAGGGACTCATTTAGAGCTCTAAAAAGCCATAAAAACTCACTTCGCACAAAAACAAAGTCATTATAACTAGTTTTGCTCCGAAGTGACATGAGCAACGTTGTTTTGTTCCGAAATGTGTATTTAAACATATAATATATTATAATAACTCTTATAAACTCATTTGGAGCTTCCAAAAGACTTCAAAACTCACCTCGCACAAAAACTAAGTGCTTAAAATTAGTTTTGCCTAAATCGAGCCTTATTTTTGCTCCCAAGTGACTCTAGCAAAGTTGTTTTGATCCTAATTTTGTATTTAACCCATATTACATAATGATAAATCTTAGAGACTCATTTGGAGCTCCAACAATCCTTAAAAAGTCATTTCGTGCAAAAACTAAGTCCTTATAACTAGTTTTGCCTAAATCGAGCCTTTCAATGGCTTTTTTTTGTCCGAAGTGACTCTAGCAATGTTGTTTTGATCCTAATTAAGTATTTGAACATATGTTATACTATAATAAGTCTTAGGGACTCATTTGAAGCTCCAACAAGTCTTAAAAATTCATTTCGTGCAAAAACTAAGTCCTTATAAATAGTTTTGCCTAAATCAAGTCTTTAAAGGGCTTTATTTTTTTACCGAAGTGACTCTAGCAAAGTTTTTTTGATGCTGATTACGTATTTCACTTATATAATATTATAATAAGTCTGAGGGACTCATTTGGAGCTCCAACATGCCTTAAAAGTTATTTTGCGCAAAAACTAAGTCCTTATAACTAGTTTTGCCAAATCGAGCCTTTAAAGGGCCTTTTTAGCTCCAAAGTGACATGAGCAACGTTGTTTTGATCCCAAATGTGTATTTAAAAATATAATATATGGTAATAAGTTTTAGAAACTCATTTGGAGCTCCAACAAGCCTTCAAAACTCACCTTGCACAAAAACTAAGTCCTTATAACTAGGTTTGCCAAAAATCGAGCCTTTAAAGGGCATTTTTTGTTCCGAAGTGACTCTAGCAGAGTTGTTTTCATCCTAATTGAGTATTTGGGAATATATTATATTATAATAAGTCTTAGGGACTCATTTGGAGCTCCAACAAGCCTTGAAAATTCATTTCGCACAAAAACTAATTGCTTATAACTAGTTTTTCCTAAATCGAGCCTTTATTGGGCATTTTTTGGTCTGAAATGACTCCAGTAAAGTTATTTTAATTGTAAATGAGTATCTGAACATATATATATTATAATAAGTCTTAGGGACTCATTTAGAGCACCAACAAGCCTGAAAAACTCACTTCGCACAAAAATAAAGTCATTATAATTAGTTTTACCGAAATCGTGCCTTTAATGGGCTATTCTAGCTCCGAATTGATACTAGCAAAGTTGTTTTGATTCCAAATGTTTTCTTAAACATATATTATATTATACTAAGTCTTAGGGACTCATTTAGAGCTCCAAAAAGCCATAAAAACTCACTTCGTGCAAAAACATAGTCATTATAACTAGTTTTGCTCCGAAGTGACTTGAGCAACGTTGTTTTGCTCCTAAATCTGTATTTAAACATATAATATATTATACTAACTCTTATAAACTCATTTGGAGCTTCCACAAGACTTCAAAACTCACCTCGCACAAAAACTAAATGCTTAAAATTAGTTTTGCCTAAATCGAGCCTTTATTTTTGCTCCCAAGTGACTTTAGCAAAGTTGTTTGGATCCTAATTGAGTATTTAACCCATCTTACATAATGATAAATCTTAGAGACTCATTTGGAGCTCCAACAATCCTTAAAAATTCATTTCGCGCAAACATTAAGTCCTTATAACTAGTTTTGCCTAAATCGAGCCTTTCAATGGCTTTTTTTTTGTCCGAAGTGACTCTAGCAAAGTTGTTTTGATCCTAATTAAGTATTTGAACATATGTTATACTATAATAAGTCTTAGGGACTCATTTGGAGCTCCAACAAGCCTTAAAAATTCATTTCGTGCAAAAACTAAGTCCTTATAAATAGTTTTGCCTAAATCGAGTCTTTAAAGGGCTTTATTTTTTTACCGAAGTGACTCTAGCAAAGTTTTTTTGATGCTGATTACGTATTTGACTTATATAATATTATAATAAGACTGAGGGACTCATTTGGAGCTCCAACAAGCCTTAAAAAGATATTTTGCGGAAAAACTAAGTCCTTATAACTAGTTTTGCCAAATCGAGCCTTTAAAGGGCATTTTTTGCTCCAAAGTGACTCTAGCAAAATTGTTTTGATCCTAATTGAATATTTTAACATATATTATATTGTAATAAGTCATAGGGACTCATTTGGAGCTCCAACAAGCCTTAAAAATTCATTTCGGGCAAAAACTAAGTCCTTATAAATAGTTTTGCCTAAATCGAGTCTTTAAGGGGCTTTTTTTTACCGAAGTGACTCTAGCAAAGTTTTTTTGATGCTGATTACGTATTTGAACTTATATAATATTATAATAAGTCTCAGGGACTCATTTGGAGCTCCAACAAGCCTTGAAAAGTCATTTCGCGCAAAGTTGTTTTGATCCTACTTGATTGTGCATATATTATATTATAATCTTTCTTAGGGACCCATTTAGAGCTCCAACAAGCCTTGAAAAGTCATTTCGCGCAAAAACTAAGTCCTTATAACTAGTTTTGCCTAAATCGAGCGTTTAAAGGGCATTTTTTTGGTCCGAAGTGACTCTAGCAAAGTTGTTTTGATCCTAATTGAGTATTTGAAAATATATAATATTATAATAAGTCTGAGGGACTCATTTGGAACTCCAACAAGCCTTGAAAAGTCATTTCGCGCAAAATCTAAGTCCTTATAACTAGTTTTGCCTAAATCGAGCGTTTAAAGGGCATTTTTTGATCCGAAGTGACTCTAGCAAAGTTTTTTTGATCCTAATTGAGTATTTGAACATATATTATATTAAAATATGTCTTTGAGACTCATTTGGAGCACCAACAAGCCTGAAACACTCACTTTGCGATAAAATAAAGTCATATAACTAGTTTGCCGAAATCGAGCCTTTAATGGGCTATTTTTGCTCCGAATTGACTCTAGCAAAGTAGTTTTGATTCAAAATATTTATTTAAACATATAATATATTATACTAAGTCTTCGGGACTCATTCGGAGCTCCAAAAGGCCTCAAAAACTAACCTCGCACAAAAACTAAGTACTTATAACTAATTTTGCCTAAATCGAGCCTTTAAAGGGCATTTTTTCATCCGAAGTGACTCTAGCAAAGTTGTTTTGATCCTAATAGAGTATTTGAACATATATTATATTATAATAAATTTAAGGGACTCATTTGGAGCACCAACAAGCCTGAAAAACTCACATTACGCTAAAACCAAGTCGTTATAACTTGTTTTGCCGAAATCGAGCCTTTAATGGGCTAATTTGGCTCCGAATTGACTCTAGCAGAGTTGTTTTGATTCCAAATATGTATTTAAACATATAATATACTATACTAAGTCTTATGGACTCATTTGGAGCTCAAAAAATCCTTAAAAACTCATTTCGCGCAAAAACAAAGTCAATATATCTAGTTTTGCCAAAATCGATCCTTTAAAAGGCTTTTTTGGCTCCGCAGTGACTTGAGCAATGTTGTTTTGATCCCAAATGTGTATTTAAACTTATAATACATTATAATAAGTTTTAGAAACTCATTTGGAGCTCCAACAAGCCTTCAAAACTCACCTTGCACAAAAACTAAGTCCTTATAATTAGTTTTGCCAAAATCGAGCCTTTAAAGAGCATTTTTTTCTCTGAAGTGACTCTAGCAAAGTTGTTTTGATCCTAATTGTTTTTGAACATATATTATATTATAATAAGTCTTAGGGACACATTTGGAGCTCCAACAAGCCTTAAAAAGTCATTTCGCGCAAAACTAAGTCCTTAAAACTAGTTTTGCCTAAATCTAGCCTTTAAAGGGCATTTTTTGGTCCGAAAAGACTCTGGCAAAGTTGTTTTGATTCCAAATGCGTATTTAAACATATAATATACTATACTAAGTCGTAGGGACTCATTTTGAGCTCCAAAAAGCCTTAAAAACTCACTTCGCGCAAAAACAAAGTCATTATAACTAGTTTTGCCAAAATCGAGCCTTTAAAGGGCTTTTTTGGCTCCGAAGTGACTTGAGCAACGTTGTTTTTATCCCAAATGTGTATTTAAACATATAATATATTATAATAAGTTTTAGAAACTCATTTGGAGCTCCAACAAGCCTTCAAAACTCACCTTGCACAAAAACTAAGTCCTTATATCTAGTTTTGCCTAAATCGAGCCTTTAAAGAGTATTTTTTGCTCCGAAGTGACTCTAGCAAAGTTGTTTTGATCCTACTTGAGTTTTTGTGCATATATTATATTATAATCTTTCTTAGGGACCCATTTAGAGCTCCAACAAGCCTTAAAAAGTCATTTCGCGCAAAACTAAGTCCTTATAACTAGTTTTGCCTAAATCGAGCCTTTAATGGGCTATTTTGGCTCCGAATTGACTCTAGTCAAGTTGTTTTGATTCTAAATTTGTATTTAAACATATAATATATTATACTAAGTCTAAGAATCGTATTTGGAGCTCCAACAAGCCTTCAAAACTCACCTTGTACAAAAACTAAGTCCTTATAACTAGTTTTGCCTAAATCGAGCCTTTAAAGGGCATTTTTTGGTCCGAAGTGACTCTAGCAAGGTTGTTTTGATCCTAATTGAGTATTTGAACATATATTATATTACATTAAGTCTTAGAGACTCATTTCGAGCACCAACAAGCCTGAAAAACTCACTTTACACTAACACAAAGTCATTATAACTACTTTTGCCGAAATCGAGCCTTTAATGGGCTATTTGACTCTAGAAAAGTTGTTTTGATTTCAAATGTGTATTTAAACATATAATATGTTATATTAAGACTTAGGGACTCATTTAAAGCTCCAAAAAGCCTCAAAAACAACTTCGCGCAAAAACAAAGTCATTATAACTAGTTTTGCCAAAATCGAGCCTTTAAAGGGCTTTTTTGGCTCCGAAGTGACTTGAGCAGCGTTGTTTTGATCCCAAATGTTTATTTAAACATATAATATATTATAGTAAGTCTTAGAAACCAATTTGGAGCTTCAAAAAGCCATCAAAACTCACATCGCACAAAAAGTAAGTCCTTATAACTAGTTTTGCCTAAATCGAGCCTTTAAAGGGAATTTTTTGCTCTGAAGTGACTCTACCAAAGTTGTTTTGATCCTAATTGAGTATTTGAACAAATATTATATTATAATAAGTCTTATTGACCCATTTGGAGCTCCAACAAGCCTTCAATAGTAATTTCGCACAAAAACTAAGTCCTTATAACTAGTTTTTTCCTAAATCCAGCCTTTATAGGGCAATTTTTTGACCGAAATGACTCTAGCAAAGTTGTTTTGATCCTAAATAAGTATCTGAACATATATTATATTATAATAAGTGTTAAGGACTCATTTAGATCACCAACCAGACTGAAAAACTCACTTTCCGCTAAAACAAAGTTATTATAACTAGTTTTGCTGAAATCTAGCCTTTAATTGGCTATTTTGGCTCTAAATTGACTCTAGCAAAGTTGTTTTGATTCCAAACGTTTTTTAAACATATATTATATTATACTAAGTCTTAGGGACTCATTTGGAGCTCTAAAAAGCCATAAAAACTCACTTCGCGCAAGAACAAAGTCATTATGACCAGTTTTGCCGAAATCGAGCCTTTAATGGGCTATTTTAGCTCCGAATTGATTCTAGCCAAGTTGTTTTGATTCTGAATGTGTATTTAAACATATAATATATTATACTAAGTCTAATAAACGCATTTGGATCTCCAATACGCCTTAAAAACTGACCTCGCACAAAAATTAAGTCCTTATAACTAGTTTTGCCTAAATCGAGCCTTTAAAGGGTATTTTTTGGTCCGAAGTGACTCTAGTATAATTGTTCTGATCCTAATTGAGTATTTGAACATATATTATATTATAATGAGTCTTAGGGACCCATTTGTAGCTCCAAAAAGCCTTAAAAAGTCATTTCGCGCAATAACTAAGTCCTTATAACTAGTTTTGCCTATATCGAGCCTTTAAAGCGCATTTTTTGCTCCGTGGTGACTCTAGCAAAGTTGTTGTGATCCCAATTGAGTATTTTAACATATATTATATTATACTAAGTCTTAGGGATTCATTTGGAGCTCCAAAAATCTATAAAAACTCACTTCGTGCAAAAACAAAGTCATTATAACTAGTTTTGCCGAAATCGATCCTTTAAAGTACTTTTTTTGCCCCGAAGTGCCTTGAGCAATGTTGTTTTGCAGCCAAATGTGTATTTAAGCATATAATATATTATAGTAAGTCTTAGAAACTAACTTGGAGCTTCAACAATCCTTCAAAACTCTCCTCGCACAAAAACTAAGTCCTTATAACTAGTTTTGCCTAAATCGAAACTTTAAAGGGCATTTTTTGGTCCGAAGTGACTCTAGCAAAGTTGTTTTGATCGTAATTGAGTATTTTAACATATATTACATTATAATAAGACTTAGGGACTCATTTTGAGCTCCAAAAAGCCTTAAAAAGTCATTTCGCACAAAAACTAAGTCCTTATAACTCGTTTTGCCTAAATCGAGCCTTTAAATGGCTTTTTTTTTTGGTCCGAAGTGACTCTAGCAAAGTTTTTTTGATCCTAATTGAGTATTTGAACATATATTATATTACATTAAGTCTTAGGGACTCATTTGGAGCACCAACAAGCCTGAAAAACGCACTTTGCGCTAAAACAAAGGCATTATAACTAGTTTTTCCGAAATGAAGCCTTTAATGGGCGATTTTGGCTCCGAATTGACTCTAGAAAAGTTGTTTTGATTCCAAATATGTATTTAAACATGTAATATGTTATACTAAGTCTTAGAGACTCATTTGAAGCTCCAAAAAGCCTTAAAAACTCACTTCGCGCAAAAACAAAGTCATTATAACTAGTTTTGCCAAAATCGAGCCTTTAAAGGGTTTTTTTGGCTTCGAAGTGACATGAGCAATGTTGTTTTGATCCCAAAAGTGTATTCAAACATATAATATATTATAATAAGTTTTAGAAACTCATTTTGAGCTCCAACAGGCCTTCAAAACTCACCTTGCACAAAAACTATGTCCTTATAACTAGTTTTGCTTAAATCGAGCCTTTAAAGGGCATTTTTTGCTCCGAAGTGACTCTAGTATAATTGTTCTGATCCTAATTGAGTATTTGAACATATATTATATTATAATGAGTCTTAGGGACCCATTTGTAGCTCCAAAAAGCCTTAAAAAGTCATTTCGCGCAGTAACTAAGTCTTTATAACTAGTTTTGCCTATATCGAGCCTTTAAAGCGCATTTTTTGCTCCGTGGTGACTCTAGCAAAGTTGTTGTGATCCCAATTGAGTATTTTAACATATATTATATTATACTAAGTCTTAGGGATTCATTTGGAGCTCCAAAAAGCTATAAAAACTCACTTCGTGCAAAAACAAAGTCATTATAACTAGTTTTGCCGAAATCGATCCTTTAAAGTACTTTTTTGGCCCCGAAGTGCCTTGAGCAATGTTGTTTTGCAGCCAAATGTGTATTTAAGCATATAATATATTATAGTAAGTCTTAGAAACTAACTTGGAGCTTCAACAATCCTTCAAAACTCTCCTCGCACAAAAACTAAGTCCTTATAACTAGTTTTGCCTAAGTCGAACCTTTAAAGGGCATTTTTTGGTCCGAAGTGACTCTAGCAAAGTTGTTTTGATCGTAATTGAGTATTTTAACATATATTACATTATAATAAGACTTAGGGACTCATTTTGAGCTCCAAAAAGCCTTAAAAAGTCATTTCGCACAAAAACTAAGTCCTTATAACTCGTTTTGCCTAAATCGAGCCTTTAAATGGCTTTTTTTTTTTGGTCCGAAGTGACTCTAGCAAAGTTTTTTTGATCCTAATTGAGTATTTGAACATATATTATATTACATTAAGTCTTAGGGACTCATTTGGAGCACCAACAAGCCTGAAAAACGCACTTTGCGCTAAAACAAAGGCATTATAACTAGTTTTTCCGAAATGAAGCCTTTAATGGGCGATTTTGGCTCCGAATTGACTCTAGAAAAGTTGTTTTGATTCCAAATATGTATTTAAACTTGTAATATGTTATACTAAGTCTTAGAGACTCATTTGAAGCTCCAAAAAGCCTTAAAAACTCACTTCGCGCAAAAACAAAGTCATTATAACTAGTTTTGCCAAAATCGAGCCTTTAAAGGGTTTTTTTGGCTTCGAAGTGACATGAGCAATGTTGTTTTGATCCCAAAAGTGTATTCAAACATATAATATATTATAATAAGTTTTAGAAACTCATTTTGAGCTCCAACAGGCCTTCAAAACTCACCTTGCACAAAAACTATGTCCTTATAACTAGTTTTGCCTAAATCGAGCCTTTAAAGGGCATTTTTTGCTCCGAAGTGACTCTAGTATAATTGTTCTGATCCTAATTGAGTATTTGAACATATATTATATTATAATGAGTCTTAGGGACCCATTTGTAGCTCCAAAAAGCCTTAAAAAGTCATTTCGCGCAGTAACTAAGTCTTTATAACTAGTTTTGCCTATATCGAGCCTTTAAAGCGCATTTTTTGCTCCGTGGTGACTCTAGCAAAGTTGTTGTGATCCCAATTGAGTATTTTAACATATATTATATTATACTAAGTCTTAGGGATTCATTTGGAGCTCCAAAAAGCTATAAAAACTCACTTCGTGCAAAAACAAAGTCATTATAACTAGTTTTGCCGAAATCGATCCTTTAAAGTACTTTTTTGGCCCCGAAGTGCCTTGAGCAATGTTGTTTTGCAGCCAAATGTGTATTTAAGCATATAATATATTATAGTAAGTCTTAGAAACTAACTTGGAGCTTCAACAATCCTTCAAAACTCTCCTCGCACAAAAACTAAGTCCTTATAACTAGTTTTGCCTAAATCGAGCCTTTAAAGGGCATTTTTTGGTCCGAAGTGACTCTAGCAAAGTTGTTTTGATCGTAATTGAGTATTTTAACATATATTACATTATAATAAGACTTAGGGACTCATTTTGAGCTCCAAAAAGCCTTAAAAAGTCATTTTGCACAAAAACTAAGTCCTTATAACTCGTTTTGCCTAAATCGAGCCTTTAAATGGCTTTTTTTTTTGTCCGAAGTGACTCTAGCAAAGTTATTTTGATCGTAATTAAGTATTTGAACATATTTTATATTATAATAAGTCTTATGGACCCATTTGGAGCTCCAACAAGCCTTAAAAAGTCATTTCGCGCAAAAACTAAGTCCTTATACCTAGTTTTGCTTAAATCGAGCCTTTATAGAGCGTTTTTTGGTCGAAATGACTCTAGAAAAGTTGTTTTGATCCTAAATCAGTATCTGAATATATATTATATTATAATAAGTCTTAGGGACTCATTTAGATCACCAACCAGACTGAAAAACGCACTTAGCGCAAAAACAAAGTCATTATAGCTAGTTTTGCCAAAATCGAGCCTTTAAAGGGCTTTTTTGGCCTAGAAGTGACATGAGCAACGTTTTTTTTTTATCCCAAATAAGTATTTAAAAATATAATATATGATAATAAGTTTTAGAAACTCATTTGGAGCTCTAACAAGCCGTCAAAACTCACTTTGCACAAAAATTAAGTCCTTCTAACTAGGTTTGCCCAGATCGGGTCCTTAAAGGGCATTTTTTGGTCCGCAATGACTCTAGCAAAGTTGTTTTGATCCTAAATAAGTATATAAACATATATTATAATATAAAAAGTCTTAGGAACTCATTTAGAGCACCAACAAGCCTGGAAAACTCACTTTGCGCTAAAACAAAGTCATTATAGCTAGTTTTGCCGAAATCGAGTCTTTAATGGGCTATTTTGGCTCCGAATTGACACTAGCAAAGTTGTTTTGATTCCAAATGTGTATTTAAGCATATAATATGTTATCGTAAGTCTTAGGGACTCATTTGGAGGTCTCGAAGTGACTCTAGCCTTTAAAGGGCATTTTTGCTCCGAAGTGACTCTAGCAAAGTTGTTTTGATCCTAATTGAGCTTTTGAACATATATTATATTATAAAAAGTCTTAGGGACTCATTTGGAGCTCCAAAAAGCCTTAAAAATGCACTTCGCGGAAAAACAAAGTCATTATAACTAGTTTTTTTCGAAATCGAGCCTTTAAAGAGCTTCTTTGGCTCCGAAGTGACTTGAGCAACGTTGTTTTGCTCCCAAATGTGTATTTAAACATAAAATATATTATAATAAGTCTAAGAAACTCAATTGGAGCTACAACAAGCCATCAAAAGCCAATTCGCACAAAAACTAAGTCCCTATAATTGTTTTGCCTAAATCGAGCCTTTAAAGGGTAATTTTTGCTCCAAAGTGACTCTAGCTAAGTTGTTTTGATCCGAATTGATTATTTGAACATATATTATATTATAATAAGTCTTAGGGACTTATTTGGACCTCCAACAATCCTTAAAAAGTCATTTCGCACAAAAACTAAGTCCTTATAACTAGTTTTACCTAAATCGAGCCTTTAAATGGGTGTTTTGTCTCTGTAAAGACTCTAGCAAAGTTGTTTTGATCTCTAATAAGAATTCGAATATTTATTATGTTATAATAAGTCTTAAGGACTCATTTTAAGTTCCAACAAGCCTTACAAACAGACTTCGCGCCAAAACAAAGTCATTGTAACTAGTTTTGCTGAAATCGAGCCTTTAAAGGGCTTTTTTTGCTCCAAAGTGACTTGAGCAATGTTGTTTTTCTCCTAAATGTGTATTTAAACATATAATATATTATAATAAGTCTTTGAAACTCATTTGGAGCTCCAACAAGCCTTCAAAACTCACCTCGCACAAAAACTAAGTCCTAATTCGAGCCTTTAATTGGGTTTTTTGGCTCCGTAAAGACTCTAGCAAAGTTGGTTTGATCTCAAATCAAAATTTAAATATTCAATATATTATAGTAAGTATTAAGGACTCATTTGGAGCTCAAACAATCCTTAAAAAATCACTTCGCGCAAAAAAAAAAGTCATTATAACTAGTTTTACCATATCGAAACTTTAAAGGGCTTTTTTGGCTCCGAAGTGACTCTACCAAGTTGTTTTGATACCAAATCTGCATTTAAACATATAATATATTATCATAAGTCTAAGAAACTCATTTGGATTACCAACACGCCTTAAAAACTCACCTCGCACAAAAACTAAGTCCTTATAACTAGTTTTGCCTAAATCGAGCCTTTAAAGGGCTTTTTTTGCTCCGAAGTGACTCTAGCAAAATTGTTTTGATCCTAATTAAGTATTTGAACGTATATTATATTATAACAAGTCTTAAAGACTCATTTGGTGCTCCAAAAAGCCTTAAAAATTCATTTCGCACAAAAACTAAGTCCTTATAACTCATTTTGCCTAAATCGAGCCTTTAAATGGGTTTTTTTTGGCTACATAAAGACTCTAGCAAAGTTGGTTTGATCTCAAATCAGAATTGGAATATTCAATATATTATTATAAGTCTTAAGGACTCATTTGGAGCTCCAACAAGCCTTAAAAACTCACTTCGCGCTAAAAAAAGTCATTATAACAAGGTTTATCTAAATCTAGACTTGAAAGGGCTTTTTCGGCTCCGAAGTGACTCTACCAACGTTGTTTTGATACCAACTCTGAATTTAAACATACAATATATTATAATAAGTCTAAGAAACTCATTTGGAGATCCAACACGCCTTAAAAACTCACCTCGCACAAAAACTAAGTCCTTATAACTAGTTTTGCCTAAATCGAGCCTTTATAGGGCATTTTTTGGTCCGAAGTGACTCTAGCAAAAATGTTTTGATCCTAAATGACTATTTGAACATATATTATATTATAATAAGTCTTAGGGACTCATTTGGACCACCAACAAGCCTGAAAAACTTACTTTTCACTAAAACAAAGTCATTATATTTAGTTTTGCCAAAATCGAGCCTTTAATGGCCTATTTTTTCTTCGAATTGACAGTAGCAAAGTTGTTTTGATTCCAAATATGTAATTAAACATATAATATCTTATACTAAGTCTTAGGGACACATTTGCGCAAAAACAAAGTCATTATAACTAGTTTTACCGAAATCTAGCCTTTGAGGGGCTTCTTTGGCTCCGAAGTGACTCTACCAATGTTGTTTTTGTACCAAATCTGTATTTAAACATATAATATATTATAATAACTCTAAGAAACTCATTTGGAGATCCAACACGCCTTAAAAACTCACCTCACACAAAAACTAATTTTTTATAACTAGTTTTGCCTAAATCGAGCCTTTATAGGGCATTTGTTGGTCCGTAGTGACTCTAGCAAAAATATTTTGATCCTAAATGAGTATTTGAACATATATTATAATATAATAAGTCCTAGGGACTCATTTGGACCACAAATAAGCTTAAAAAATTCACTATGCGCTAAAACAAAGTCATTGCAACTAGTTTTGCCTAAATCGAGCATTTAATGGGCTATTTTTGCTCCGAATTGACTGTATCAAAGTTGTTTTAATTCCAAATGTGTATTTAAACATATAATATATTGTATTAAGTCTTAGGGACTCATTTGGAGCTCCAAATGGCTTAAAATCTCACTTTGCGCAAAAACAAAGTCATTATAACTAGTTTTGCCGAAATCGAGCCTTTAAAGGGCTTCCTTGGATCCGAAGTGACTTGAGCAACATTATTTTGCTCTCAAATGTGTATTTAAACATAGAGAAAATACAATAAATGACCCCTGGGTTTATGGGTAATTTCACGACCCCTCCTTCGGTTTACTATAATTCCTTAATCACCCTTAAGTTTTTAAATTCGGTTCAAATTTAACCCCTCCGTTGACTTAGCGTTGAAATAAGGTGTAAAATGTCAGAAATGCCCCTATATAAAACTACGTCGTTTTGGTATAATGAGCAATAAATCTATTAGAATCCCATTTATTCTTGCATCCAAACAGGTCCAAATTATTAATACCTTTT
>CM030882.1:508360-634013 GCA_018132145.1 Boehmeria nivea var. tenacissima | reverse complement strand
TATAATACATTAACATAAATTGTAGGGACTCATTTTGAACTCCAACAACACTGAAAAACTCACCTTGCGCAAAAACTAAGTCCTCATAACTAGTTTTGCCTAAATCGAGCTTTTAAACGGGTTTTTTTTGCCTCCGAAGAGACTCTAGCAAACTTATTTTTATCCTAAATGAGTATTTGAACAAATAATATATAATAATAAGTCTTAGATACTCTTTTGGAGCTCCAACAAGCCTTATAAGTTCACTTCGTGCAAAAACTAAGTCTTTGTAAATAATTTTGCCTAAATCGAGCCTTTAGATGGGTTTTTTGGCTCCGAAGTGCATCTAGCGATGATGTTTAGGTCCAAAATGTATATTTTAATATAATATATTATAATAAGTCTTAGGGACTAGTTTTGAGCTCCAACAAGACTTAAAATTTCACCTCTGCCAAAAACGAAGTCCTTATAACTAGTTTTGCCTAAATCGAGCCCTAAAATGGGTATTTTGGCTCCGAAGTGACTCTAGCAAAGTTGTTGAGATTCAAAATCAGTATTTGAACAAATAATACATTAATATAATTCATAGGGACTCATTTTTTGTTCCAACAACACTTAAAAACTCACCTAGCGCAAAAACTAAGTCCTTATAACTAGTTTTCCCTAAATCGAGTCTTTATATTGGTTTTTGGCTCCAAGGTGACTCTATAAAGTTTTTTTGATCCCAAATCACTATTTTAACATATAATATATTACAATATGTGTTAGGGACTCACTTGGAGTTCCAACAAGCCTTAAAAACTCAGTTCGCGCTAACACAAAGTCATTATAATTAGTTTTGTCAAAATCAAGCCATTAAAGGGCTTTTTTGGCTTTAAAGTGAATCTAACAAAGTTGTTTTGGTCCTAAATGTGTATTTAAAAATATAATATATTATAATTAGTCTTACAGACTGATTTTGAGCAACAACAAGCCTTAAAAACTCACCTCGCGTAAAAACTAAGTCCTTATTACTAGTTTTGCCTAAATCGAGCTTTCAAACGGGATTTTTCGCTCCGAAGTGACTCTAGCAAACTTGTTTTGATCCTAAATTAGTATTTGAACATATAATAAATTATAATACATTTTAGAGATTCGTTTGGAGCTCCAACAAGCCTTATAAGGTCACTTCGCGCAAAAACTAAATCTTTGTAACTAGTTTTCCGTAAATCGAACCTTTAGATGGGTTTTTGGCTCCGAAGTGAATCTAGCGAAGTTGTTTAGGTCCTTAATGTGTATTTTAATATAATAAATTATAATAAGTCTTAGGGACTCATTTTGAGCTCAAACAAGACTTAAAATCTCACCTCGCGCAAAAACTAAGTCCTTTTAACTAATTTTGCCTAAATCGAGCCCTAAACTGGGTATTTTGGCTCCGAAGTGACTCTAGCAAAGTTGTTGTGATCCCAAATCAGTATTTGAACATATAATACATTAACATAAATTGTAGGGACTCATTTTGAACTCCAACAACACTGAAAAACTCACCTTGCGCAAAAACTAAGTCCTCATAACTGGTTTTGCCTAAATCGAGCTTTTAAACGGGTTTTTTTTGGCTCCGAAGAGACTCTAGCAAACCTATTTTTATCCTAAATGGGTATTTGAACAAATAATATATAATAATAAGTCTTACATACTCGTTTGGAGCTCCAACAAGCCTTATAAGTTCACTTCGTGCAAAAACTAAGTGTTTGTAAATAATTTTGCCAAAATCGAGCCTTTAGATGGGTTTTTTTGGCTCCGAACTGAATCTAGCGATGATGTTTAGGTCCAAAATGTGTATTTTAATATAATATATTATAATAAGTCTTAGGGACTCATTTTGAGCTCCAACAAGACTTAAAATCTCACCTCGTGGAAAAACGAAGTCCTCACAACTAGTTTTGCCTACATCGAGCCCTAAAATGGGTATTTTGTCTCCGAAGTGACTCTAGCAAAGTTGTTGTGATCCAAAATCAGTATTTGAACAAATATTATATTAATATAAATCGTAGGGACTCATTTTTAGTTCCAACAACACTTAAAAACTCACCTAGCGCAAAAACTAAGTCCTTATAACTAGTTTTCCCTAAATCGAGTCTATATATTGGTTTTATTGCTCCAAGGTGATTCTATCAAAGTTTTTTTGATCCCAAATCACTATTTTATCATATAATATATTATAATATTTGTTAGGGACTCATTTGGAGTTCCAACAAGCCTTTAAAACTCACTTCGCGCTAAAAAAAAGTCATTATAACTAGTTTTGTCGAAATCGAGCCATTGAAGGGCTTTTTGTGCTCTAAAGTGAATCTAGCAAAGTTTTTTTGGTGCTAAATGTGTATTTAAAAATATAATATATTATAATTAGTCTTAGGGACTGATTTTGAGCTACAACAAGCCTTAAAACTCACCTCGCGCAAAAACTAAGTTCTTATTACTAGTTTTGCCTAAATCGAGCTTTTAAAAGGGATCTCTGGCTCCGAAGTGACTCTAGCAAACTTGTTTTGATCCTAAATGAGTATTTGAACATATAATATATTATAATAAGTTTAAAAGATTCGTTTGGAGCTCCAACAAGCCCTATAAGGTCACTTCGCGCAAAACCTAAGTCTTTGTAACTAGTTTTTCGTAAATCGAGCCTTTAGATGGGTTTTTGGCTCCGAAGTGAATCTAGCGAAGTTCTTTAGGTCCTTAATGTGTATTTTAATATAATAAATTAGAATAAGTCTTAGGGACTCATTTTGAGCTCAAACAAGACTTAAAATCTCACCTCGCGCAAAAACTAAGTCCTTTTAACTAGTTTTGCCTAAATCGAGCCCTAAACTGGGTATTTTGGCTCCGAAGTGACTCTAGCAAAGTTGTTGTGATCCCAAATCAGTATTTGAACATATAATACATTAATATAAATTGTAGGGACTCATTTTGAACTCCAACAACACTGAAAAACTCACCTTGCGCAAAAACTAAGTCCTTATAACTAGTTTTGCCTAAATCGAGCTTTTAAACGGGTTTTTTTTGGCTCCGAAGAGACTCTAGCAAACTTATTTTTATCCTAAATGAGTATTTGAACAAATAATATATAATAATAAGTCTTAGATACTCTTTTGGAGCTCCAACAAGCCTTATAAGTTCACTTCGTGCAAAAACTAAGTCTTTGTAAATAATTTTGCCTAAATCGAGCCTTTAGATGGGTTTTTTGGCTCCGAAGTGAATCTAGCGATGATGTTGAGGTCCAAAATGTATATTTTAATATAATATATTATAATAAGTCTTAGGGACTAGTTTTGAGCTCCAACAAGACTTAAAATTTCACCTCTGGCAAAAACGAAGTCCTTATAACTAGTTTTGCCTAAATCGAGCCCTAAAATGGGTATTTTGGCTCCGAAGTGACTCTAGCAAAGTTGTTGAGATCCAAAATCAGTATTTGAACAAATAATACATTAATATAATTCATAGGGACTCATTTTTTGTTCCAACAACACTTAAAAACTCACCTAGCGCAAAAACTAAGTCCTTATAACTAGTTTTCCCTAAATCGAGTCTTTATATTGGTTTTTGGCTCCAAGGTGACTCTATAAAGTTTTTTTGATCCCAAATCACTATTTTAACATATAATATATTATAATATGTGTTAGGGACTCACTTGGAGTTCCAACAAGCCTTAAAAACTCAGTTCGCGCTAACACAAAGTCATTATAATTAGTTTTGTCAAAATCAAGCCATTAAAGGGCTTTTTTGGCTCTAAAGTGAATCTAACAAAGTTGTTTTGGTCCTAAATGTGTATTTAAAAATATAATATATTATAATTAGTCTTACGGACTGATTTTGAGCAACAACAAGCCATAAAAACTCACCTCGCGCAAAAACTAAGTCCTTATTACTAGTTTTGCCTAAATCGAGCTTTCAAACGGGATTTTTCGCTCCGAAGTGACTCTAGCAAACTTGTTTTGATCCTAAATTAGTATTTGAACATATAATAAATTATAATAAATTTTAGATATTCGTTTGGAGCTCCAACAAGCCTTATAAGGTCACTTCGCGCAAAAACTGAATCTTTGTAACTAGTTTTCTGTAAATCGAACCTTTAGATGGGTTTTTGGCTCCGAAGTGAATCTAGCGAAGTTGTTTCGGTCCTTAATGTGTATTTTAATATAATAAATTAGAATAAGTCTTAGGGACTCATTTTGAGCTCAAACAAGACTTAAAATCTCACCTCGCGCAAAAACTAAGTCCTTTTAACTAGTTTTGCCTAAATCGAGCCCTAAACTGGGTATTTTGGCTCCGAAGTGACTCTAGCAAAGTTGTTGTGATCCCAAATCAGTATTTGAACATATAATACATTAATATAAATTGTAGGGACTCATTTTGAACTCCAACAACACTGAAAAACTCACCTTGCGCAAAAACTAAGTCCTTATAACTAGTTTTGCCTAAATCGAGCTTTTAAACGGGTTTTTTTTGGCTCCGAAGAGACTCTAGCAAACTTATTTTTATCCTAAATGAGTATTTGAACAAATAATATATAATCATAAGTCTTAGATACTCTTTTGGAGCTCCAACAAGCCTTATAAGTTCACTTCGTGCAAAAACTAAGTCTTTGTAAATAATTTTGCCTAAATCGAGCCTTTAGATGGGTTTTTTGGCTCCGAAGTGAATCTAGCGATGATGTTTAGGTCCAAAATGTATATTTTAATATAATATATTATAATAAGTCTTAGGGACTAGTTTTGAGCTCCAACAAGACTTAAAATTTCACCTCTGGCAAAAACGAAGTCCTTATAACTAGTTTTGCCTAAATCGAGCCCTAAAATGGGTATTTTGGCTCCGAAGTGACTCTAGCAAAGTTGTTGAGATCCAAAATCAGTATTTGAACAAATAATTCATTAATATAATTCATAGGGACTCATTTTTAGTTCCAACAACACTTAAAAACTCACCTAGCGCAAAAACTAAGTCCTTATAACTAGTTTTCCCTAAATCGAGTCTTTATATTGGTTTTTGGCTCCAAGGTGACTCTATAAAGTTTTTTTGATCCCAAATCACTATTTTAACATATAATATATTATAATATGTGTTAGGGACTCACTTAGAGTTCCAACAAGCCTTAAAAACTCAGTTCGCGCTAACACAAAGTCATTATAATTAGTTTTGTCAAAATCAAGCCATTAAAGGGCTTTTTTGGCTCTAAAGTGAATCTAACAAAGTTGTTTTGGTCCTAAATGTGTATTTAAAAATATAATATATTATAATTAGTCTTAGGGACTGATTTTGAGCAACAACAAGCCTTAAAAACTCACCTCGCGCAAAAACTAAGTCCTTATTACTAGTTTTGCCTAAATCGAGCTTTCAAACGGGATTTTTCGCTCCGAAGTGACTCTAGCAAACTTGTTTTGATCCTAAATTATTATTTGAACATATAATAAATTATAATAAATTTTAGAGATTCGTTTGGAGCTCCAACAAGCCTTATAAGGTCACTTCGCGCAAAAACTAAATCTTTGTAACTAGTTTTCCGTAAATCGAACCTTTAGATGGGTTTTTGGCTCCGAAGTGAATCTAGCGAAGTTCTTTAGGTCCTTAATGTGTATTTTAATATAATAAATTATAATAAGTCTTAGGGACTCATTTTGAGCTCAAACAAGACTTAAAATCTCACCTCGCGGAAAAACTAAGTCCTTTTAACTAGTTTTGCCTAAATCGAGCCCTAAACTGGGTATTTTGGCTCCGAAGTGACTCTAGCAAAGTTGTTGTGATCCCAAATCAGTATTTGAACATATAATACATTAATATAAATTGTAGGGACTCATTTTGAACTCCAACAACACTGAAAAACTCACCTTGCGCAAAAACTAAGTCCTTATAACTAGTTTTGCCTAAATCGAGCTTTTAAACGGGTTTTTTTTTGGCTCCGAAGAGACTCTAGCAAACTTATTTTTATCCTAAATGAGTATTTGAACAAATAATATATAATAATAAGTCTTAGATACTCTTTTGGAGCTCCAACAAGCCTTATAAGTTCACTTCGTGCAAAAACTAAGTCTTTGTAAATAATTTTGCCTAAATCGAGCCTTTAGATGGGTTTTTTGGCTCCGAAGTGAATCTAGCGATGATGTTTAGGTCCAAAATGTATATTTTAATATAATATATTATAATAAGTCTTAGGGACTAGTTTTGAGCTCCAACAAGACTTAAAATTTCACCTCTGGCAAAAACGAAGTCCTTATAACTAGTTTTGCCTAAATCGAGCCCTAAAATGGGTATTTTGGCTCCGAAGTGACTCTAGCAAAGTTGTTGAGATCCAAAATCAGTATTTGAACAAATAATACATTAATATAATTCATAGGGACTCATTTTTAGTTCCAACAACACTTAAAAACTCACCTAGCGCAAAAACCAAGTCCTTATAACTAGTTTTCCCTAAATCGAGTCTTTATATTGGTTTTTGGCTCCAAGGTGACTCTATAAAGTTTTTTTGATCCCAAATCACTATTTTAACATATAATATATTATAATATGTGTTAGGGACTCACTTGGAGTTCCAACAAGCCTTAAAAACTCTGTTCGCGCTAACACAAAGTCATTATAATTAGTTTTGTCAAAATCAAGCCATTAAAGGGCTTTTTTGGCTCTAAAGTGAATCTAACAAAGTTGTTTTGGTCCTAAATGTGTATTTAAAAACATAATATATTATAATTAGTCTTACGGACTGATTTTGAGCAACAACAAGCCTTAAAAACTCACCTCGCGCAAAAACTAAGTCCTTATTACTAGTTTTGCCTAAATCGAGCTTTCAAACGGGATTTTTCGCTCCGAAGTGACTCTAGAAAACTTGTTTTGATCCTAAATTAGTATTTGAACATATAATAAATTATAATAAATTTTAGAGATTCGTTTTGAGCTCCAACAAGCCTTATAAGGTCACTTCGCGCAAAAACTAAATCTTTGTAACTAGTTTTCCGTAAATCGAACCTTTAGATGGGTTTTTGGCTCCGAAGTGAATCTAGCGAAGTTCTTTAGGTCCTTAATGTGTATTTTAATATAATAAATTATAATAAGTCTTAGGGACTCATTTTGAGCTCAAACAAGACTTAAAATCTCACCTCGCGCAAAAACTAAGTCCTTTTAACTAGTTTTGCCTAAATCGAGCCCTAAACTGGGTATTTTGGCTCCGAAGTGACTCTAGCAAAGTTGTTGTGATCCCAAATCAGTATTTGAACATATAATACATTAATATAAATTGTAGGGACTCATTTTGAACTCCAACAACACTGAAAAACTCACCTTGCGCAAAAACTAAGTCCTTATAACTAGTTTTGCCTAAATCGAGCTTTTAAACGGGTTTTTTTTGGCTCCGAAGAGACTCTAGCAAACTTATTTTTATCCTAAATGAGTATTTGAACAAATAATATATAATAATAAGTCTTAGATACTCTTTTGGAGCTCCAACAAGCCTTATAAGTTCACTTCGTGCAAAAACTAAGTCTTTGTAAATAATTTTGCCTAAATCGAGCCTTTAGATGGGTTTTTTGGCTCCGAAGTGAATCTAGCGATGATGTTTAGGTCCAAAATGTATATTTTAATATAATATATTATAATAAGTCTTAGGGACTAGTTTTGAGCTCCAACAAGACTTAAAATTTCACCTCTGGCAAAAACGAAGTCCTTATAACTAGTTTTGCCTAAATCGAGCCCTAAAATGGGTATTTTGGCTCCGAAGTGACTCTAGCAAAGTTGTTGAGATCCAAAATCAGTATTTGAACAAATAATACATTAATATAATTCATAGGGACTCATTTTTAGTTCCAACAACACTTAAAAACTCACCTAGCGCAAAAACCAAGTCCTTATAACTAGTTTTCCCTAAATCGAATCTTTATATTGGTTTTTTGCTCCAAGGTGACTCTATAAAGTTTTTTTGATCCCAAATCACTATTTTAACATATAATATATTATAATATGTGTTAGGGACTCACTTGGAGTTCCAACAAGCCTTAAAAACTCTGTTCGCGCTAACACAAAGTCATTATAATTAGTTTTGTCAAAATCAAGCCATTAAAGGGCTTTTTTGGCTCTAAAGTGAATCTAACAAAGTTGTTTTGGTCCTAAATGTGTATTTAAAAATATAATATATTATAATTAGTCTTACGGACTGATTTTGAGCAACAACAAGCCTTAAAAACTCACCTCGCGCAAAAACTAAGTCCATATTACTAGTTTTGCCTAAATCGAGCTTTCAAACGGGATTTTTCGCTCCGAAGTGACTCTAGCAAACTTGTTTTGATCCTAAATTAGTATTTGAACATATAATAAATTATAATAAATTTTAGAGATTCGTTTTGAGCTCCAACAAGCCTTATAAGGTCACTTCGCGCAAAAACTAAATCTTTGTAACTAGTTTTCCGTAAATCGAACCTTTAGATGGGTTTTTGGCTCCGAAGTGAATCTAGCGAAGTTCTTTAGGTCCTTAATGTGTATTTTAATATAATAAATTATAATAAGTCTTAGGGACTCATTTTGAGCTCAAACCAGACTTAAAATCTCACCTCGCGCAAAAACTAAGTCCTTTTAACTAATTTTGGCTAAATCGAGCCCTAAACTGGGTATTTTGGCTCCGAAGTGACTCTAGCAAAGTTGTTGTGATCCCAAATCAGTATTTGAACATATAATACATTAATATAAATTGTAGGGACTCATTTTGAACTCCAACAACACTGAAAAACTCACCTTGCGCAAAAACTAAGTCCTTATAACTAGTTTTGCCTAAATCGAGCTTTTAAACGGGTTTTTTTTTGGCTCCGAAGATACTCTAGCAAATTTATTTTTATCCTAAATGGGTATTTGAACAAATAATATATAATAATAAGTCTTAGATACTCTTTTGGAGCTCCAACAAGCCTTATAAGTTCACTTCGTGCAAAAACTAATTCTTTGTAAATAATTTTGCCAAAATCGAGCCTTTAGATGGGTTTTTTTGGCTCCGAAGTGAATCTAGCGATGATGTTTAGGTCCAAAATGTGTATTTTAATATAATATATTATAATAAGTCTTAGGGACTCATTTTGAGCTCCAACAAGACTTAAAATCTCACCTCGTGCAAAAACGAAGTCCATATAACTAGTTTTGCCTAAATCGAGCCCTAAAATGGGGATTTTGTCTCCGAAGTGACTCTAGCAAAGTTGTTGTGATCCAAAATCAGTATTTGAAAAAATATTACATTAATATAATTCGTAGGGACTCATTTTTAGTTCCAACAACACTTAAAAACTCACCTAGCGCAAAAACTAAGTCATTATAACTAGTTTTCCCTAAAACGAGTCTTTATATTGGTTTTTTGTCTCCAAGGTGACTCTATCAAAGTTTTTTTGATCCCAAATCACTATTTTAACATATAATATATTATAATATTTGTTAGGGACTCATTTGGAGTTCCAACAAGCCTTAAAAACTCACTTCGCGCTAAAAAAAAGTCATTATAACTAGTTTTGTCGAAATCGAGCCATTGAAGGGCTTTTTGTGCTCTAAAGTGAATCTAGCAAAGTTTTTTTGGTGCTAAATGTGTATTTAAAAATATAATATATTATAATTAGTCTTAGGGACTGATTTTGAGCTACAACAAGCCTTAAAACTCACCTCGCGCAAAAACTAAGTTCTTATTACTAGTTTTGCCTAAATCGAGCCCTAAAATGGGTATTTTGGCTCCGAAGTGACTCTAGCAAAGTTGTTGTGATCCCAAATCAGTATTTGAACATATAATACATTAATGTAATTTGTAGGGACTCATTTTGCGGTCCAACAATATGAAAAACTCACCTTGCGCAAAAACTAAGTCTTTTTAACTAGTTTTGCCTAAATCGAGCTTTTAAACGGATTTTTTTGGCTCCGAAGAGACTCTAGCAAACTTATTTTTATCCTAAATGAGTATTTGAAAAAATAATATATAATAATAAGTCTTAGATACTCGTTTGGAGCTCCAACAAGCCTTATAAGTTCACTTCGTGCAAAAACTAAGTCTTTGTAAATAATTTTGCCTAAATCGAGCCTTTAGATGGGTTTTTTGGCTCCGAAGTGAATCTAGCGATAATGTTTAGCTCCAAAATGTATATTTTAATATAATATATTATAATAAGTCTTAGGGACTAGTTTTGAGCTCCAACAAGACTTAAAATTTCACCTCTGCCAAAAACGAAGTCCTTATAAGTAGTTTTGCCTAAATCGAGCCCTAAAATGGGTATTTTGGCTCAGAAGTGACTCTAGCAAAGTTGTTGAGATCCAAAATCAGTATTTGAACAAATAATACATTAATATAATTCATAGGGACTCATTTTTAGTTCCAACAACACTTAAAAACTCACCTAGCGTAAAAACTAAGTCCTTATAACTAGTTTTTCCTAAATCGAGTCTTTATATTGGTTTTTTGCTCCAAGGTGGCTCTATAAAGTTTTTTTGATCCCAAATCACTATTTTAACATATAATATATTATAATATGTGTTAGGGACTCATTTGGAGTTCCAACAAGCCTTAAAAACTCAGTTCGCGCTAAAACAAAGTCATTATAATTAGTTTTGTCAAAATCAAGCCATTAAAGGGCTTTTTTGGCTCTAAGGTGAATCTAGCAAAGTTGTTTTGGTCCTAAATGTGCATTTAAAAATATAATATATTATAATTAGTCTTACGGACTGATTTTGAGCAACAACAAGCCATAAAAACTCACCTCGCGCAAAAACTAAGTCCTTATTACTAGTTTTGCCTAAATCGAGCTTTTAAAAGGGATCTTCGGCTCCGAAGTGACTCTAGCAAACTTGTTTTGATCCTAAATGAGTATTTGAACATATAATATATTATAATAAGTATTATAGATTCGTTTGGAGCTCCGACAAGCCTTATAAGGTCACTTCGCGCAAAACCTAAGTCTTTGTAACTAGTTTTTCAGAAATCGAGCCTTTAGATGGGTTTTTGGCTCCGAAGTGAATCTAGCGAAGTTGTTTAGGTCCTTAATGAGTATTTTAAGATAATAAATAATAATAAATCTTAGGGACTAATTTTGAGCTCAAACAAGACTTAAAATCTCACGTCGCGCAAAAAGTAAGTCCTTTTAACTAGTTTTGCCTAAATCGAGCCCTAAAATGGGTATTTTGGCTCCGAAGTGACTCTAGCAAAGTTGTTGTGATCCCAAATCAGTATTTGAACATATAATACATTAATGTAATTTGTAGGGACTCATTTTGCGGTCCAACAACATGAAAAACTCACCTTGCGCAAAAACTAAGTCTTTATAACTAGTTTTGCCTAAATCGAGCTTTTAAACGGATTTTTTTGGCTCCGAAGAGACTCTAGCAAACTTATTTTTATCCTAAATGAGTATTTGAACAAATAATATATAATAATAAGTCTTAGATACTCGTTTGAAGCTCCAACAAGCCTTATAAGTTCACTTCGTGCAAAAACTAAGTCTTTGTAAATAATTTTGCCAAAATCGAGACTTTAGATGGGTTTTTTTGGCTCAGAAGTGAATCTAGCAATGATGTTTAGGTCCAAAATGTGTATTTTAATATAATATATTATAATAAGTCTTAGGGACTCATTTTGAGCTCCAAGAAGACTTAAAATCTCACCTCGCGCAAAAACTAAGTCCTTTTAACTAGTTTTGCCTAAATCGAGCCCTAAAATGGGTATTTTGGCTCCGAAGTGACTCTAGCAAAGTTGTTGTGATCCCAAATCAGTATTTGAACATATAATACATTAATGTAATTTGTAGGGACTCATTTTGCGGTCCAACAACATGAAAAACTCACCTTGCGCAAAAACTAAGTCTTTATAACTAGTTTTGCCTAAATCGAGCTTTTAAACGGATTTTTTTGGCTCCGAAGAGACTCTAGCAAACTTATTTTTATCCTAAATGAGTATTTGAACAAATAATATATAATAATAAGTCTTAGATACTCGTTTGAAGCTCCAACAAGCCTTATAAGTTCACTTCGTGCAAAAACTAAGTCTTTGTAAATAATTTTGCCAAAATCGAGACTTTAGATGGGTTTTTTTGGCTCAGAAGTGAATCTAGCAATGATGTTTAGGTCCAAAATGTGTATTTTAATATAATATATTATAATAAGTCTTAGGGACTCATTTTGAGCTCCAAGAAGACTTAAAATCTCACCTCGCGCAAAAACTAAGTCCTTTTAACTAGTTTTGCCTAAATCGAGCCCTAAAATGGGTATTTTGGCTCCGAAGTGACTCTAGCAAAGTTGTTGTGATCCCAAATCAGTATTTGAACATATAATACATTAATGTAATTTGTAGGGACTCATTTTGCGGTCCAACAATATGAAAAACTCACCTTGCGCAAAAACTAAGTCTTTATAACTAGTTTTGCCTAAATCGAGCTTTTAAACGGATTTTTTTGGCTCCGAAGAGACTCTAGCAAACTTATTTTTATCCTAAATGAGTATTTGAACAAATAATATATAATAATAAGTCTTAGATACTCGTTTGGAGCTCCAACAAGCCTTATAAGTTCACTTCGTGCAAAAACTAAGTCTTTGTAAATAATTTTGCCTAAATCGAGCCTTTAGATGGGTTTTTTGGCTCCGAAGTGAATCTAGCGATAACGTTTAGCTCCAAAATGTATATTTTAATATAATATATTATAATAAGTCTTAGGGACTAGTTTTGAGCTCCAACAAGACTTAAAATTTCACCTCTGGCAAAAACGAAGTCCTTATAAGTAGTTTTGCCTAAATCGAGCCCTAAAATGGGTATTTTGGCTCAGAAGTGACTCTAGCAAAGTTGTTGAGATCCAAAATCAGTATTTCAACAAATAATACATTAATATAATTCATAGGGACTCATTTTTAGTTCCAACAACACTTAAAAACTCACCTAGCGTAAAAACTAAATCCTTATAACTAGTTTTCCCTAAATCGAGTCTTTATATTGGTTTTTGGCTCCAAGGTGACTCTATAAAGTTTTTTTGATCCCAAATCACTATTTTAACATATAATATATTATAATATGTGTTAGGGACTCATTTGGAGTTCCAACAAGCCTTAAAAACTCAGTTCGCGCTAAAACAAAGTCATTATAATTAGTTTTGTCAAAATCAAGCCATTAAAGGGCTTTTTTGGCTCTAAGGTGAATGTAGCAAAGTTGTTTTGGTCCTAAATGTGTATTTAAAAATATAATATATTATAATTAGTCTTACGGACCGATTTTGAGCAACAACAAGCCTTAAAAACTCACCTCGCGCAAAAACTAAGTCCTTATTACTAGTTTTGCCTAAATCGAGCTTTTAAAAGGGATCTTCGGCTCCGAAGTGACTCTAGCAAACTTGTTTTGATCCTAAATGAGTATTTGAACATATAATATATTATAATAAGTATTATAGATTCGTTTGGAGCTCCAACAAGCCTTATAAGGTCACTTCGCGCAAAACCTAAGTCTTTGTAACTAGTTTTTCGGAAATCGAGCCTTTAGATGGGTTTTTGGCTCCGAAGTGAATCTAGCGAAGTTGTTTAGGTCCTTAATGAGTATTTTAAGATAATAAATAATAATAAGTCTTAGGGACTAATTTTGAGCTCAAACAAGACTTAAAATCTCACGTCGCGCAAAAAGTAAGTCCTTTTAACTAGTTTTGCCTAAATCGAGCCCTAAAATGGGTATTTTGGCTCCGAAGTGACTCTAGCAAAGTTGTTGTGATCCCAAATCAGTATTTGAACATATAATACATTAATGTAATTTGTAGGGACTCATTTTGCGGTCCAACAACATGAAAAACTCACCTTGCGCAAAAACTAAGTCTTTATAACTAGTTTTGCCTAAATCGAGCTTTTTAAACGGATTTTTTTGGCTCCGAAGAGACTCTAGCAAACTTATTTTTATCCTAAATGAGTATTTGAACAAATAATATATAATAATAAGTCTTAGATACTCGTTTGAAGCTCCAACAAGCCTTATAAGTTCACTTCGTGCAAAAACTAAGTCTTTGTAAATAATTTTGCCAAAATCGAGACTTTAGATGGGTTTTTTTGGCTCAGAAGTGAATCTAGCAATGATGTTTAGGTCCAAAATGTGTATTTTAATATAATATATTATAATAAGTCTTAGGGACTCATTTTGAGCTCCAAGAAGACTTAAAATCTCACCTCGCGCAAAAACTAAGTCCTTTTAACTAGTTTTGCCTAAATCGAGCCCTAAAATGGGTATTTTGGCTCTGAAGTGACTCTAGCAAAGTTGTTGTGATCCCAAATCAGTATTTGAACATATAATACATTAATGTAATTTGTAGGGACTCATTTTGCGGTCCAACAATATGAAAAACTCACCTTGCGCAAAAACTAAGTCTTTATAACTAGTTTTGCCTAAATCGAGCTTTTAAACGGATTTTTTTGGCTCCGAAGAGACTCTAGCAAACTTATTTTTATCCTAAATGAGTATTTGAACAAATAATATATAATAATAAGTCTTAGATACTCGTTTGGAGCTCCAACAAGCCTTATAAGTTCACTTCGTGCAAAAACTAAGTCTTTGTAAATAATTTTGCCTAAATCGAGCCTTTAGATGGGTTTTTTGGCTCCGAAGTGAATCTAGCGATAATGTTTAGCTCCAAAATGTATATTTTAATATAATATATTATAATAAGTCTTAGGGACTAGTTTTGAGCTCCAACAAGACTTAAAATTTCACCTCTGGCAAAAACGAAGTCCTTATAAGTAGTTTTGCCTAAATCGAGCCCTAAAATGGGTATTTTGGCTCAGAAGTGACTCTAGCAAAGTTGTTGAGATCCAAAATCAGTATTTCAACAAATAATACATTAATATAATTCATAGGGACTCATTTTTAGTTCCAACAACACTTAAAAACTCACCTAGCGTAAAAACTAAATCCTTATAACTAGTTTTCCCTAAATCGAGTCTTTATATTGGTTTTTGGCTCCAAGGTGACTCTATAAAGTTTTTTTGATCCCAAATCACTATTTTAACATATAATATATTATAATATGTGTTAGGGACTCATTTGGAGTTCCAACAAGCCTTAAAAACTCAGTTCGCGCTAAAACAAAGTCATTATAATTAGTTTTGTCAAAATCAAGCCATTAAAGGGCTTTTTTGGCTCTAAGGTGAATGTAGCAAAGTTGTTTTGGTCCTAAATGTGTATTTAAAAATATAATATATTATAATTAGTCTTACGGACCGATTTTGAGCAACAACAAGCCTTAAAAACTCACCTCGCGCAAAAACTAAGTCCTTATTACTAGTTTTGCCTAAATCGAGCTTTTAAAAGGGATCTTCGGCTCCGAAGTGACTCTAGCAAACTTGTTTTGATCCTAAATGAGTATTTGAACATATAATATATTATAATAAGTATTATAGATTCGTTTGGAGCTCCAACAAGCCTTATAAGGTCACTTCGCGCAAAACCTAAGTCTTTGTAACTAGTTTTTCGGAAATCGAGCCTTTAGATGGGTTTTTGGCTCCGAAGTGAATCTAGCGAAGTTGTTTAGGTCCTTAATGAGTATTTTAAGATAATAAATAATAATAAGTCTTAGGGACTAATTTTGAGCTCAAACAAGACTTAAAATCTCACGTCGCGCAAAAAGTAAGTCCTTTTAACTAGTTTTGCCTAAATCGAGCCCTAAAATGGGTATTTTGGCTCCGAAGTGACTCTAGCAAAGTTGTTGTGATCCCAAATCAGTATTTGAACATATAATACATTAATGTAATTTGTAGGGACTCATTTTGCGGTCCAACAATATGAAAAACTCACCTTGCGCAAAAACTAAGTCTTTATAACTAGTTTTGCCTAAATCGAGCTTTTAAACGGATTTTTTTGGCTCCGAAGAGACTCTAGCAAACTTATTTTTATCCTAAATGAGTATTTGAACAAATAATATATAATAATAAGTCTTAGATACTCGTTTGGAGCTCCAACAAGCCTTATAAGTTCACTTCGTGCAAAAACTAAGTCTTTGTAAATAATTTTGCCTAAATCGAGCCTTTAGATGGGTTTTTTGGCTCCGAAGTGAATCTAGCGATAATGTTTAGCTCCAAAATGTATATTTTAATATAATATATTATAATAAGTCTTAGGGACTAGTTTTGAGCTCCAACAAGACTTAAAATTTCACCTCTGGCAAAAACGAAGTCCTTATAAGTAGTTTTGCCTAAATCGAGCCCTAAAATGGGTATTTTGGCTCAGAAGTGACTCTAGCAAAGTTGTTGAGATCCAAAATCAGTATTTCAACAAATAATACATTAATATAATTCATAGGGACTCATTTTTAGTTCCAACAACACTTAAAAACTCACCTAGCGTAAAAACTAAATCCTTATAACTAGTTTTCCCTAAATCGAGTCTTTATATTGGTTTTTGGCTCCAAGGTGACTCTATAAAGTTTTTTTGATCCCAAATCACTATTTTAACATATAATATATTATAATATGTGTTAGGGACTCATTTGGAGTTCCAACAAGCCTTAAAAACTCAGTTCGCGCTAAAACAAAGTCATTATAATTAGTTTTGTCAAAATCAAGCCATTAAAGGGCTTTTTTGGCTCTAAGGTGAATGTAGCAAAGTTGTTTTGGTCCTAAATGTGTATTTAAAAATATAATATATTATAATTAGTCTTACGGACCGATTTTGAGCAACAACAAGCCTTAAAAACTCACCTCGCGCAAAAACTAAGTCCTTATTACTAGTTTTGCCTAAATCGAGCTTTTAAAAGGGATCTTCGGCTCCGAAGTGACTCTAGCAAACTTGTTTTGATCCTAAATTAGTATTTGAATATATAATAAATTATAATAAATTTTAGAGATTCGTTTGGAGCTCCAACAAGCCTTATAAGGTCACTTCGCGCAAAAACTAAATCTTTGTAACTAGTTTTCCGTAAATCGAACCTTTAGATGGGTTTTTGGCTCCGAAGTGAATCTAGCGAAGTTGTTTAGGTCCTTAATGTGTATTTTTGGCTCTAAAGTGAATCTAGCAAACTTGTTTTGAACCTAAATGAGTATTTGAACATATAATATATTATAATAAGTCTTACAGACTCGTTTGGAGCTCCAACAATCCTTATAAAGGCACTACGCGCAAAAACTAAGTCGTTATAACTGGTTTTGCCAAAATCGATATTTTAAATGGGTTTTTTGGCTTCGAAGTGACTCTAGTAAAGTTGTTTTGATCTCAAATTACTATTTAAACATATAATAAATTAGAATAATTCGTAAGGACTCATTTTGAGCTCCAGGAAGCCTTAAAAACTCACCTCGCGTGAAAACTAAGTCGTTATGACTAGTTTTGCCTAAATCGAGCCTTTAAATGGGTTTTTTGATTCCGAAGTGACTGTAACAAAGATTTTTTTATTCCAAATTTATGTTTGAACATGTAATATATTATAATAAGGCTTAGGGACTCATTTGGAGATCGAACAAGCCTTAAAAACTCACTTCGCGCTAAAACAAAGTTATTATAACTAGTTTTGCTTAAATCGAGCCGTTAAAGGGCGTTTTTGGCTCCGAAGTGAATCTAGCAAAGTTTTTTTTCTCCCAAATGTGTGCTTAAATATATCATCTATTATAATAAGTCTTAGGGACTCATTTTCATCTCCAAAAAGCCTGAAGAACGCACCTCGCGCAAAAACTAAATCCTTTTAACTAGTTTTGCATAAATCGAGCCTTTAAACGGCTTTTTGGGCTGTAAAGTGACTCTAGCAAACTTGTTATAATCCTAAATGAGTATTTGAATATATAATATATTATAATAAGTCTTAGAGACTCTTTTGGAGTTCCAACAATCCTTAGAAAGTGTTCGCTCGAAAACACGTGCGAATTATAACCGCAAGTGCATGGGTCGTTCAAGTAATAAAGTGTATTGTGAGTCCGAATATCGTCCCACGGAGAACAAATGCCTATATCTAATTACTACGATTAATAAAGAATCACTTTGTTTAGAAATCAAATTCAAATGAATGTTGTAAATTAACATAAACAAAACAATTAAACTAAAATGACAAATAACTCAATTTGCACGGATTAACTTAATTAACTAAATACTAGGTTCGATTGGCTTCCCTCGACGCTTCCTCAATTCAATTAATTACTAACTCTTCGCTACAAACTTCAGTTTTATGCTAGTCTAGGAGATTATAAATTATGTCGCAGCTCTCGCTTATTTACCTAATTGTGTGTTTGATTCTAACTCACGCGTGAGAAAAACTCTGAAAATCGATGATCTTCGCGAATTCTTCAGCTCCGATGAATGCTCAATCTTCTTCTTCGGTGTTTTCTCGAGTTTTCACCGTCTGAAAAGTCTCCCCTTTTCGTCCAAACTCTCTTCTATTTATAGAGTACAAGGTTAGACCTAAATTTGGTGGAAACTCGGAACCTAAAACGCTTGGAAAACGACGTCGTAATGCGTGCAGTGATTTGGCCGATCGATCGGCTAATAACCTGCGATCGATTGGCGCTAATGCGGTCTCGGATTCATTGGGCTCCCGATCGATCGGCTCAAATGCCACGATCGATCGGCGTTCCTTTTGTGTAACTCGCGTAGTTGGCCCGATCGATCGGCTGGTTTAGCGCGATCGATCGGCAATCTCTCTGCCTTTTCGTCTATCTTCTTTGAAACTCCTGCCGATCGATCGGCTAATATACCGCGATCGATCGGCGATGGCTCTGCCTTTCTCTTCCGATTTTCCTTTGCTTCAAAATGTTCCGTTTTGTAGACTTTTTCATCTCGGTTTCTGTACCTGTGCTTAAATCACCTGTACACTCAGAAAACTCATCAAATAACATATACTTGAGGAATTTAACAACAATTCAAGCCTGAATTTGCGGTATATGAGTGAGTATTTTGCTCGCTCATCAGAAAGTCAGTTCGCGCAAAAACTAAATCCTTATAACTAGTTTTGCCAAAATTGAGCCTTTAAATGGGTTTTTTAGCTCCGAAGTGACATTGGTAAAGTTCTTTTGACCCCCCAAATTAGTATTTGAACATATAATATATTAAAATAATTCATAGAGACTCATTTTGAACTCCAACCAGCCTTAAAAACTTAACTCGAGCAAAAACTAAGTCCTTATTACTAGCTTTGCCTAAATCGAGCATTTAAATGGGTTTTTTTGGCTCTGTTGTGGCTGTAGCAAAGTTCTTTTGATCATAAATCAGATATTTGAACATTTAATATGTTAAAATAATTCGTAGGGACTCATTTTGAGCTCCAACAAGCCTTAAAAACTCACCTTGCGCGAAAACTAAGTCGTTTTAACTAGTTTTGCCTAAATTGAGCCTTTCAATGGGTTTTTTGACTCCGAAGTGACTCTAGCAAAGATTGTTTTATCCCAAATAAGTATTTGAACATATAATATAGTATAATAAGCCTTAGGAACTCATTTGGAGCTCGTACAAGCCTTAAAAACTCACCTCGCGCAAAATCTAAGTCCTTATAACTAGTTTTGCCTAATTCGAGCCATTAAACGGGCTTTTTGGCTCTAAAGTGACTTTAGTAAACTTGTTTTGATCCCCAATTAGTATTTGAACATATATTATATTAAAATAATTTGCAAGGGCTCATTTTGAGCTCCAACAAGCCTTAAAAACTCACCTCGCGCAAAACCTATGTCCTTATAACTAGTTTTGCCTAAATCGAGCTTTTAAACGGCTTTTTTTTTTGCTCCAAAGTGACTCTAGCAAACTTGTTTTGATCCTAAATGAGTATTTGAACAAATAATATGTTATAGTAAGTCTTAGAGCCTGGTTTGTAGCACCAACAAGCCTTATAAAGTCACTTCGCGTAAAAACTAAGTCCTTATAACTAGTTTTGCCAAAACCGAGTCTTTAAATGAGTTTTTTTTTTGCTTTCAAATGACTCTAGCAAAGTTGTTTCGATCCCAAATCAGTATTTGCACATATAATATATAAGTCGTAGGTACTCATTTTGAGCTCCAACAAGCCTCAAAATCTAATCTCGCGCAAAAACGAAGTCCTTATAACTAGTTTTGCCTAAATCGAGCCTTTAAATGGGTTTTTTTGGCCCCGTAGTGACTCTAGCAATGTTGTTTTGATCATAAATCAGTATTTGAACATAGAATGTATTCAAATAATTAAAAGTCACCTCGCGCAAAAACTAAGTCGTTATAACTAATTTTGCCTAAATCAAGCTTGTAAATGGGTTTTTTGGCTCCGAAGTGACACTAGCAAATTTTTTTTTTTAATCTCAAATCAGTATTTGAACATATAATATATTATAATAAGGCTTAGGGACTCATTTGGAGCTCGAACAAACCTTAAAAATTACTTCACGCTAAAACAAAGTCATTATAACTAGTTTTGCCGAAATCGAGTCGATAAGGGGCTTTTTTAGTTCCGAAGTGAATCTAGATAAGTTGTTTATGTCCGAAATGTGAATTTAAATATATAATATATTATAATAAGTCTTAGCAACTCATTTTGAGCTCTAACAAGCCTTAAAAAATTCCCTCGCACAAAAACAAAGTCCTTATAACTTGTTTTGCCTAAATCGAGCCTTTAAATGTATTTTTTTTGGCTCCGTAGTGACTCTAGTGAAATTGTTTTGATGATAAATCAGTATTTGAACATATAATATGTTAACATAATTCTTAGGGACTGATTTTGAGCTCCAAAAAGCCTTAAAAACCCACCTCGCGAAAAAACTAAGTCCTTATAACTAGTTTTGCCTAAATCAAGCCTTTAAATGAGTTTTTTTTTTTGCTACGAAGTGACTCTAGTAAAGCTGTTTTGATTCTAAATCAGTATTTGAACATATAATATATTAACATAATTCTTAGGGACTCATTTTGACCTCTAACAAGCCTTAAAAACTTATGTTATGATCATATAAGTTATAATCATAAGTTATATAAGCCTTACTATATAACATATAAGTTATGATCATAACGTAAAGTTATGATGATAACACATAACTTTACTGATCATAACTTATGATCATATGATCATATAATTATGATCATATGATCATATAACTTTATAACTTATATATGATCATAAGTTATGTTATGATTATATGTTTATAACTTATGATCATATGATCATATAATTATGATCATATGATCATATAACTTTATAACTTATATATGATCATAAGTTATGTTATGAACATATGTTTATAACTTATGATCATATGATATATATATGATATATGATCATTTATGATCATATATGAAATGATCATATATGATCATAGATATATGATATATATATTTAAATATATTTAAATAAAAATATAAATATATAAATATAAATATAAATATATATTATAAATATATTATATATGATAAGGACTTAGTTTTTGCGCGAGGTGAGTTTTTATGGCTTGTTGGAGCTCAAAATGAGTTCCTACGAACTGTTATAATATATTATATTTTTAAATACTAATTTGGGATTAAAACAACTTTACTACTATCACATCGGAGCCAAAATATCCATTTAAAGTCTCGATTTTTGCAGAACTAGTTATAAGGACTTAGTTTTTGCGCGAAGTGACTTTATATGGATCGTTGGAGCTCCATTAGTTGAGTCCTTATTATAACTTATCATTATGATAGTCCTTATAATAAGTTATAAGGACTTAGTTATAATAAGTAATAACTAATAAGGTTTATAACTAAGTCACTTTATAACTAAGGACTTATTTATAGTTATAAATTAGTTATAACTAATAATAACTAATTCGTTATAACTAAGTTATAAACCTTAGCTATAAGTTATAACTAAGGTTATAAGAACTTTATTATAACTTATAAATAAGTCCTTATTTATAGGTTATAAATAACTTTGCTATAACTTATAAATATTTCCTTATAACTTATAAGTTATCTATGATCATAACTTATGATCATAAGTTATAACTTTGATCATAACTTGATCATAAGTTATGATCATAAGGAAATGATCATATCTTATGTTATGTTCATATGTTATGCTCATAACTTATTATCATATGTTATGATCATAACTTGTGATAATAAATTATAAGCCTTAAGTTATAACTTAAGTTATATGATCATAACTTTAAGTTATGATCATATGATCATAATCATATGATATGTTAGTTATAACATATATAACATAAGTTATATATGATCATATATAACATATATATGATCATACATATTATCATATATGATCATATAGTATAATATAAGTTATAAAGTTATACGATCATATGTTATATAGTCATATGATCATAACTTATAACATAAGTTATGATCGTAGTAAAGTTATATGATCATAACATATATAACTTATGATCATAACATGTAAGTTAAGTTATAAGCATCACACATACATGCTATACAAAATCAAAATGGAAGTCTATAACATATAAATATTTAAAAAACACAAACACATGGACCGTGACTTGTGTTTTCTAACATTTATACTTTTTAAGTGTTACACATTTTCTAAGAAGTCTTCAAAATAAGCATCACATACATGTTATACCATAGTCACTCCCTCTCAATTAAGATTATTCAGTTCGTCAGGCTTTAAAGAACGTGGCCAACGAACAACTTTCGGCCTGCAGTAATACGAAAACAAATGGAACAATTCAGTTTTTCATATCTTTATGCAATATAAAACTTATTTTTAGTGTAATATTTCACAAAGCTAACTTAAATACGAAAACAATATAACTAGCATTATTCACCATGAAAATAGTACCAATTTGTTTCTAATTCTTTTCCTACTAGACAAATAAAATGCAATTCTTAATTAGCTAATAATACTGTAATTTCAAATCAGAGAATTAGATACTTTAAATACTTTAAAAACTGCACTTTAACACCTAATTTTAAGAAACTTCTTTCTTTTACCCACATTTGAAGTTATTTTATACAAAATCACAATCTTTTCTCAGCCAAATCCAAACAATAATGATCAATCTTTCGCAAATATCAACTTTCACGTCATATTTTTGTGCTATTTAACTAACATAAGGTTCGATTTAAAAGAGTGATAAAACTTTGGGGTTTAGATTGAAAAATTTTAAAATATAAGTAACAAATTGATTGAGGGGTTAAACTTCCGGTGACTAAGTTTCAAGTTATTTTATACAAAATCACAATCTTTTCTCAGCCAAATCCAAATAATAATGATTAATCTTTCATAAATATCAACTTTCACGTCATATTTTTGTGCTATTTAACTAATATAAGATTCGATTTAAAAGAGTGATAAAACTTTAGGAGTTAGATTGAAAAATTTTAAACTATAAGTACCAAATTGATTGAGGGGTTAAACTTCCGGTGACTATAGAGAAGTTTTTCCTATTTGTAAATATCTATCACTTTTTTCAATATCCCTCCCCCTCGCCTCCCCCCCCCCCCCCCCCCCCCCCCCCCCCCCCCCCCCCTCCCCCCTCCCCCTCCCCCTTCCCCCTTTTTGTTTATAAGAGATAGTTTGCATCTACTAATTTTACCTTTGCGACGGTGTCAGGGTCGGGGTCGGGGCCGGCATACAAGTCCAAGTCCAAGTCGTGTGCGTCGGTGTCGGCGTCCGGGTCGAGGTGAGCCTTATTTATAACTAATAACTAATGGGGACTCAACTATTGGAGCTTGAACTTAGTTATAACGTTATAACTAAGTTACTTTATTATAACTAAGGACTTATTAGTTATAACTAAGTTATAACTAAGGTTTATAACTTATTTATAAGTTATTTCCTTATAACTTTTAAGTTATAAATAGGTTTGGAGGTCTATTTATAACCTATGATCAAAGTTATTTATGATCAAGTTATGATAAGTTATGATCATAACTTGTGATCTTAACTTATAACTTTATGATCATAAATCATAAAGAGCGAGAGGTACAGTCTGAGTTACATGAGAGAGCAAGCAATAATAATAGTGTAAGAAGTGAGTAGCTTTAGGTAACATTTTGGAAAACAGTGTGCAGAAAAATAGAAAAAAACAAAGATTTTATATATTTAAAATTATTATTTAAAAATTTGATTTGACACACCAGTTTTCTAGTTTCGAATCGACGGCCGCGGTTGAGACTTGAGAGAGAGGGCTTTAACGTTGAAGGAGTGATGGCGGAGGTCGAGAGCAAGAAAAAAATGTATAGCAGAGTTATTATGAGTACCATTTGACAAAAACCAAATCAGAGAACAAAATATGAAAAAGCCACAGACCTGATTGCAAAGGGCAACAGTAAAAAGCGACGGCCGCGGTTGAGAGAGAGGGCTTAAGGTTGACGGAGAGATGGCCGAGGTGGTATCATTTGACAAAAACCAAATCAGAGAACAATATATGAAAAAGCCACAGACCTGAATGCGAACGGCAACAGTAAAAAGCGACGGCCGCGGTTGAGAGAGAGGGCTTAGGTTCTTGATTGTTGTCGTTTCGGTTGCCCATGGCTATGGTTACGACAGAGTGCGAAGATAATGGAGAGAGTGGTGGTCGACGGAGAGGAGAGGAGAGGAGAGAGATGGAAAGGCGAGAGATTTGGCGGTGACTTGTGAGAGTGGTGCTGAGGTTGAGGCTTTTTAGGTTGAATGGCGGAGTAGGTTGCTCAGTTGGCTTCAATAAATGAGAGAGTAATTAATGGGAGTAGGTTGGGTCTTTTCGGGCCCATGAAAATACTGAACGTCAATTAATGCCTCTGAACCTCTTTTAATGCCGGCTGAAGATGTGCTGGTGCCATTTTGGCATTTTGCATAATCAACTCGAGCTTTTTTTTTTTTTGGTAATATTTTATGATAAATAAATCAACATATTTCATGTGTGCAGTGCTTTGGCCGATCGATCGGCTAATAACCTGCAATCGATTGGCGCTGATGCGGTCTCGGATTCATTGGGCTCCCGATCGATCGGCTCAAATGCCACGATCAATCGGCGTTCCTTTTGTGTAACTCGCGTAGTTGGCCCGATCGATCGGTTGGTTTAGCGCGATCGATCGGCAATCTCTCTCCCTTTTCGCCTATCTTCTTTGAAACTCCTGCCGATCGATCGGCTAATATACCGCGATCGATCGGCAATAGCTCCGCCTTTCTCTTCCTGTTTTCCTTTGCTCCAAAATGTTCCGTTTTGTAGACTTTTTCATCTCGATTTCCGTACCTGTGCTTAAATCACATGTACACTCAGAAAACTCATCAAATAACATAAACTTGAGGAATTTAACAATAATTCAAGTCTGAATTTGCGGTATATGAGTGAGTATTTTGCTCGCTCATCATACCCCCAAACTTGAATTATTGCTTGTCCTCAAGCAACAATGAAGCACAAATTTTAATTCTATGATGCATGACTCCTATCTTAAATATGAATGAATGAATGAATGAATAATCGAATAAATGAACGAGTATCCTAAATGAAAACAAAGCAACGTATGATTCTAACTTCAACATCCGGATTCTTTGTCGTGCATGGCATGGATAGCTCTCAGGGACATTTCACCGATTCCCTTGTAGTATCAAAGTCCTCATCCAGCTAGAGTTTTTACAAATCGAGCTCACCTCGGAAATGGCCTTTCAAGTGTGTGTGTGCGGCTCCTCTTTCATCCAACCGATTACTGCATACTCAAGAAGACTTGATGTTTCATACCGAAGATAATCACCATAAGCCCGACCTTGTCGCTAATCTCCACTAATGTAGAACACAAGTAATTGAGGATCAAAAAGACTTTTCGGCTTGTACTATTGCGGCCTCGGCTAAGGTAGGTCGAAGGTTATTTAAGCTCGAAGTTCACCTGGACCCAAGACTCGACAAAACGCAGGACTCGACTTCGTGCCAGTCCTCATCATCGAATCACGCCATTGCATAAATAAAAGAAACACTAAACGCTTTGTTAGAATTCATACAATAGCAAAGTTTGTGAATATGCATCAGGAAAACAAGCTAACTCAAAATAAACCTAATAACCTAAAATAAAGTAAACGAAAATGAAATAGCTCAAAAATAACTAAAATACAATTAATAGAAGGTAAGGATAGAATGGGGACTCCTCTCGCTCTGGTCGCAGTGGTCGTGCCATGCAATGGAAAGCACCCCCCCAAACTTGGAATAGACAGTATCCTCACTGTCTCAAATAAAGCGGTGGAAGGGGGGCCTATTCAGGCCAAGAATCCCACCCATCGTCGGGTCGGTCCGGGGAAGGGCTGTGATACGGCTGCAATAAGTACTCGGGGAATGGCTCCCGCGGTTGGTGCTGCAGATCCACTTCAAGGTTGTGCAGGTGCTGAGCAAGGTGGTACTGGCGTTGCTGCATGTCAGAAACACGGCGAAGGAGGCGGTCCTGACCCAACTGCAAATTTTCCTGACCCAACCTCAAGGTCTCGAAACCCTGAGTCATCAGCGCGGCGATGGAGTCGAATGAACGGGGCTCTGGTGGTGGGGCCCTCGCCTGGCTGGGATTGGCGACGCGATCGGCGTGTGGCTTGGCAGCGCTCCCATTCCTCATTAACTCCGGCATCGATATTCTAGGTCGGAATCATGTTCATATTCCGAATGCACGGTGGGGCTGCAGGTGGTGGCGGTGGCGGAGGTTGATTGGGGAAAGGCACAAAGCCCATCCCGTCGGGGTCTGGGGTACCGCCTGGCCACTGTTCGAATCTCATTAAACTGTCATGGTTGAACTTCTTCGGCCCCAAGGTCATTTCCTCATCACTCATTGGCACACCGGCCTGAGTACACAAGTATGTGATCAGAATAGGATGAGTGAGTGCAGCCGGGTATTGCCCAAGATTTGCTCGATGGCAGATGGAGTCTTTAATAATTGTGGCGGCGTCGATGGAGCGGCCGAAGCATATGCAGTATATGAGGAGTGCTCGGTCAGTGGTGATCTCTGATTTCTGGAAGGTCGGCAATGAGATTGTGGCGGATGAAATGATACCACACATGAGCAAAACGGTTGAGAGTGTTGGCGCGGACATGCAGTGGCTTGGTTGGGTTGGAGACTGAATAGGACCAATAGGAGCCTGGAAAACCCATCTACTACAAGAGGGCCTCATAGTCGACACTGTCATGTAAGAGGCGATGAAAATCGTCATCCGTCACAATAGGGAGGTTGAGAACGCTCCATAGAGTGGCCGAGCTGAAGGAAACGTCCTTGCCGCAAACCAACACGACATTTCCAGGTCGGTTAAAGTGAGCGTTGGCGTAGAACTCTCGGACCACTACCACATTGGCCGCGCAAGGTTGATCACACAACCGTTGCCAGCCGAGCTGGCGTATCTGAGCCTGCAAATGACCATCGCTTGACTCAGGAGCGAAGTCACACTCCACGTTCGTTGGCTGAGCGGACTGCACAAAGTGCTTATAAAGGCGCTCGGCATCAGAATTGACAGATACCTGGGAAAAAGCCACGGCGAGTCGACGCACCATCTCGTACGACACTCGAGTCTTTCGCTTAGCCATGACGGAGAAGTCGATAACCGATCTCAAAAAACCACAACAAATAACCGTACACGAAACAAACTCGTAGCAACAAAATGAACCCACAAATATGACCACCAATGAAGCACGATCACACGATAATGCACGAGAATCACAACTCCCAACCCCTCAGAATAAATATGGTAGCAATAATTCCAAAACAAATACCCACGACCCAACAGAACGTGCCGACAACCAAGAGGCCACTGAGAAGAAAAATGGCAAACCTCAGAAGAGCGAGAGATAGCCGGCGGTGAAAGCGGTGTTCGGAAGGCGTGAGCATGTCGAAGGGCGAGAGCTTGGACGAGTGAGCGTGAGCGGCACTCGGGTTGGTGGTGCAGAGCGGCGCGTGATGAGCGAGAGAGAGTGCGGTTGAGGACGTGATGGTGAACGGGATGGAGTGCAGGAGAGAGGCTGAGCGGCGTAAGGGTTGGTGGCTTTTTGGTGGCGAGCGAGAGGGATGTTGTATGGATTGGTGAGAAGGGCAGTGAGATAGTGTGTTTGGGTAAGGGAGGAAGGAGAGAGAGATATGGGACAGAACGATCAGTTTGGTGTGAGATCGAAAGGGAGAGGTCTTAGTGGGCGAAGTAGTAAATTTTGGAGGTTAAAAACCCTTTAAAGCAGTTAAACGCACCGTTTTAGACTTGTGCGAGCCTCGTCGATCGATCGGCTAAAGCCTCGCGATCGATCGGCTATCGATCGGGTACTCTCAGTCATCTCTCGAGATCGATCGCACGAGATTCCGTGATCGATCGGTTGTGTATTGGGCATCAGTGGTGTCTCCTCGCGATCGGTCGGCGTCAATCGCCCAACCGATCAGCTACGACTCGGCCCTGGTGAAGTGTACTGATGGAGATGAGCCGCGATCGATCGCCAAATTCTGCGATCGATCGGCGTTGAATCTGTGTAGCCCCCTCCTTTTTTTTTCATCTGAAAATCAAAAACAAAAATATTAGTAATCATATCGAATTTTGAACTGGAAAATCAAAATAAAACAATAAAAATGAAAATAAAAATAAAAAGAAACAAAACTTTAAAACGAAAACATAAAATAATGCTCGGGTTGCCTCCCGAGAAGTCGATCCGTTTAACGTCCATCTTGACACTGCATCTTCATTCGTTATTCTGCTCGCTTTGTAGCCCAAGTAATTCTACGGCGAATTGATGCTTCCTCTTGTGAATTTCATCTGCGGCTGGAATGGCTGTTGGCATGACTTTGGTATTCGGGGTCTTGCCACGCCTTTTCAGACGTTTGAGGTATAACCGTAAACGTCTTGTCATTCCCGGTTTAGTTGGCTCTTTTTGTAGGGTCCTGCCTTCAGATTCAGATATTTTTACCGTTTTCTCGAATGTGGCATCTACCTCACCTCGTGTTCTCATGGGCTTTATTTCATACGGTTTGGCTGAGTGAGACTTGTGAAAGTGGACTTGGTCATTGTCCACTCGAAGCGTAAGACAACCTGCTTCGACGTCGATTAAGGCTCTGCCCGTTGCTAAGAATGGTCGTCCCAGGTAAATACAACAAAGTCTACCGGGTAAATAAACTTGTCGACTTTGATGAACACGTCTTCAATAACTTCCCATGGTTTGGCTATGGAGCGGTCTGCCATTTGAAGTGTGATGTTTGTTGGTTTTTCTTCTTAGAGTCCAAGCTTTCTAAAGATTGATAGCGGCATTAAATTGATGCTTGCGCCCAAATCACACAGCACATTGGTAAATGTGGTGTCGCCGATCGTGCAAGGAATGATAAAGCTCCCGGGGTCTTTCTCCTTCTTTGGTAGCTTTCTTTGCTAACTTATCATCTTAGACTCTTCTACTTTATGCTTCTTAGACATCATCTTCTTCAAGAACTTTACATAGTTTTGGCATGTGTTCCAAGGCGTCTGTAACTGGAATGTTTATGTGTAATTTCTTGAACACCTCAAGGAACTTAGAGAATTGTTCATCGAGGGTCTTCTTCTTGAAGCACTGAGGATACGGGAGTGGCGTGGTAGTCTTCGGAGGATTGTCAGGGAACATTATTCTTCCTGGCGTAAACGGCTCCTTCTCAACTCTCTCTGCAAGTGTCTCCTTCTTGGCTTTCGTCAGAGCCGTAACCTCACAATTGCTCTCTACTGTGGTTTGTACTTCTGGGCCACTCTTTACTATGATTGCCTTGCATTCCCTTACATTATTCTCTGCATCATTTGATAAAGATCGGGTTGCTTACTCCTTGACTGCAACGGCCAATTGTCCGATTTGAGTTTCTAGAGTTTTGATAGAGGCTCCCACGTTCGTGCAGTGAATCTCCAAACTGTTGAAGCGCTTATCATAAGCATCCATTCTCTTCCTTCATTCGCTCACGAAGGCATTGAGGTTATCCTCCAGAGTTGTTGCCCTCTTTTCCACAGGCGTGGTATAATCTGAGGAGGATTGCCCTTGGAAGCCTAGAGGTGGTGCATTCAGAGCAGTTCTTGGGTTGCTGTAAGAGAAGTTCTCGTGATTCCTTAACCCTGGATGGTAGTGAGCGGGAAGATTATTGTTTGGCCGAAATTGATAATTCCTATTTCCAACAAACTGAACATCATCTACTCCAAACTGCTCTTCTTGTTGCGATGCCTGTTCTTGCTGACTCTGCATTACAGCCACTTGTCGCATGGTTGGCCCTTTCTGGCTTGACAACTTATTGGTGAGTGAGGCTAGCTGAGCCTGAATAGCGGATAGTTGGTCTACCTCTAAACCCCTGCAACTCGCCGACCCACGTTCCTATCCGATGGTGCTTGGTAGTGACTTGCGGCCATCTCTTCATAAAGTTCAGTTGCTTCCTCAGCTGTCTTATTCATCACTGAGCCTCCCGCTGCTGCATCAACCATGCTCCTAGTGGCATAGTTCAGCCCGTTGTAGAAAGTTTGAGCTTGAAACCATGGCTCGAACCCGTATTGTGGACACCTCCTTAACAGGTCCTTAAACCTGTCCCAAGCATCATACAGTGATTCGCTCTCCCCTTGTCGGAATTGGCTTATCTCAACTCTCAGCTGCGAAGTCATCTGTGGAGGGAAAAACTTTGTAAGAAACTTCTGCACCATGGCATCCCAAGTTTCGATAGACCCTTTCGGTAGAGCGTGAAACCATGTGCGAGCTTTGTCCCGGAGAGAGAACGGGAATAACTATAGCTTGATTGTGTCATGGGGCACACCATTATACTTCACGAAGTCACACAACTCCAGAAAGGACGATAGGTGGTTATGGGAATCTTCATATGGCAAACCCCCAAACTGGTGCTGCTGTACCATGGCGATCAGTCCGGGCTTCAACTCAAAGTTGTTGGCATTGATGGTCTGTCGCCGAATCCCCGAATAATTTTCATTGACTACAGGCCTCAAGTAGTCTCTAAGCGTACGGGCTTCATTATGAGGTTGCTGCCCCTGTTGAGCCTGTAGAACGTTAACATTCCGAGCTTGTTATGCAGCCGGTAGGTCGTCAGCCATTGTGAACTCGTATATCAAGTTCCTGTCGATCTTCCTCAACGACCGGAGTGTTCGTTCAATCTCTGGATCGAGTGGTAATATGCCTTGACCACTCGACCTTGGCATACACCTATGAAGCAAATGCACAAAAGAGACCAGCAAACGTTAGTAAAGTAAAATAAAACTCTAAATCAAAATAATTCTCGTTTATTGTAGTATTAAACAAAATTAGACGCTTTGTTCCCCGGCAACGGCGCCAAAAACTTGTTCGCTCGAAAACACACGCGAATTATAACCGCAAGTGCACGGGTCGTTCAAGTAATAAAGTGGATTGTGAGTCCGAATATCGTCCCACGGAGAACAAATGCCTATATCTAATTACTACGATTAATAAAGAATCACTTTGTTTAGAAATCAAATTCAAATGAATGTTGTAAATTAACATAAACAAAACAATTAAACTAAAATGACAAATAACTCAATTTGCACGGATTAACTCAATTAACTAAATACTAGGTTCGATTGGCTTCCCTCGACGCTTCCTCAATTCAATTAATCACTAACTCTTCGCTACAAACTTCAATTTTATGCTAGTCTAGGAGATTATAAATTATGTCGCAGCTCTTGCTTATTGACCTAATTGTGTGTTTGATCCTAACTCACGCGTCCGCTTGCTAGAATTGAATACATTAAAGCTCAACTCTTATAGTTCTAAATCGATCACCTCTCGGTCCTTACGATTTATAACTAGACTACCTAGACTACCAATCACCTCTCGGTCCTTATGATGTCTAAGTTATGGTTCTTACTATTCCCGATTCAATCTAATTTCCTCTCTCGAGTTTAATTAAATTAAACATAATTTATTCTATTCAATCTCTCAATTGCAACAGAGAATAAAATAAACCAGCAAGAATCACAAGCATAAAAACTGAATATTGCAGAAATTTATTACTTATAATTGAAAAGAATCTACATCGAGTTCGGCCAATCTCTCCTAGAAAGAGAGAATTAGCCTCTCATAATCAAATACAACGAAAAATAAATTCTAGAGTTCATGGTAAACATAGAATAAAATGGGAAGAAGATATAAAGAAATAAAGAGTGAAGAAAAACTCTGAAAATCGATGATCTTCGCGAATTCTTCAGCTCCGATGAATGCTCAATCTTCTTCTTTGGTGTTTTCTCAAGTTTTCACTGTCTCAAAAGTCTCCCCATTTCGGCCAAACTCTCTTCTATTTATAGAGTACAAGGTTCGACCTAAATTTGGTGGAAATTCGAAACCTAAAACGTTTGGAAAACGACGTCGTAATACGTGCAGTGCTTTGGCCGATCGATCGGCTAATAACCCGCGATCGATCGGCGCTGATGCGGTCTCGGATTCATTGGGCTCATGATCGATCGACTCAAATGCCACGATCGATCGGCTGGTTTAGCGCGATCGATCGGCAATCTCTCTGCCTTTTCGCCTATCTTCTTCGAAACTCCAGCCGATCGATCGGCTAATATACCGCGATCGATCGGCGATGGCTCTGCCTTTCTCTTCTTGTTTTCCTTTGCTCCAAAATGTTCCGTTTTGTAGACTTTTTCATCTCGGTTTCCGTACCTGTGCTTAAATCATCTGTACACTCAGAAAACTCATCAAATAACATAAACTTGAGGAATTTAATAACAATTCAAGCCTGAATTTGCGGTATATGAGTGAGAATTTTGCTCGCTCATCAGAAAGTCAGTTCGCGCAAAAACTAAGTCCTTATAACTAGTTTTGCCAAAATCGAGCCTTTAAATGGGTTTTTTTAGCTCCGAAGTAACTTTGGTAAAGTTCTTTTGACCCCCAAATTAGTATTTGAACATATAATATATTAAAATAATTCATAGGGACTCATTTTGAGCTCCAACAAGCCTTAAAAACTCACCTCGCGCAAAAAATAAGTCCTTATTACTAGCTTTGCCTAAATCGAGCATTTAAATGGGTTTTTTTTGGCTCTGTTGCGACTGTAGCAAAGTTCTTTTGATCATAAATCAGATATTTGAACATATAATATGTTAAAATAATTCGTAGGGACTCATTTTGAGCTCCAACAAGCCTTAAAAACTCACCTCGCGCAAAAACTAAGTCGTTTTAACTAGTTTTGCGTAAATTGAGCCTTTCAATGGGTTTTTTTCACTCCGAAGTGACTCTAGCAAAGATTTTTTTATCCCAAATAAGTATTTGAGCATATAATATACTATAATAAGCCTTAGGGACTCATTTGGAGCCCGTACAAGCCTTAAAAACTCACCACGCGCAAAATCTAAGTCCTTATAACTAGTTTTGCCTAATTCGAGCCATTAAACGGGCTTTTTCGCTCTAAATTGACTTTAGCAAACTTGTTTTGATCCTAAATGAGTATGTGAACAGATAATATATTATAATAAGTCTTAGAGACTCGTTTGGAGCGCTAATAATCCTTATAAAGTCACTTCGCGCAAAAACTAAGTCCTTATAACTAGTTTTGTCAAAATCGAGCCTTTAAATAGGTTTTTTGGCTCTGAAGTGACTCTAGTAAGGTTGTTTTTGATCCCAAATTAGTATTTGAACATATAATTTGTTAAAATAATTCGTAGAGACTCACTGTGAGCTCCAAAAAGCCTTAAAAACTCACCTCGAGCAAAAAATAAGTCGTTATAACTAGTTTTGCCTAAATCGAGCCTTTTAAATGGGATTTTTGGCTCCGAAGTGAAACTAGTATAGTTGTTTTGATCCCAAATTAGTATTTGACCATATAATATATTAGAATAATTCGTAAGGACACATTTTGAGCTCCAACAAGCCTTAAAAACTCACCTTGCGCAGCACCTATGTCCTGATAACTAGTTTTACCTAAATCGAGCTTTTAAACGGTTTTTTTCTTTGCTCCAAAGTGACTCTAGCAAACTTATTTTCATCCTAAATGAGTATTTAAACATATAATATATTATAGTAAGTCTTAGAGCCTCGTTTGTAGCACCAACAAGCCTTATAAAGTCACTTCGCGTAAAAACGAAGTCCTTATAACTAGTTTTGGCAAAACCGAGTCTTTAAATGTGTTTTTTTGCTTTCAAATGACACTAGCAAAGTTGTTTTGATCCCAAATCAGTATTTGAACGTATAATATATAAAAATAATTCGTAGGGACTCATTTTGAGCCCCAACAAGCCTCAAAAGCTAATCTCGCGCAAAAATGAAGTCCTTATAACTAGTTTTGCCTAAATCGAGCCTTTAAATGGGTTTTTTTTTTGCCTCGTAGTGACTCTAGCAATGTTGTTTTGATCATAAATCAGTATTTGAACATAGAATATATTCAAATAATTCCTACGGACTCATTTTTAGCTCCAACAAGCCTTAAAAGTCACCTCGCGCAAAAACTAAGTCGTTATATCTAATTTTGCCTAAATCGAGCCTGTAAATGGGTTTTTTGGCTCCGAAGTGACTCTAGCAAAGTTTTTTTTTTTCATCTCAAATCAGTATTTGAACATATAATATATTATAATAAGGCTTAAGGACTCATTTGGAGCTCGAACATACCTTAAAAACTACTTCACGCTAAAACAAATTCATTATAACTAGTTTTGCCGAAATCGAGTCGATAAGGGGCTTTTTTGGCTCCGAAGTGAATCTAGATAAGTAGTTTATGTCCGAAATGTGAATTTAAATATATAATATATTATAATAAGTCTTAGCGACTCATTTTGAGCTCCAACAAGCCTTAAAAACTCACCTCACGCAAAAATTAAGTCCTTATAACTAGTTTTGCCTAAATCAAACTTGTAAATAAGTTTTTTGGCTCCAAAGTGACTCTAGCAAAGTTTTTTTTAGTTAAAAATTTGTATTTGAACAAATAATATATTATAATAAGGATTACGGACTCGTTTGGAGCTCGAACAAGCCTTAAAAACTCACTTCGCGATAAAACAAAGTAATTATAACTAGTTTTGCGGAAATCGAGTCGTTAAAGGGATTTTTTGGCTCCGAAGTCAATCTAGCAAAGTTGTTTTGGTCCCAAATGTGTATTTAAATATATAATATAATATAATAAGTCTTAGAGACTCATTTTGAGCTCGAACAAGCGTTAAAAACTCACCTCGCGTAAAAACTAAGCCCCTATAACTAGTTTTGCCAAAATCGAGCCTTTAAACGGCTTTTTTGGCTACAAAGTGACTCTAGCAAACTTGTTTTGATCCTAAAAGACTATTTGAACATATAATATATTATAATAAGTCTTAGAGACTCGTTTGGATCTCCAACAAGCCTTATAAAGTCACTTCGCACAAAAACTAAGTCCTTTTAACTAGTTTTGCTAAAATCGAGCCTTTAAATGGGTTTTTTTTTTTGGCTTCGAAGTGAGTCTAGCAAAGCTGTTTTGATCCCAAATTAGTATTTGAACATAAAATATATTAATATAATTCTTAGTGACTCATTTTGAACTCCAACAAGCCTTAAAAACACACCCCGCGCAAAAACTAAATCTTTATAACTAGTTTTTCCTAAATGAAGCCTTTAACCATTTGTTTGCCCCACCCATTTCAACCATTCCATTCTATTTTTTCATTTTTTTCAACTTTCCTAATCCTTCAAACCATTCCATTCCATTCCATTTTTTTCCAACCATTTTTTTCAACTTTTCAAATCCTTATACAATATCTTCAAATCTCAACCATTTATACCACCTCGAAATTAGCAAAGTCAAACTATTTTACATTATTTTTGCAAACTATTTTCAAACGATGTTTTCTATCCCAATAAATGGGATGGAATGGGCAAAATGCCCACCCCAAACAAGGGGTAAGTTGGTTTTTTTGCTCTGTAGTGACTATAACAAAGTTGTTTTGATCATAAATCCGTATTTGAACATATAATATGTTAGAATAACTCGTAGGGACTCATTTTTAGCTCCAACTAGCCTTAAAAACTCACCTCGCACAAAAATTAAGTCGTTATAACTAGTTTTGCCGAAATCAAGCTTCTAAATGGGTTTTTTGGCTCCGAAGTGACTCTAGCAAAAAAAAATTTCTTAAAAATCAGTATTTAAACAAATAATATATTATAATAAGGATTACGGACTCTTTTGGAGCTCGAACAAGCCTTGAAAACTCACTTTGCGATAAAACAAAGTAATTATAACTAGTTTTGCAGAAATCGAGTCGTTAAAGGGCTTTTTTGGCTCCGAAGTGAATCAAGCAAAGTTTTTTTGGTCCCAAATGTGTATTTAAATATATAGTATAATATAATCAGTCTTAAGGACTCATTTTGAGCTCCAATAAGCGTTAAAAACTCACCTCGCGCAAAAACTAAGTCCTTATAACTAGTTTTGCCAAAATCAAGCCTTTAAACGGCTTTTTTGGCTCCAAAGTGACTCTAGCAAACTTGTTTTAATCCTAAAAGAGTATTTGAACATATAATATGTTATAATAAGTCTTAGAGACTCGTTTGGATCTCCAACAAGCCTTATAAAGTCACTTCGCGCAAAAACTAAGTCCTTATTACTAGTTTTGCCAAAATCGAGCCTTTAAATGGTTTTTTTTTTTTTTTGTCTCCGAAGTAACTCTAGCAAAGCTGGTTTTATCCCAAATCAGTATTTGAACATATAATATATTAACAAAATTTTTAGGGACTCATTTTGAACTACAACAAGCCTTAAAACCTCTTAGTGATCGCCGATCGATCGCGGGAATCAGCCGATCAATCGGCATATACTCCTGATGCAAAACGACATCGTTTTCAAGACTTTTAAGACTCCGAATTTCCACCAAAATTAGGTAAAAGCATGTGCTCTATAAATAGAACATAGTTTGGACGAAAAGGCAGAGGTTCACACAGAGAGAAACACCACAAGAAGCTCAAGAACACCAAGAGAAGGATTGGCTCTTCAACGGGAAGATGAAGACGGATTTGCCTGCAATTCCCGACTGAGTTTTCTCTATTCTCTTTATTTTCTTCTCTTGTATTTCTTGTAATCATTATGAACCCTAGTTTAATTTATATATTTATTTGTTTGGTTTCATGAGGCTAAATCTCTCTCTAGGAGAGATTAGCCTAACTCAATGTCGAATCTATTTTAGTTTTCATTAATAAATTGCTGCAATTACTCATTTCTCATGTTTGTGTTCTTGTTGGTTTATTTATTTCTATTTGGAATTGAGAGATTGGTTAGAAACTCTAGATTCTATTAGGTTAAACTTGAGAGAGGCAATTTGATTGATTGGGAATAACGAGAAGCACAACTTAGATGCCATAAGGACCGAGAGGTGACTGGTAGTCTAGGTAGTCGAATTGTAAATCGTAAGGACCGAGAGGTGATCGATTTAGGATTCTAGGAATTGTGTGTATGTGTTAAATCTCAACGAGTGGACGCGTGAGTTAGGATCAAATGCATAATTATGTTAATAAGCGAAAGCTGCGATTTAGTTCTTAAATTCCTAGACTAGCATAGTATTGAGGATTGTGGTGAGATATTAAGGATAATTGAATAGAGGACACGTTGAGGGAAGCTAATCGATCCTAGGTTTTGTTTATAGTATTTTTGTTTACATTTATTTTGTTTATTTATCTTTCTTCAACTAAATTGATAGCCTAGATAAAGTAGACATTTAGTATTCGTAGTGCTTAATTAATTAGGTTAGTTAGTTCTCCGTGGGAACGATATCCGGACTCTTTAGTCCACTTTATTACTTGAACGATCCGTGCACTTGCGATTAAATTCGCGTGTGTTAAAGAGCGAACAAGTTTTTGGCGCCGTTGTCGGGGAACAAAACGGCCTAATTTGATTAACACGGTGAAGAACGATAGAAACTTTAATCTAGGCAAAAAAAAAAGAAAAAGAAAAAAAAATCATTTTTATTCAATTTAAATTTTTCTTTGATACTATATTGTTTTTTGTTTTGCAGGAAAAAAAATGTGGGATCGACAAGAGATCTTATAATTTGTGCAAAGGAATCACGAGCCTTACTATCTTGCGTGGGATAGATACAAGGACCTCCTCCGTGGCTTTCCTTGCCACGGCTTCAACCGAGAGGGTCAGAGAATGAATTTCTTTCATGGGCTCACCGCCGCAACACGAGAATGGGTGGAAAATGGAACTATCACCTCTTTCTACAATTTCACCGCAGACAAAGCCTATCGGTATTTAGAAGATCTAGCCGGGTACGATTACCAATGTTGGAATCCTCCGCAAGCATATCAATGTTTTAAGAAAGAGATATACAACCCGACGACATACCAAGATCCTCTAAAGCCAATAATGGAGTGCTTCCTCGAGTTACACACCGACTCTATATCATATTTGGAAGCGACACAGCTGCATGAAGAAGAGCAAAGAAGAAAACAAATCGGTCAATTGCAGAATCAACTAGATCATCTCCAGATGGTCATGTCAACAACACCGATACCTCGAGAAGATACAATTGCAGCCATCTCAAGGAGAGATGAACTAAAAAGAGTGCAACTCCAACTCGATCAAATCCAAAAGGAGTTGTCAACCTTGAGTAGTACTCCTACAAACTCCCTCGAGACCGTGACAAAAGAGGCAAAGTGTGAAAGCGATCAGACGATGAGCGAACTTTGGGAATATTACGATGTTGTCACATTTGATGAGGATTCCACGGCGGAGATGCCCGAAGCCCTGATCGCATCTGATAAATTAGACTACGAGTCATCTCCTTCTGAGACTCCTGATATCACGTTGTCACCATCCATTGAAGACTCCAAAAGTGAATACCACTTATGGACGACGCCTCCACCACCATGTTTTGGAGATTCCTTCAAAACCTCTCACCCACACAAATTGAAGAGAAGTCCTTTTGCACGTACGTTCAGAAAGCCACCTTTTGCCAAGCTTGAGGGCGTTCAAGACCAAAACCCATGGGACGTGTTGTATGAGACGTACTGTGGGTGGAAGCCGCTATTTGAAGACTTGTGGCGACGCCGAGTCAAGCTGGACGTTAAACGTAGCACTTTTTGGGAGGCAACCCAAGGTAAGTACTCTTAACCTGTGCAATATAGTAGACAGCGAGGACACTGTCCATTTTAAGTTTAGGGGTACGATTCTATCTTTTAATTATTTTTAATTTAGTTATGTTTCATTCATGTTCATTGCATTTTAGGAGTGACTGTTGTGTTTAGTTTTAGTTTTCTCGGTCGTTGATAGGATGAATGACTTTTGATGAGCTCTTTCTAAAACCTTGTGATTGTGAATTGATTAAGTGAGAGGTTCATACTCTCGATTATGCTTGATGTTTTTCAAATTTTTGTGCGCTTATGTCTCAAGTCTTTAGGTTTTATTAACTTTTGGAATTGAATTTGTACTTGTGAGAGTTCGTTTCATGAGCACTAGAACTCTTTTTAGCACTCTTCGAGGCGAAATCCGAACGCTTAGAGTAGTAAGAGAAATGATTAAGGCCTTCATTTGAATCGTTTAAGCCAAATAACCAACCAATTGATGTTTAAACCTTTGTGTCCCGTTTTGAGCTTTATTAGCCTTTTCTTTGGTAAACCCAAAACAAAATCCTTAGCCAAGAAAAGAAACCTAACCCATCATCGTAGCTAGGATAGCTAACCTTGTATGATTAAGGTAATGCCATCACCTACAAAAGACCATGTCCATCAAAACCTCCACCATGGAAAAACAAATTTTTCAAGTCTAACCCTCTAAAATCAATAAATTTGGGGGGGGGGGGGAGGGGATCAAACGAAATCAAATATATAGTGGAGGGGGGGAAATCATAAAAAAGGTCAATAATGGGTGAGAGTTTGAAGCATTCGCAAGGTTAGTATCGGGATGTATTGGAGGACCTTAGGATCCTCAATGTCAATTGAGACGATTCGTAGGAAGAGAGCTAGGATGATTTGAGCTTAAATACACCATTTCCATCCACCCCTAACCTGAGCCTATCGTTACAAGCCTACAAAGTCCTTTTTGATCTTTTACAACTCTTAAATGTTCCATTGGTGGAGAAGGGTGCGAAAATTGGGCTTAGGGTTGTTCTTCATTTATATTCTAGAAATGAGACTCCTACTTGTACTTACGAGAAACCAAGTTTTGAGGCTAAGAGAGGAGAGACAATTCACGCACACACGAAGAACTCGAGCTTTTGAGAGAGGGGTACCAAAACAAAGTCATTTACAATCTTTATTTTTCCCAAAAGCTCTACAGAGGAATTCTAATTTGAGATGTAAATCCGAGAGACTAATTACGAGACATATTCATTCACATTTTGCATAATTATATTTTGCATCTAGTTCTCTATTTCTATCATGTATAAATAAAATAGGTATGATGATACATTTGTTAGAGCTTTGTTGCTTGAGGACAAGCAACGGTTTAAGATTGGGGGTGTGATGAGTGAGAAATATACTCACTCATATATCATATTTTCCACCTTGAATTGTTGTAATTTCCTCAAGTTTTATGTGTTTTGATGAGTTTTTTGAGTGTACAGGTGATTTAAGCATATGTACAAAAATCGAGATGAAAAAGCACACAAAACGGAGCATTCTGGAGCAAAGGAAAACTGAAGAAAAATACAGAGCCATTGCCGATCGATCGCGGTACATCAGCCGATCGATCGGCAGGAATTTCAAAGAACAGGAGCAGAAAGGCAGAGCGACCGTCAATCAATCGCGGAATACCAGCCGATCGATCGGCGACATTTTTGAAGATCGCCCGCAACATAGCCGATTGGCATAGCAGCCGATTGATCGTCCAAATCCTACGAAGCCTTACATAGTGATCGCCGATCGATCGTGGGAATCAGCCGATCGATCGGCATATCCTCCTGATGCAAAACGTCATCGTTTTCAAGACTTTTAAGACTCCGAATTTCCACCTAAATTAGGTAAAAGCATGTGCTCTATAAATAGAACACAGTTTGGACGAAAAGGCGGAGGTTCACACAGAGAGAAACACCACAAGTAGCTCAAGAACACCAAGAGAAGTATTGGCTCTTCAAAGGGAAGATGAAGACGGATTTGCCTGCAATTCCCGACTGAGTTTTCTCTATTTTCTTTATTTTCTTCTCTTGTATTTCTTGTAATCATTATAAACCCTAGTTTAATTTATATATTTATTTGTTTGGTTTCACGAGGCTAAATCTCTCTCTAGGAGAGATTAGCCGAACTCAATGTCGAATCTATATTAGTTTTCATTAATAAATTGCTGCAATTACTCAATTCTCATGTTTGTGTTCTTGTTGGTTTATTTATTTCTATTTGCAATTGAAAGATTGGTTAGAAACTCTAGATTCAATTAGGTTAAACTTGAGAGAGGCAATTTGATTGAATTGGGAATAACAAGAATCACAACTTAGATGCCATAAGGACCGAGAGGTGACTGGTAGTCTAGGTAGTCGAATTGTAAATCGTACGGACCGAGAGGTGATCGATTTAGGATTCTAGGAATCGTGTGTGTATGTATTAAATCTCAACGAGTGGACGCGTGAGTTAGGATCAAATGCATAATTAGGTTAATAAGCGAAAGCTACGACTTAGTTCTTAAATTCCTAGACTAGCATAGAATTGAGGATTGTGATGAGATATTAAGGATAATTGAATAGAGGACACGTTGAGGGAAGCTAATCGATCCTAGGTTTTGTTTATAGTATTTTTGTTTACATTTATTTTGTTTATTTATCTTTCTTCAACTAAATTGCTAGCCTAGATAAAGTAGACATTTAGTATTCGTAGTGCTTAATTAATTAGGTTAGTTAGTTCTCTGTCGGAACGATATCCGGACTCTTTATTACTTGAACGATCTGTGCACTTGCGATTAAATTCGCGTGTGTTAAAGATCGAACAAGTTTTTGGCGCCGTTGTCGGGGAACAAAACGGCCTAGTTTGATTAACACTGTGAAGAACGATAGAAACTTTAATCTAGGCAAAAAAAAAAAAAAAAAAAGAAAAAAAACCATTTTTATTCAATTTAAATTTTTCTTTGATACTATATTGTTTTTTATTTTGCAGGAAAAAAAATGTGGGATCGACAAGAGATCTTATAATTTGTGCAAAGGAATCACGAGCCTTACTATCTTGCGTGGGAGAGATACAAGGACCTCCTCCGTGGGAACGATATCCGGACACTTTACTCCACTTTATTACTTGAACGATCCGTGCACTTGCGGTTAAATTCGCGTGTGTTAAAGAGCAAACACCTTAAAAACTCACCTCGCGCAAAAATAACTCGTTATGACTAGTTTTACCTAGATCAAGCTTGTAAATGAGTTTTTTGGTTCCGAAGTGAATCTAGCAAACTTTCTTTTTATTATAAATCCATATTTGAACAAATAATATAATATAAGAAGGCTTAGGGACTCATTTGGAGCTCAAACAAGCCTTAAAAACTTACTTCGCGCTAAAGCTAAGTCATTATAACTAGCTTTGCCGAAATCGAGCCAATAAGGGGCCTTTTTGGCTCCGAAGTGAATCTAGCAAAGTTGGTTCTGCCCCAAATTTGTATTTAAATATATAATATATTAGAATAAGTCTTAGGGACTCATTTTGAGGTCCAACAAGCCTTAAAAACTTACCTCGCACAAAAACAAAGTCCATATAACTAGTTTTTCCAAAATTGAGCCTGTAAACGGAAGTTTTGGCTCCAAAATGACTCTAGCAAAATTGTTTTGATCCTAAATGACTATTTGAACATATAACATATTATAATAAGTCTTAGACACTCATTTGGAGCTCCAACAAGCCTTATAAAGTAACTTCGCGCAAAAAATAAGTCCTTATAACTAGTTTTGCCAAAATCAAGCCTTTTTTTTGGCTTCGAAGTGACTCTAGCAAAGTTCTTTTAATCCCAAATCAGTATTTGAACATAAAATATAATAAAAAATTCATAGGAACTCATTTTGAGCTCCAACAAGCCTTACAAATCACCTCGCACAAAAACTATGTCCTTATAACTACTTTTGCCAAAATCGAGCCTTTAAATGGGTTTTTTTTTTTGCTCCGAAGTGACTTTAGCAAAATTGTTTTGATCCCAAATCAGTATTTGAACACATAATATATTAGTATAATTCTTAGGGACCCATTTTTAACTCCAACAAGCCTTAAAAACTCACATCGCACAAAAATTAAGTCGTTATAACTAGTTTTGCCAAAATCGAGCTTGTAAATGGGTTTTTTGGCTCCGAAGTGACTCTAGCAAAGTTTTTTTTTAATTAAAAATCAGTATTTGAACAAATAATATATTATAATAAGGCTTAAGGACTCATTTGGAGCTCGAACAAGCCATAAAAACTCACTTCGCGCTAAAACAAAGTCATTATAACTAGTTTTGCTTAAATCGAGCCGTTAAAGGGCGTTTTTGGCTCCGGAGTGAATCTAGCAAAGTTGTTTTTGTCCCAAATGTGTGTTTAAATATATAATATATTATAATAAGTCTTAGGGACTCATTTTGAACTCCAACAAGCCTTAAAAACTCACCTCGCGCAAAAACTAAGTCCTTAGAACTAGTTTTGCCAAAATCGAGCCTTTAAACGACTTTTTTGGCTGGAAAGTAACTCTATCAAACTTGTTTTGATCCTAAAAGAGTATTTGAACATATAATATATTGTAATAAGTCTTAGAGACTCGTTTGGATCTCCAACAAGCCTTACAAAGTCACTTCACGCAAAAACTAAGTCCTTGTAACTAGTTTCGCCATAATCGAGCCTTTAAATGGGGTTTTTTGCCTCCGAAGTGACTCTAGCAAAGCTGGTTTGATCCCAAATTAGTATTTGAACATATGATATATTCAGATAATTCTTAGGGACTCATTTTGAACCCCAACAAGCCTTAAAACCTCACCTCGCGCCAACACTAAGTCTTTATAACTAGTTTTTCCTAAATCGAGCCTTTAAATGGGTTTTTTTGCTCCATAGTGACTCTGGCAAAGTTGTTTTGATCATAAATCATTATTTGAACATATGATATGGTAAAATAATTCGTAGACACTCATTTTTAGCTCCAACAAGCCTTAAAAACTCACCTCGCGCAAAAACTAAGTCTTTATAACTAGTTTTGCCTAAATCAAGCTTGTAAATGGGTTTTTTGGCTCCGAAGTGACTCTAGGAAACTATTTTTTATGATAAATCTGTATTTGAACAAATAATATATTATAATAAGGCTTAGGGACTCATTTGGAGCTCGAACAAGCCTTAAAAACTTACTTTGCGCTAAAGCTAAGTCATTATAACTAGCTTTGCCAAAATCGAGCCAATTAGGGGCCTTTTTCGCTCTGAAGTGACTCTATCAATGTTGTTTTGATCCCAAATGTGCATTTAATCTTATAAGATATTATAATAAGTCGTAAGGGCTCATTTCGAGCTCCAACAAGCCATAAAAACTCACATCACGCAAAAACTAAGTCCTTATAACTAGTTTTGCCTAAATCGAGCCTTTAAGGGGCTTTTTTGGATTCGAAGTTACTCTATTAAAGTTTTTTTGATCTGAAATGACTGTTTGAGCACATAGTATATTATAATAGGTCTTAGAGACTTATTTGGGGCTCGAAGAAACCTTAAAAACACATTTGACGCTAAAACAACGTCGTTATCACTAGTTTTGCGGAACTCGAGCCTTTAAAGGGCTTTTTTGGCTCCAAAGTGACTCTAGAAAAGTTGTTTTGAACCAAAATCTATATTTAAATATATAATAAATTATAATAAGTCTTAGGGACTCATTTTGAGCTCCAACAAGCCTCAAAAATTAAACTCGCCCAAAAACTAAGTCCTCATCACTAGCTTTGCCTAAATCGAGCCTTTAAAGGCTTTTTTGGATTCGAAGTAACTCTAGGAAAGTTGTTTTGATTCCAAATGTGCATTAAATCATATAATGTATTATAATAAGTCTTAGGGAGTCATTTAGAGCTCCAACAAGCCTTAAAAGTTTATCTCGCGCAAAAACTAAGTCCTTATTACTAATTTTATCTAATTCGAGCCATTAAAGGGATTTTTTCGCTCCGAAGTGACTCTATCAATGTTGTTTTGATCCTAAATGTGAATTTAACCATATAAGATATTATAATAAGTCGTAGGGACTCATATGGAGCTCGAACAAGCCATGAAAACTCAAATCGCGCAAAAACTAAGTCCTTATAACTAGTTTTGCCTAAATCGAGCCTTTGAGGGGCTTTTTTGGATCCGAAGTTACTGTATTAAAGTTTTTTTTATCCGAAATGACTATTTGAGCATATAGTATATTATAATAAGTCATAGGGACTCATTTGGGGCTCCAAGAAACCTTAATAACACATTTCACGCTAAAAAAATATCGTTATCACTAGTTTTGCGGAATTCGAGCCTTTACAGGGATTTTTTGGCTCCAAAGTGACTCTAGAAAAGTTGTTTTGAACCAAAATCTATATTTAAATATATAATATATTATAATAAGTCTTAGGGACTCATTTCGAGCTCCAACAAGCCTCAAAAATTAAACTCGCGAAAAAACTAAGTCCTTATCACTAGCTTTGCCTAAATCGAGCCCTTAAAGGATTTTTTGGATTCGAAGTGACTCTACGAAAGTTGTTTTGATTCCAAATGAGTATTAAATCATATAATTTATAATAATAAGTCTTAAGAAGTCGTTTGGAGCTCCAACATGCCTTAAAAGTTTATCTCGCGCAAAAACTAAGTCCTTATAACTAATTTTGTCTGATCCGAGCCTTTAAAGGGATTTTTTGGCTGCGAACTGACGCTATCAATGTTGTTTTGATCCCAAATGTGCATTTAATCATATAATATATTATAATAAATTTTAGGGGCTCATTTGGAGCTCTAACAAGCCTTGAAAAATCACATCGCGCAAAAACTAAGTCCTTACCACTAGTTTTGCCTAAATCGAGCCTTTAAAGGCTTTTTTGGATTCGAAGTGACTCAAAGAAAGTTGTTTTGATTCCAAAAGTGCATTAAATAATATAATGTATTATAATATGTCTTAGGGAGTCATTTGGAGCTCCAACAAGCCCTAAAATTTCATCTCGCACAAAAACTAAGTCCTTGTAACTAGTTTTACCTACATCGAGCCTTTAAAGGGATTTTTTTTTTGCTCCGAAGCGACTCTATCAATGTTGTTTTGATCCGAAATGAGTATTTAAACATATAGTATATTATAATAAGTCTTAGGGACTAATTTGGAGCTCCAAGAAGCCTTAAAAACTTATTTCGCGCTAAAACAAAGTCGTTATCACTAGTTTCGCGGAAATTGAGCCTTTAAATGGCTTTTTTGACTCATGGAGTGACTCTAGCAAAGTTGTTTTGATCCCAAATGTATTTTAAACATATAATATCTTATAACATGTCTTTGAGACTCATTTGGAGCTCAAACAAACCTTAAAAACTCACATCGCGCAAAAACTAAGTACTTATAACTAGTTTTACCTAAATCGAGCATTTGGACCGTGACTTGTGTTTTCTAATATTTATACTTTTTAAGTGTTACACATTTTCTAAGAAGTCTTCAAAATAAGCATTACATACATGTTATACCATAGTCACTCCCTCTCAATTAAGATTATTCAGTTTGTTAGGCTTCAAAGAACGTGGCCAACGAACAACTTTCGGCCTGCAGTAATACGAAAACAAACGGAACAATTCAGTTTTTCATATCTTTATGCAATATAAAACTTATTTTAGTGCAATATTTCACAAAGCTAACTTAAATACGAAAACAATATAACTAGCATTATTCACAATGAAAATAGTACCAATTTGTTTCTAATTCTTTTCCTACAAGACAAATAAAATGCAATTCTTAATTAGCTAATAATACTGTAATTTCAAATCAGAGAACTAGATACTTTAAATACTTTAAAAACTGCACTTTAACACCTAATTTTAAGAAACTTCTTTCTTTTACCCGCATTTGAAGTTATTTTATACAAAATCACAATCTTTTCTCAGCCAAATCCAAACAATAATGATCAATCTTTCACAAATATCGACTTTTACGTCATATTTTTGTGCTATTTAACTAACATAAGATTCGATTTAAAAGAGTGATAAAACTTTAGGGTTTAGATTGAAAAATTTTAAACTATAAGTACCAAATTGATTGAGGGGTTAAACTTCCGGTGACTATAGAGAAGTTTTTCCTATTTGTAAATATCTATCACTTTTTTCAATATCACCCCCCCCCCCCCCCCCCCCCCCCCCCCCCCCCCCCCCCCCCCCCTTCCCCCCTTCTTTTTCATAAGAGATAGTTTGAATCTACTAATTTTACCTTTGCAACGGCGTCGGGGTCGGGGTCGGGTCCGGCGTACAAGTCCAAGTCCAAGTCGTGTGCGTCGGTGTCGGCGTCCGGGTCGACGTGAGCCTTATAGGTGAGCCTTATTTATAACTAATAACTAATGAGGACTCAACTATTGGAGCTTGAACTTAGTTATAACGTTATAACTAAGTTACTTTATTATAACTAAGGACTTATTAGTTATAACTAAGTTATAACTAAGGTTTATAACTTATTTCCTTATAACTTTTAAGTTATAAATAAGCTTGGAGGTCTATTTATAACCTATGATCAAAGTTATTTATGATCAGGTTATGATAAGTTATGATCATAACTTGTGATCTTAACTTATAACTTTATGATCATAACTTATGATCATAAAGAGTGAGAGGTACAGTCTGAGTTACATGAGAGAGCAAGCAATAATAATAGTGTAAGAAGTGAGTAGCTTTAGGTAACATTTTGGAAAACAGTGTGCAGAAAAATAGAGAAAAGTAAAGATTTTATATATTTAAAATTATTATTTAAAAATTTGATTTGACACACCAGTTTGCTAGTTTCGAATCGACGGCCGCGGTTGAGACTTGAGAGAGAGGGCTTTAACGTTGAAGGAGTGATGGCGGAGGTGGAGAGCAAGAAAAAAATGTATAGCAGAGTTATTATGAGTACCATTTGGCAAAAACCAAATCAGAGAACAAAATATGAAAAAGCCACAGACCTCATTTCGAAGGGCAACAGTAAAAAGCGACGGCCGCGGTTGAGAGAGAGGGCTTAAGGTTGACGGAGAGATGGCCGAGGTGGTATCATTTGACAAAAACCAAATCAGAGAACAATATATGAAAAAGCCACAGACCTGATTGCAAACGGCAACAGTAAAAAGCGACGGCCGCAGTTGAGAAAGAGGGCTTAGGTTCTTGATTGTTGTCGTTTCGGTCGCCCATGGCAATGGTTACGACAGAGTGCGAAGAGAATGCAGAGAGTGGTGGTCGACGGAGAGGAGAGGAGAGGAGAGAGATGGAAAGGCGAGAGATTTGGCGGTGACTTGTGAGAGTGGTGCTGAGGTTGAGGCTTTTTAGGTTGAATGGCGGAGTAGGTTGCTCAGTTGGCTTCAATAAATGAGAGAGTAATTTGTAAGAACCGTTTTGTTAGAAGGTGTTCTTTGTTAATGTCAGAAACACCAACAAAGAACACAGGGTGTAATTAAAACGAGATAAACAACACAGGGTGCAGAAAGTAAACCAAAGTGCGGAAAATAACGTAAATGGCACACGAAAGTTGGTAACGCAGTTCGGCAACGCCTACATCTGCGGGGCCACGCCCAGATAAAAAGATCCACTAGAAAAACTCCAACCGAGGTCTCTCGGACTTATACAAGATTGGACTCCCTCCAACTCTCTTCCGCCGTCACCCCGTTGACCTAGTGATCTACCCTTGACGAGATCCCCTCGCCTTACAAATCAACCCTGACGAGATCCCTTCGTCTTACAACTCACACTCCCGTGTGGTCACTCACCAAAAAAAAAATGTTTACAAAACTCGAACACCCAGTGTCACAACACTTTGAGAAACACCTCACAAGTGTGTGGACAATTTTACAACATAATACATAAACAAGAGCTCTCAAAACTCAACAACGTGAATACACTCAAGCTCTCTGTATTTTTCACTCTCTGCTCTTTCTCTCAAACCCAGAATACTAACTCTCAAGAATACACAATGAAAGAGCTCAACAACAAATGATTTCGACTTGAGAATAAAAAGAGACAAGTCAAGTGAGACTTTCCATGAAGAGCACACATTAATTTTCCAATTAATTGTGTGTAATAATCTTCATTACTTCATGAAATATTTCTTCATAAAGAGAGAATATCAGCAATGAACGTGCATGAGCTGTAGAGATAAACATCAGAAGCTTGGTCAAACAATCTTCTAGAAACTTTCCTTCTTCGTACGCCAGACCGGGTGTTTCTAACACCCAGACAGGGTGTCTCAACCTGTCTGTGAGTAACACCCTCTAGAACACCCAAGCAGATTTTCAGCAAAGTTGACCGAATTCAATCTCTCAACTTAATGACGAGAATCAACATACCAAACATAAAAAAGTCAGAGAATAAAGATGACAGCTCAAGCAATTAATTCCAGCTTTCTCAAATCAAAGCGAATCAATCAGGCAGATCCACACTTGCCAAATATATACAAGGTGTTGTAACACCTTGTGAGACACCATATGAAACTTTTCTCTTTTGACCAGAATCACGTCCAGATTCATCCTCTATTAATCATGGACGAAAATACACTTTCCATACAAAGAATATTCAGAGAATAAGTAATCAGACCATGCAAATCATCTCATCCATATCAGCATATCAGATCCAAGATAATTTTGATGCCAAAAATAGACTTGCCAAATATAGCCGGTGTTGGAACACTAATGAAGAACACCTATCAGAAAACACCTGGTTTTGCCAAAATACATGCCAACACCAAAATACACTAACAATCTCCCCCTTTGGCATTTTTTGGCAAAACCCCACAAACTAGCATTTACTCCCCCTTTTTGCCAAGAAAAGGCAAAGGAATATCAAGAATAAGGGAATTCTCCCCCTTTCTGCATGCTTCATACCTGATTTTTCAACTCTGCCACAAAGATCTAACTCCCCCTGCATGTCAGCTACGTGCTTCTCACAAAAAATATTCTCTTTAATGTTGATCTCTTTCATAACTTTTATAGGAGTTCTTGCTATATGACACCTGCTCTCAGATTTCTTCACCCATTCCTGCTTCACTGGCCTGCGAGGTGGAAATCTTTCCTGATTTTTTCTTCTCAAATCTGCAAAGTATTGATAACACCGTGGTCTGATATGTCCTTTTCTATTGCAGTAATGGCATGTTGGAATCCATCTTTTTTCTTTCTTCTTCCATGGTGATGCAGTAGTTGTTCTTCCTGGTGTTGTGACACCCACTCTTTCACATGTAATGACAGCCGGTGTTCTTGCTTGTGTAACAACACTAGTGTTCAGATCTTGATCATTCTTTTTATCAGAAGTGCTCCCTTTGACAAATACAGTTGTACCATCAGTTGACTTTCCAGTATAACCAAGACCAAAATGTGTTTTATCTGTTCTTCCTGCAGTCAAAATTTCATCAAGTTTAGAAGAACCAGAATTCAACATTTTTACCGACTTTTTCATGCTCTCAAGTTCCGCGGTAAGTGTTGTAACACTAGTTTCGCTCTCATTCAGTTTGACTTCTAAATCAGAAATGGTCTTCTGCAGATTGTTCTTTTCAATGTTGGATTGATGAATTTGGGCAGTCTTTCTTTCACAAATCTTTGTAAGCTCTATCCACTTAGTGTGAATCAATCGGTAGGCTTCAATTAGGTTCTCTTCAGTCAAATCTTCATCATCACTGCTTTCGTAGACCAGTGTCTTACCACTTCCTGAAACACCAGAGGCAATACCAGATGAACCACCAGCCTCTTCAACACCTACATTATCAGTTCTAGAAGCAAATGCAGTGAAATTAGCTTCATCTTCCTTGCTATAGTCCTCACTCCATGTGGCATTCAACGACTGATTCTTCTTTTTAATGACATTAGCACATTCAGCTTGTATATGCCCGAAACCTTCACATTCTCGGCATTGGATTCCTTTGTTCTTCACATAGAATTCTGAACTATTTCCTCCACCAAATCTGTTTCTTGATCCTGCATTAAAACTTTCATCATTAGTATAGGTGTTCCTTCTGGGTGTTGGAACACCGGTTGAGACACTGCCCGGATCTCTACTTGTTGATCTGCTTCGGTTGCTCCTGTTTAACCTCTTTCCTCCAAGAAAGTCCATCTCGTCAAAACCGATCTAAAAAACCACGGATCTCACTTAGAGTAAGTGTCCCGCTCTGATACCAATTGTAAGAACGGTTTTGTTAGAAGGTGTTCTTCGTTAATGTCAGAAACACCAACAAAGAACACAGGGTGTAATTAAAACGAGATAAACAACACAGGGTGCAGAAAGTAAACAAAAGTGCAGAAAATAACGTAAATGGCACACGAAAGTTGGTAACGCAGTTCGGCAACGCCTACGTCTGCGGGGCCACGCCCAGATAAAAAGATCCACTAGAAAAACTCCAACCGAGGTCTCTCGGACTTATACAAGATTGGACTCCCTCCAACTCTCTTCCGCCATCACCCCGTTGACCTAGTGATCTACCCTTGACGAGATCCCCTCGCCTTACAAATCAACCCTGACGAGATCCCCTCGTCTTACAACTCACACTCCCGTGTGGTCACTCACCAAAAAAAAACTGTTTACAAAACTCGAACACCCAGTGTCACAACACTTTGAGAAACACCTCACAAGTGTGTGGACAACTTTACAACATAATACATAAACAAGAGCTCTCAAAACTCAACAACGTGAATACACTCAAGCTCTCTGTATTTTTCACTCTCTGCTCTTTCTCTCAAACCCAGAATACTAACTCTCAAGAATACACAATGAAAGAGCTCAACAACAAATGACTTCAACTTGAGAATAAAAAGAGACAAGTCAAGTGAGACTTTCCATGAAGAGCACACATTAATTTTCCAATTAATTGTGTGTAATAATCTTCATTACTTCATGAAATATTTCTTCATAAAGAGAGAATATCAGCAATGAACGTGCATGAGCTGTAGAGATAAACACCAGAAGCTTGGTCAAACAATCTTCTAGAAACTTTCCTTCTTCGTACGCCAGACCGGGTGTTTCTAACACCCAGACAGGGTGTCTCAACCTGTCTGTGAGTAACACCCTCAAGAACACCCAAGCAGATTTTCAGCAAAGTTGACCGAATTCAATCTCTCAACTTAATGACGAGAATCAACATACCAAACATAAAAAAGTCAGAGAATAAAGATGACAGCTCAAGCAATTAATTTCAGCTTTCTCAAATCAAAGCGAATCAATCAGGCAGATCCACACTTGCCAAATATATACAAGGTGTTGTAACACCTTGTGAGACACCATATGAAACTTTTCTCTTTTGACCAGAATCACGTCCAGATTCATCCTCTATTAATCATGGACGAAAATACACTTTCCATACAAAGAATATTCAGAGAATAAGTGATCAGACCATGCAAATCATCTCATCCATATCAGCATATCAGATCCAAGATAATTTTGATGCCAAAAATAGACTTGCCAAATATAGCCGGTGTTGGAACACTAATGAAGAACACCTATCAGAAAACACCTGGTTTTGCCAAAATACATGCCAACACCAAAATACACTAACAATCTCCCCCTTTGGCATTTTTTGGCAAAACCCCACAAACTAGCATTTACTCCCCCTTTTTGCCAAGAAAAGGCAAAGGAATATCAAGAATAAGGGAATTCTCCCCCTTTCTGCATGCTTCATACCTGATTTTTCAACTCCGCCACAAAGATCTAACTCCCCCTGCATGTCAGCTACGTGCTTCTCACAAAAAATCTTCTCTTTAATGTTGATCTCTTTCATAACTTTTATAGGAGTTCTTGCTATATCACACCTGCTCTCAGATTTCTTCACCCATTCCTGCTTCACTGGCCTGCGAGGTGGAAATCTTTCCTGATTTTTTCTTCTCAAATCTGCAAAGTATTGATAACACCGTGGTCTGATATGTCCTTTTCTATTGCAGTAATGGCATGTTGGAATCCATCTTTTTTCTTTCTTCTTCCATGGTGATGCAGTAGTTGTTCTTCCTGGTGTTGTAACACCCACTCTTCCACATGTAATGACAGCCGGTGTTCTTGCTTGTGTAACAACACTAGTGTTCAGATCTTGATCATTCTTTATATCAGAAGTGCTCCCTTTGACAAATACAGTTGTACCATCAGTTGACTTTTCAGTATAACCAAGACCAAAATGTGTTTTATCTGTTCTTCCTGCAGTCAAAATTTCATCAAGTTTAGAAGAACCAGAATTCAACATTTTTACCGACTTTTTCATGCTCTCAAGTTCCGCGGTAAGTGTTGTAACACTAGTTTCGCTCTCATTCAGTTTGACTTCTAAATCAGAAATGGTCTTCTGCAGATTGTTCTTTTCAATGTTGGATTGATGAATTTGGGCAGTCTTTCTTTCACAAATCTTTGTAAGCTCTATCCACTTAGTGTGAATCAATCGGTAGGCTTCAATTAGGTTCTCTTCAGTCAAATCTTCATCATCACTGCTTTCGTAGACCAGTGTCTTACCACTTCCTGAAACACCAGAGGCAATACCAGATGAACCACCAGCCTCTTCAACACCTGCATTATCAGTTCTAGAAGCAAATGCAGTGAAATTAGCTTCATCTTCCTTGCTATAGTCCTCACTCCATGTGGCATTCAACGACTGATTCTTCTTTTTAATGACATTAGCACATTCAGCTTGTATATGCCCGAAACCTTCACATTCTCGGCATTGGATTCCTTTGTTCTTCACATAGAATTCTGAACTATTTCCTCCACCAAATCTGTTTCTTGATCCTGCATTAAAACTTTCATCATTAGTATAGGTGTTCCTTCTGGGTGTTGGAACACCGGTTGAGACACTGCCCGGATCTCTACTTGTTGATCTGCTTCGGTTGCTCCTGTTTAACCTCTTTCCTCCAAGAAAGTCCATCTCGTCAAAACCGATCTAAAAAACCACGGATCTCACTTAGAGTAAGTGTCCCGCTCTGATACCAATTGTAAGAACGGTTTTGTTAGAAGGTGTTCTTCGTTAATGTCAGAAACACCAACAAAGAACACAGGGTGTAATTAAAACGAGATAAACAACACAGGGTGCAGAAAGTAAACAAAAGTGCAGAAAATAACGTAAATGGCACACGAAAGTTGGTAACGCAGTTCGGCAACGCCTACGTCTGCGGGGCCACGCCCAGATAAAAAGATCCACTAGAAAAACTCCAACCGAGGTCTCTCGGACTTATACAAGATTGGACTCCCTCCAACTCTCTTCCGCCATCACCCCGTTGACCTAGTGATCTACCCTTGACGAGATCCCCTCGCCTTACAAATCAACCCTGACGAGATCCCCTCGTCTTACAACTCACACTCCCGTGTGGTCACTCACCAAAAAAAAACTGTTTACAAAACTCGAACACCCAGTGTCACAACACTTTGAGAAACACCTCACAAGTGTGTGGACAACTTTACAACATAATACATAAACAAGAGCTCTCAAAACTCAACAACGTGAATACACTCAAGCTCTCTGTATTTTTCACTCTCTGCTCTTTCTCTCAAACCCAGAATACTAACTCTCAAGAATACACAATGAAAGAGCTCAACAACAAATGACTTCAACTTGAGAATAAAAAGAGACAAGTCAAGTGAGACTTTCCATGAAGAGCACGCATTAATTTTCCAATTAATTGTGTGTAATAATCTTCATTACTTCATGAAATATTTCTTCATAAAGAGAGAATATCAGCAATGAACGTGCATGAGCTGTAGAGATAAACACCAGAAGCTTGGTCAAACAATCTTCTAGAAACTTTCCTTCTTCGTACGCCAGACCGGGTGTTTCTAACACCCAGACAGGGTGTCTCAACCTGTCTGTGAGTAACACCCTCAAGAACACCCAAGCAGATTTTCAGCAAAGTTGACCGAATTCAATCTCTCAACTTAATAACGAGAATCAACATACCAAACATAAAAAAGTCAGAGAATAAAGATGACAGCTCAAGCAATTAATTCCAGCTTTCTCAAATCAAAGCGAATCAATCAGGCAGATCCACACTTGCCAATTATATATAAGGTGTTGTAACACCTTGTGAGACACCATATGAAACTTTTCTCTTTTGACCAGAATCACGTCCAGATTCATCCTCTATTAATCATGGACGAAAATACACTTTTCATACAAAGAATATTCAGAGAATAAGTGATCAGACCATGCAAATCATCTCATCCATATCAGCATATCAGATCCAAGATAATTTTGATGCCAAAAATAGACTTGCCAAATATAGCCGGTGTTGGAACACTAATGAAGAACACCTATCAGAAAACACCTGGTTTTGCCAAAATACATGCCAACACCAAAATACACTAACATAATTAATGGGAGTAGGTTGGGTCTTTTCGGGCCCATGCAAATACTGAACGTCAATTAATGCCTCTGAACCTCTTTTAATGCCGGCTGAAGATGTGTTGGTGCCATTTTGGCATTTTGCATAATCAACTCGAGCTTTTTTTTTTGTAATATTTTATGATAAATAAATCAACATATTTCATGCGTGAAGTGCTTTGGCCGATCGATCGGCTAATAACCTGCAATCGATTGGCGCTGATGCGGTCTCGGATTCATTGGGCTCCCGATCGATCGGCTCAAATGCCACGATCGATCGGCGTTCCTTTTGTGTAACTCGCGTAGTTGGCCCGATCGATCGGTTGGTTTAGCGCGATTGATCGGCAATCTCTCTGCCTTTTCGCCTATCTTCTTTGAAACTCTTGCCGATCGATCGGCTAATATACCGCGATCGATCGGCGATGGCTCTGCCTTTCTCTTCCTGTTTTCCTTTGCTCCAAAATGTTCCGTTTTGTAGACTTTTTCATCTCGGTTTTCGTACCTGTGCTTAAATCACCTGTACACTCAGAAAACTCATCAAATAACATAAACTTGAGGAATTTAACAACAATTCAAGTCTGAATTTGTAGTATATGAGTGAGTATTTTGCTCGCTCATTACACCCCCAAACTTGAATTATTGCTTGTCCTCAAGCAACAATGAAGCACAAATTTTAATTCTACGATGCATGACTCCTATCTTAAACATGAATGAATGAATGAATAATTGAATAAATGAATGAGTATCCTAAATGAAAACAAAGCAACGTATGATTCTAACTTCAACATCCAGATTCTTTGTCGTGCATGGCATGGATAGCTCTCAGGGACATTTCACCGATTCCCTTGTAGTATCAAAGTCCTCATCCACCTAGAGTTTTTACAAATCGAGCTCACCTCGGAAATGGCCTTTCAAGTGTGTGTGTGCGGCTCTTCTTTCATCCAACCGATTACTGCATACTTAAGAAGACTTGATGTTTCATACCGAAGATAATCACCATAAGCCCGACCTTGTCGCTAATCTCCACTAATGTAGAACACAAGTAATTGAGGATCAAAAAGACTTTTTGGCTTGTATTATTGCGGCCTCGACTAAGGTAGGTCGAAGGTTATTTAAGCTCGAAGTTCACCTAGACCCAAGACTCGATAAAACGCAGGACTCGACTTCGTGCCAGTCCTCATCATCGAATCACGCCATTGCATAAATAAAAGAAACACTAAACGCTTTGTTAGAATTCATACAATAGCAAAGTTTGTGAATATGCATCAGGAAAACAAGCTAACTCAAAATAAACCTAATAACCTAAAATAAAGTAAACGAAAATGAAATAGCTCAAAAATAACTGAAATACAATTAATAGAAGGTAAGGATAGAATGGTGACTCCTCTCGCTCTGGTCGCAGTGGTCGTGCCATGCAATGGAAAGCACCCCCCCAAACTTGGAATAGACAGTATCCTCACTGTCTCAAATAAAGCGGTGGAAGGGGGGCCTATTCAGGCCAAGAATCCCACCCATCGTCGGGTCGGTCCGGGGAAGGGCTGTGAGACGGCTGCAATAAGTACTCGGGGAATGGCTCCCGCGGTTGGTGCTGCAGATCCACTTCAAGGTTGTGCAGGTGCTGAGCAAGGTGGTACTGGCGTTGCTGCATGTCAGAAACAAGGCGAAGGAGGCGGTCCTGACCCAACTGCAAATTTTCCTGACCCAACCTCAAGGTCTCGAAACCCTGAGTCATCAGCGCGGCGATGGAGTCGAATGAACGGGGCTCTAGTGGTGGGGCACTGGAAGAGGAGCCCTCGCCTGGCTGGGATTGGCGACGCGATCGGCGTGTGGCTTGGCAGCGCTCCCATTCCTCATCAACTCCGGCATCGATATTCTAGATCGGAATCATGTTCATATGCCGAATGCGCGGTGGGGCTGCAGGTGGTGGCGGTGGCGGAGATTGATTAGGGAAAGGCACAAAGCCCATCCCGTCGGGGTCTGGGGTACCGCCTGGCCACTGTTCGAATCTCATCAAACTGTCGTGGTTGAACTTCTTCGGCCCCAAGGTCATTTCCTCATCACTCATTGGCACACCGGCCTGAGCACACAAGTATGTGATCAGAATAGGATGAGTGAGTGCAGCCGGGTATTGCCCAAGATTCGCTCGATGGTAGATGGAGTCTTTAATAATTGTGGCGGCGTCGATGGAGCGGCCGAAGCATATGCAGTATATGAGGAGTGCTCGGTCAGTGGTGATCTCTGATCTCTGGAAGGTCGGCATGAGATTGTGGCGGATGAAATGATACCACGCATGAGCAAAACGGTTGAGAGTGTTGGCGCGGACATGCAGTGGCTTGGTCAGGTTGGAGACTGAATAGGACCAATGGGAGCCTGGAAAACCCATCTCCTACAAGAGGGCCTCATAGTCGACACTGTCATGTAAGAGGCGATGAAAATCGTCATCCGCCACAATAGGGAGGTTGAGAACGCTCCATAGAGTGGCCGAGCTGAAGGAAACATCCTTGCCGCAAACCAACACGACATTTCCAGGTCGGTTAAAGTGAGCGTTGGCGCAGAACTCTCGGACCACTACAACATTGGCCGCGCAAGGTTGATCACAACACCGTTGCCAGTCGAGTCGGCGTATCTGAGCCTGCAAATGACCATCGCTTGGCTCAGGAGCAAAGTCACACTCCACGTGCGTTGGCTGAGCGGACTGCACAAAGTGCTTATAAAGGCGCTCGGCATCGGAATTGACAGATACCTGGGAAAAAGCCACGGCGGGTCGACGCACCATCTCGTACGGCACTCGAGTCTTTCGCTTAGCCATGACGGAGAAGTCGATAACCGATCTCAAAAAACCACAACAAATAACCGTACACGAAACAAACCCGTAGCAACAAAATAAACCCACAAATATGACCACCAACGAAGCACGATCACACGATAATGCACGAGAATCACAACTCCCAACCCCTGAGAATAAATATGGTAGCAATAATTCCAAAACAAATACCCACGACCCAACAGAACGTGCCGACAACCAAGAGGCCACTGAGAAGAAAAATGGCAAACCTCAGAAGAGCGAGAGATAGCCGGCGGTGAAAGCGGTGTTCGGAAGGCGTGAGCGTGCCGAAGGGCGAGAGCTCGAACAAGTGAGCGTGAGCGGCACTCGGGTTGGTGGTGCAGAGCGGCGCGTGATGAGCGAGAGAGAGTGCGGCTGAGGACGTGATGGTGAACGGGATGGAGTGCAGGAGAGAGGCTGAGCGGCGTAAGGGTTGGTGGCTTTTTGGTGGCGAGCGAGAGGGATGTTGTATGGATTGGTGAGAAGGGCAGTGAGATAGTGTGTTTGGGTAAGGGAGGAAGGAGAGAGAGATATGGGACGGAACGATCAGTTTGGTGTGAGATCGAAAGGGAGAGGTCTTAGTGGGCGAAGTAGGAAATTTTGGAGGTTAAAAACCCTTGAAAGCAGTTAAACGCACCGTTTTAGACTTGTGTGAGCCTCGCCGATTGATCGGCTAAAGCCTCGCGATCGATCGGCTATCGATCGGGTGCTCTCAGTCATCTCTCGAGATCGATCGCACGAGATTCCGTGATCGATCAGCTGTGTATTGGGCATCAGTGGTGTCTCCTCGCGATCGGTCGGCGTCAATCACCCAACCGATCAGCTACGACTCGGCCCTGGTGAAGTGTACTGATAGAGATGAGCCGCGATCGATCGCCAAGTTCTGCGATCGATCAACGTTGAATCTGTGTAGCCCCCTCCTTTTTTTTTCATCTGAAAATCAAAAACAAAAATATTAGTAATCATATCGAATTTTGAACTGGAAAATCAAAATAAAACAATAAAAAGAAACAAAACTTAAAAACGAAAACATAAAATAATGCTCGGGTTGCCTCCCGAGAAGCCGATCCGTTTAACGTCCATCTTGACGCTGCATCTTCATTCGTTATTCTGCTCGCTTTGTAGCCCAAGTAATTCTACGGCGAATTGATGCTTCCTCTTGTGAATTTCATCTGCGGCTGGAATGGCTGTTGGCACGACTTTGGTATTCGGGGTCTTGCCACGCCTTTTCAGACGTTTGAGGTATAACCGTAAACGTCTTGTCATTCCCGGTTTAGTTGGCTCTTTCTGTAGGGTCCTGCCTTCAGATTCAGATATTTTTACCGCTTTCTCGAATATGGCATCTACCTCACCTCGTGTTCTCATGGGCTTTATTTCATACGGTTTGGCTGAGTGAGACTTGTGAAAGTGGACTTGGTCATTGTCCACTCGAAGCGTAAGACAACCTGCTTTGACGTCGATTAAGGCTCTACCCGTTGCTAAGAATGGTCGTCCCAGGATTAGTGAGACCTCATTATCATTCCCCCATATCTAATACAACAAAGTCTACCTGGTAAATAAACTTGTCGACTTTGATGAACACGTCTTCAATAACTTCCCATGGTTTGGCTATGGAGCGGTCTGCCATTTGAAGTGTGATGTTTGCTGGTTTTGCTTCTTAGAGTCCAAGCTTCCTAAAGATTGATAGCGGCATTAAATTGATGCTTGCGCCCAAATCACACAACACATTGGTAAATGTGGTGTCGCCGATCGTGCAAGGAATGATAAAGCTCCCGGGGTCTTTCTCCTTCTTTGGTAGCTTTCTTTGGACTATTGCACTACATTCCTCAGTTAAACTTATCATCTTAGACTCTTCCACTTTATGCTTCTTGGACATCATCTTCTTCAAGAACTTTACATAGTTTGGCATGTGTTCCAAGGCGTCTGCAATTGGAATGTTTATGTGTAACTTCTTGAACACCTCAAGGAACTTAGAGAATTGTTCATCGAGGGTCTTCTTCTTGAAGCACTGAGGATACGGGAGTGGCGTGGTAATCTTCGGAGGATTTTCAGGGAACATTATTCTTCCTGGCGTAAACGGCTCCTTCTCAACTCTCTCTGCAAGTGTCTCCTTCTTGGCTTTCGTCAGAGCCGTAACCTCACAATTGCTCTCTACTGTGGTTTGTACTTCTGGGCCATTCTTTACTATGATTGCCTTGCATTCCCTTACATTATTCTCTGCATCATTTGATAAAGATCGGGTTGCTTGCTCCTTGACTGCAATGGCCAATTGTCCAATTTGAGTTTCTAGAGTTTTGATAGAGGCTCCCACGTTCGTGCAGTGAATCTCCAAACTGTTGAAGCGCTTATCATAAGCATCTATTCTCTTTCTTCATTCGCTCACGAAGGCGTTGAGGTTGTCCTCCAGAGTTGTTGCCCTCTCTTCCACAGGCGTGGTATAATCTGAGGAGGATTACCCTTGGAAGCCTAGAGGTGGTGCATTCAGAGCATTTCTTGGGTTGCTGTAAGAGAAGTTCTCGTGATTCCTTAACCCTGGATGGTAGTGAGCGGGAAGATTGTTGTTTGGCCGAAATTGATAATTCCTATTTCCAACAAACTGAACATCATCTACTCCAAACTGCTCTTCTTGTTGCGATGCCTGTTCTTGCTGACTCTGCATTGCAGCCACTTGTCCCATGGTTGGCCCTTTCTGGCTTGACAACTTATTGGTGAGTGAGGCTAGCTGAGCCTGAATAGCGGATAGTTGGTCCACCTCTAGAACCCCTGCAACTCGCCGACCCACGTTCCTATCCGATGGTGCTTGGTAGTGACTTGCGGCCATCTCTTCATAAAGTTCAGTTGCTTCCTCAGCTATCTTATTCATCACTGAGCCTCCCGCTGCTGCATCAACCATGCTCCTAGTGGCATAGTTCAGCCCGTTGTAGAAAGTTTGAGCTTGAAACCATAGCTCGAACCCGTGTTGTGGACACCTCCTTAACAGGTCCTTAAACCTGTCCCAAGCATCATACAGTGATTTGCTCTCCCCTTGTCGGAATTGGCTTATCTCAACTCTCAGCTGCGAAGTCATCTGTGGAGGGAAAAACTTTGTAAGAAACTTCTGCACCATGGCATCCCAAGTTTCGATAGACCCTTTCGGTAGAGCTTATGGGGATCTTCAGATGGCAAACCCCCAAACTGGTGCTACTGTACCATGGCGATCAGTCCGGGCTTCAACTCATAGTTGTTGGAATTGATGGTCTATCGCCGAATCCCCGAATAATTTTCATTGACTACAGGCCTCAAGTAGTCTCTAAGCGTACGGGCTTCGTTATGAGGTTGCTACCCCTGTTGAGCCTGTAGAACGTTAACATTCCGAGCTTGTTATGCAGGCGGTAGGTCGTCAGCCATTGTGAACTCGTATGTCAAGTTCCTGTTGATCTTCCTCAACGACCGGAGTGTTCGTTCAATCTCTGGATCGAGTGGTAATATGCCTTGACCACTCGACCTTGGCATACACCTATGAAGAAAATGCACAAAAGAGACCAGCGAACGTTAGTAAAGTAAAATAAAACTCTAAATCAAAATAATTCTCGTTTATTGTAGTATTAAACAAAATTAGACGCTTTGTTCCCCGGCAACGGCGCCAAAAACTTGTTCGCTCGAAAACACACGCGAATTATAACCGCAAGTGCACGGGTCGTTCAAGTAATAAAGTGGATTGTGAGTCCGAATATCGTCCCACGGAGAACAAATGCCTATATCTAATTACTACGATTAACAAAGAATCACTTTGTTTAGAAATCAAATTCAAATGAATGTTGTAAATTAACATAAACAAAACAATTAAACTAAAATGACAAATAACTCAATTTGAACGGATTAACTCAATTAACTAAATACTAGGTTCGATTGGCTTCCCTCGACGCTTCCTCAATTCAATTAATCACTAACTCTTCGCTACAAACTTCAATTTTATGCTAGTCTAGGAGATTATAAATTATGTCGCAGCTCTCGCTTATTGACCTAATTGTGTGTTTGATCCTAACTCACGCGTCCGCTTGCTAGAATTGAATACATTAAAGCTCAACTCTTATAGTTCTAAATCGATCACCTCTCGGTCCTTACGATTTATAACTAGACTACCTAGACTACCAATCACCTCTCGGTCCTTATGATGTCTAAGTTATGGTTCTTACTATTCCCGATTCAATCTAATTTCCTCTCTCGAGTTTAATTAAATTAAACATAATTTATTCTATTCAATCTCTCAATTGCAACAGAGAATAAAATAAACCAGCAAGAATCACAAGCATAAAAACTGAATATTGCAGAAATTTATTACTTATAATTGAAAAGAATCTACATCGAGTTCGGCCAATTTCTCCTAGAAAGAGAGAATTAGCCTCTCATAATCAAATACAACGAAAAATAAATTCTAGAGTTCATGGTAAACATAGAATAAAATGGGAAGAAGATATAAAGAAATAAAGAGTGAAGAAAAACTCTGAAAATCGATGATCTTCGCGAATTCTTCAGCTCCGATGAATGCTCAATCTTCTTCTTCGGTGTTTTCTCAAGTTTTCACCGTCTCAAAAGTCTCCCCATTTCGTCCAAACTCTCTTCTATTTATAGAGTACAAGGTTCGACCTAAATTTGGTGGAAATTCGGAACCTAAAATGCTTGGAAAACGACGTCGTAATATGTGCAGTGCTTTGGCCGATCGATCGGCTAATAACCTGCGATCGATCGGCGTTGATGCGGTCTCGGATTCATTGGGCTCCCGATCGATCGGCTCAAATGCCACGATCGATCGGCGTTCCTTTTGTGTAATTGGCGTAGTTGGCCCGATCGATCGGCTGGTTTAGCGCGATCGATCGGCAATCTCTCTGCCATTTCGCCTATCTTCTTTGAAACTCCCGCCGATCGATCAACTAATATACAGCGATCGATCGGCGATGGCTCTGCCTTTCTCTTCCTGTTTTCCTTTGCTCTAAAATGTTCTTTTTTGTAGACTTCTTCATCTCGGTTTCCGTACATGTACTTAAATCACCTGTACACTTAGAAAACTCATCAAATAACATATACTTGAGGAATTTAACAACAATTCAAGCCTGAATTTGAGGTATATGACTGAGTATTTTCCTCGCTCATCAGAAAGTCAGTTCGCGCAAAAACTAACTCCTTATAACTAGTTTTGCCAAAATCGAGTCTTTAAATGGGTTTTTTAGCTCCGAAGTGACTTTGGTAAAGTTCTTTTGACCTCCAAATTAGTATTTGAACATATAATATATTAAAATAATTCATAGGGACTCATTTTGAGCGCCAACAAGCCTTAAAAACTCACCTCGCGCAAAAACTAAGTCCTTATGACTACCTTTGCCTAAATCGAGCATTTAAATGGGTTTTTTTGGCTCTGTTGTGACTGTAGCAAAGTTCTTTTGCTCATAAATCAGATATTTGAGCATATAATATATTAAAATAATTCGTAGGGACTCATTTTGAGCTCCAACAAGCCTTAAAAACTCACCTCGCGCGAAAACTAAGTTGTTTTAACTAGTTTTGCCTAAATTGAGCCTTTCAATGGGTTTTTTGACTCCAAAGTGACTCTAGCAAAGATTGTTTTATCCCAAATAAGTATTTTAATATATAATATACTATAATAAGCCTTAAGGACTCATTTGGAGCTCGTACAAGCCTTAAAAACTCACCTCGCGCAAAATCTAAGTCCTTATAACTAGTTTTTCCTAATCCGAGCCATTAAACGGGCTTTTTGGCTCTAAAGTGACTTTAGTAAACTTGTTTTGATCCTAAATGAGTATATGAACATATAATATATTATAATAAGTCTTAGAGACTCGTTTGGAGCTCTAATAATCCTTATAAAGTCACTTCGCGCAAAAATTAAGTCCTTATAACTAGTTTTGCCAAAATCGAGCCTTTAAAATGGTATTTTGGCCCGAAGTGACTCTAGTAAATTGTTTTTGATCCCAAATTAGTATTTGAACATATAATTTGTTAAAATAATTCGTAGAGACTCATTGTGAGCTCTAAAAAGCCTTAAAAACTCACCTCGTGCAAAAAATAAGTCGTTATAACTAGTTTTGCCTAAATCGAGCCTTTTAAATGGGGTTTTTGGCTCTGAAGTGAATCTTTTAAAGTTGTTTTGATCCCAAATTAGTATTTGAACATATAATATATTAAAATATTTGTAAGGACTCATTTTGAGCTCCAACAAACCTTAAAAACTCACCTCGCGCAAAACCTATGTCCTTATAACTAGTTTTGCCTAAATCGAGCTTTTAAACGGCTTTTTTTTTGCTCCAAAGTGACTCTAGCAAACTTGTTTAGATCCTAAATGAGTATTTAAACATATAATATATTATAGTAAGTCTGAGAGCCTCGTTTGTAGCACCAACAAGCCTTATAAAGTCACTTCGCGTAAAAACTAAGTCCTTATAACTAGTTTTGCCAAAATCGAGTCTTTAAATGAGTTTTTTTGCTTTCAAATGACTCTAGCAAAGTTGTTTTGATCCCAAATCAGTATTTGAACATATAATATATAAAAATAATTCGTAGATACTCATTTTGAGCTCCAACAAGCCTCAAAAGCTATTCTCGCGCAAAAATGAAGTCCTTATAACTAGTTTTGCTTAAATCGAGCCTTTAAATGGGTTTTATTTTGCCCCGTAGTGACTCTAGCAATGTTGTTTTGATCATAAATCAGTATTTGTACATAGAATATATTTAAATAATTCCTAAGGACTCATTTTTAGCTCCAACAAGCCTTAAAAGTCACATCGCGCAAAAACTAAGTTGTTCAAACTAATTTTGCCTAAATCAAGCTTGTAAATGGGTTTTTTGGCTCCGAAGGGACTCTAGCAAAGTTTTTTTTTTAATCTCAAATGAGTATTTGAACATATAATATGTTATAATAAAGCTTAGGGACTCATTTGGAGCTTGAACAAACCATAAAAATCACTTCACGCTAAAACAAAGTCATTATAACTAGTTTTGCCGAAATCGAGTCGATAAGGGGCTTTTTTGGTTCCGAAGTGAATCAAGATAAGTTGTTTATGTCCGAAATATGAATTTAAATATATAATATACTATAATAAGTCTTAGCAACTCATTTTGAGCTCAAACAAACCTTAAAAACTCAAATCGCGCAAAAACTAAGTCCTTATAACTAGTTTTGCTAAATCGAGCCTTTACATGATTTTTTTGGCTCCGTAGTGACTCTAGTAAAATTGTTTTGATGATAAATCAGTATTTGAACATATAATATATTAACATAATTCTTAGGGACTCATTTTGAGCTCTAAAAAGCCTTAAAAAATCACCTCGCGAAAAAACTAAGTCCTTATAACTAGTTTTGCCTGAATCAAGGCTTTAAATGAGTTTTTTTTTTTTTTTGTTTTTGGCTCCGAAGTGACTCTAGCAAAGCTGTTTTGATTCCAAATCAGTATTTGAACATATAATATATTAACATAATTCTTAGGGACTTATTTTGACCTCTAACAAGCCTTAAAAACTTATGTTATGATCATATAAGTTATAATCATAAGTTATATAAGCCTTACTATATAACATATATGTTATGATTATAACTTATGATCATATTATCATATAATTATGATCATATGATCATATAACTTCATAATTTATATATGATCATAAGTCATGTTATGAACATATGTTTATAACTTATGATCATAATATATGATATATGTCATTTATGATCATATATGATCAAAGATATATGATATATATATATATATATCATATATGATATTTATATAAATATCATATTTATTATATGATATTTATATAATATTCGAATCTAAAGCCTTAAATATTTATATCATATTTATAATATATTTATAATATATAAATATTTATTATATTATAAATATTCATAATATATAAATATTTATTATATATAATAAATATTTATATCAAAATTTATATAATTATATTTATAATATAATTGAATATTTATATATTATAATATAATATAATTGAGAGATTATTAAGTAAATGTCCTGTTTTTAACTTTAGTTTTAAGAAATTGAACTGAGTTTGTTATAATTAAGTTATTAGCCTTTAGACAATATGTATTGACTTTTTTGCCCTTTGTTACATGAGTTAACAAATGAGTGATGAGGGGTAAAAACGAGATTTCAAAGTAATGTGAATAGGATTTGAGGCTAATAACTTAATATTTGAATTCTTAGGTCATTTCCTTAAAACAAAGACTTTCAAGGTGGCTATTTAACAAATAAGCCCATTAATTAAATATTTATATAATTAAATATTTATATTATATATATATATATATATATATTATAAAGGCTCAAACAAACTTTAAAAACTCACATCGCGCAAAAACAAAGTCCTTATAACTAGTTATATGTTATAAATATATTTAAATATTTAAATATATTTAAATAAAAAGTTAAATATATAAATATATAAATTTGAATATAAAATAAATATATACTATAAATATATTATATATTATAATGACTTAGTTTTTACGCGAGGTGAGTTTTTATGGCTTGTTGGAGCTCAAAATGAGTTCCTACGAATTGTTCTAATATATTATATTTTCAAATACTAATTTGGGATTAAAACAACGTTACTACTATCATATCGGAGCCAAAAAATTCATTTAAAGGCTCGATTTTGGCAGAACTAGTTATAAGTTACTTTATATGGATTGTTGGAGCTCCATTAGTTGAGTCCTTATTATAACTTATCATTATGATAGTCCTTATAATAAGTTATAAGGATTTAGTTATAGTAACTAATAACTAATAAGGTTTATAACTAAGTCACTTTATAACTAAGGACTTATTTATAGTTATAAATTAGTTATAATTAATAAAAACTAATTCGTTATAACTAAGTTATAAACCTTAGCTATAAGTTATAACTAAGGTTATAAGGACTTTATTATAACTTATAAATAAGTCCTTATTTATAGGTTATAAATAACTTTGCTATAACTTATAAATATTTCCTTATAACTTATAAGTTATTTATGATCATAACTTATGATCATAAGTTATAACTTTGATCATAACTTGATCATAAGTTGATCATATCTTATGTTATGTTCATATGTTATGCTCATAACTTATTATCATATGTTATGATCATAACTTTTGATAATAAGTTATAAGCCTTAAGTTATGACTTAGTTATATGATCATAACTTTAAGTTATGATCATATGATCATAATCATATGATATGTTAGTTATAACATATATAACATAAGTTATATATGATCATATATAACATATATATGATCATACATATTATCATATATGATCATATAGTATAACATAAGTTATAAAGTTATACGATCATATGTTATATAATCATATGATCATAACTTATAACATAAGTTATGATCGTAGTAAAGTTATATGATCATAACTTATATAACTTATGATCATAACATATAAGTTAAGTTATAAGCATGACACATACATGCTATACAAAATCAAAATGGAAGTCTATAATATATAAATAATTAAAAAACACAAACACATGGACCGTGACTTGTGTTTTCTAACATTTATACGTTTTAAGTGTTACACATTTTCTAAGAAGTATTCAAAATAAGCATCACATACATGCTATACCATAGTCACTCCCTCTCAATTAAGATTATTCAGTTCGTCAGGCTTTAAAGAACGTGACCAACAAACAACTTTCGGCCTGCAGTAATACGAAAACAAACGGAACAATTCAGTTTTTCATATCTTTATGCAATATAAAACTTATTTTTAGTGTAATGTTTCACAAATCTAACTTAAATACGAAAATAATATAACTAGCATTATTCACCATGAAAATAATACAAATTTGATTCTAATTCTTTTCCTACAGATATTTATCTGATTCTACAAGACAAATAAAATGCAATTCTTAATTAGCTAATAATACTGCAATTTCGAATCAAAGAATTAGATACTTTAAATACTTTAAAAACTGCACTTCCACATTTCAAGTTATTTTATACAAAATCACAATCTTTTCTCAGCCAAATCCAAACAATAATGATCAATCTTTCACAAATATCAACTTTCACGTCATATTTTTGTGCTATTTAACTAACATAAGGTTCGATTTAAAAGAGTGATAAAACTTTGGGGTTTAGATTGAAAAATTTTAAACTATAAGTACCAAATTGATTGAGAGGTTAAACTTCCGGTGACTATATTTCAAGTTATTTTATACAAAATCAAAATCTTTTCTCAGCTAAATCCAAACAATAATGATCAATCTTTCACAAATATCAACTTTCACGTCATATTTTTGTACTACTTAACTAACATAAGATTCGATTTAAAAGAGTGATAAAACTTTAGGGTTTAGATTGAAAAATTTTAAACTATAAGTACCAAATTGATTGAGGGGTTAAACTTCCGGTGACCATAGAGAAGTTTTTCCTATTTGTAAATATCTATCATTTTTTCAATATTCTCCCCCCCCCCCCCCCCCCCCCTTCTTTTTTTTTATAAGAGATAATTTGAATATACTAATTTTACCTTTGCGTCGGGGTCGGGGGCGGGGTCGGGGTCGGGGTCGGGGCCGGCGTCCAAGTCCAAGTCCAAGTCGTGTGCGTCGGTGTCGGCGTCCGGGTCGTGCTGAGCCTTATAGGCGAGCCTATAACTTGTTATAGGTGAGCCTTATTTATAACTAATAACTAATGGGGACTCAACTATTGGAGCTTGAACTTAGTTATAACGATATAACTAAGATACTTTATTATAACTAAGGACTTATTAGTTATAACTAAGGTTTATAACTTATTTATAAGTTATTTTCTTATAACTTTTAAGTTATAAATAAGTTTGAGGGTCTATTTATAACCTATGATCAAAGTTATTTATGATCAAGTTATGATAAATTATGATCATAACTTGTGATCTTAACTTATAACTTTATGATCATAGTGATCTTAACTTATAACTTTATGATCATAACTTATGATCATAAAGAGTGAGAGGTACAGTCTGAGTTACATGAGAGAGCAAGCAAAAATAATAGTGTAAGAAGTGAGTAGCTTTAGGTAACATTTTGGAAAACAGTGTGCAGAAAAATAGAGAAAAGCAAAAATTTTATAAATTTAAAATTATTATTTAAAAATTTGATTTGGCACACCAGTTTGCTAGTTTCGAAGCGATGGCCGCGGTTGAGACTTGAGAGAGAGGGCTTTAACGTTGAAGGAGTGATGGCGGAGGTGGACAGCAAGAAAAAAATGTATAGCAGAGTTATTATGAGTACTATTTGACAAAAACCAAATCAGAGAACAAAATATGAAAAAGCCACAGACCTGATTGCGAAGGGCAACAGTAAAAAGCGACGACCGCGGTTGAGAGAGAGGGCTTAAGGTTGACGGAGAGATGGCCGAGGTGGTACCATTTGACAAAAACCAAATCAGAGAACAATAAATGAAAAAGCCACAGACCTGATTGCGAAGGGCAACAGTAAAAAGCGACGGCCGCGAAAGGGCTTAGGTTCTTGATTGTTGTCGTTTCGGTCGCCCATGGCGATGGTTACGACAGAGTGCGAAGAGAATGGAGAGAGTGGTGGTCGACGGAGAGGAGAGGAGAGGAGAGAGATGGAAAGGCGAGAGATTTGGCGGTGACTTGTGAGAGTGGCACTGAGGTTGAGGCTTTTTTGGTTGAAAGGCGGAGTAGGTTGGTCAGTTGGCTTCAATAAATGAGAGAGTAATTAATGGGATTAGGTTGGGTCTTTTCGGGCCCATGCAAATATTGAACGTCAATTAATGCCTATGAACCTCTTTTAATGCCGGCTGAAGCTGTACTGGTGCTATTTTGGCATTTTGCATAATCAACTCGAGTTTTTTTTTTTTTTGTAATATTTTATGATAAATAAATCAACATATTTCATGCAATAGAGAAAATATGCATTAGTTTGTCATACATACATATTTTTTAATTTATATTATTGAATTAATTATATATTAATTAACTTTTATTGTGGGTAATTGGTAAAATATTAAAATTATAAGGATTTAAAAATAAATTATTATAAAAAGTTAGTGTGAAAGAATATACTAAATTTTTTTTGGTATAAAAAATAAAACTGGATTGGAGATAACATGCACTGTTCATCGATGCATAATGTCATTTTGGCATAAAAAATAGCATTTTGGCTCTCATAGTTGGAGATGTTATGGCATAAAAAATGGCATTTTGGCTCTCCTAGTTGGAGAAGCTAATGTATATTTATGTTAAAATTCTGAGTATATACCCGGTTTTACCATTCAGGAAAATTTCGGATACTAAATTATCCGAAATTTACGCTGTAAAATTTTGCACCGTACTATGTATTCTATATAAAAGTGTCAAAACGGTAACCGTTACCGTACCGTTACCGTTTTGTTGAGGTTAAACGGTTAACGGTAACGGTTAATCATAACTTATGATTATAAGTTATGATCATAATTTATATTATGATCATAACTTAACTTATATGTTATGATCATAACTTATATAACTTATGATCATATAATTTTACTACGAGCATAACTTATGTTATAAGTTAAGATCATATGATTACATAACATATGATCATATAACTTTATAACTTATGTTATACTATATGATCATATATGATCATATGTATGATCATATATATGTTATATATGATCATATATAACTTATGTTATATATGTTATAACTAACATATCATATGATTATGATCATAACTTAACGTTATGATAATATAACTTAAGTCATAACTTAAGGCTTATAACTTATTATCATAAGTTATGATCATAACACATGATCATAAGTTATGAGCATAACATTTGAACATAATATAAGTTATGATCATAACTTATGATCATTTTCTTATGATCATAACTTATGATCAAGTTATGATCATAAAGTTATGATCAAAGTTATAACTTATGATCATAAGTTATGATCATAAATAACTTACAAGTTATAAGAAAATATTTATAAGTTATAACAAAGTTATTTATAACCTATAAATAAGGACTTATTTATAAGTTATAATAAAGTCCTTATGACCTTAGTTATAAGTTATAACTAAAGTTTATAACTTAGTTATAACGAATTAGTTATTATTAGTTATAACTAATTTATAACTATAAATAAGTCCTTAGTTATAAAATGACTTAGTTGTAAACCTTAGTAGTTATTAGTTATTATAACTAAGTCCTTATAACTTATTATAAGGACTATCATAATGACAAGTTATAATAAGGACTCAACTAATGGAGCTCCAACAATCCATATAAAGTCACTTCGCGCAAAAACTAAGTCCTTATAACTAGTTCTACCAAAATCGAGCCTTTAAATGGGTTTTTTAGCTCCGATATAATAGTAGCAAAGTTTTTTTTATCCCAAATTAGTATTTGAAAATATAATATGTTATAACAATTTGTAGGGACTCATTTTGAGCTCCAACAAGCCATAAAAACTCACCTCGCGCAAAAACTAAGTCCTTATAACTAGTATTGACTAAATCGAGCCTTTAAACGGCTTTTTTGGCTCTAAAGTGACTATAGCAAACTTGTTTTAATCCTAAATGAGTATTTGAACATATAATATAACATGATAAGTCTTAGAGACTTGTCTGGAGTTCCAACAATCCTTACAAAGTCACTTCGCGTAAAAACTAAGTCCTTATAACTAGTTTTGCCAAAATCGAGCCTTTAAATGGGTTTTTTTGGATCCGAAGTGACTCTAGTAAAGTTGTTTTGATCCTAAATTAGCATTTGAACATATAATATAACAAAATAATTCGTATGGACTCATTTTGAGCTCCAAAAAGTCTTAAAAACAAACCCCGTGCAAAAACTAAGTCCATAGAACTAGTTTTTCGCAAATCTAGCCTTTAAACGGTTTTTTTGGCACTAAAGTGACTCTAGCAAACTTGTTTTGATCCTAAATGAATATTTGAACATATAATATATTATAATAAGTCTTAGAGACTCGTTTGGAGCTCCAACAATCCTTATAAAGGCACTTCGCGCAAAAACTAAGTCTTTATAACTAGTTTTGCCAAAATCGAGCCTTTAAATGGATTTTTTGGCTCCGAAGTGACTCTAGTAAAGTTGTTTTGATCCCAAATTAGTATTTGAACATATAATATATTAAAATAATTCGTGAGGACTCATTTTGAGCTCCAACAATCCATAAAAACTCACCTCGCGCAAAAACTAAGTCCATATAACTAGTTTTGTGTATATCGAGCCTTTAAACGGCATTTTTGGTTCTAAAGTCAATCTAGCAAATTTGTTTTGAACCTAAATGAGTATTTGAACATATAATATATTATAATAAGTCTTACAGACTCGTATAGAGCTCCAACAATCCTTATAAAGTCACTACACGCAAAAACTAAGTCCTTATAACTGGTTTTGCCAAAATCGATATTTTAAATGGGTTTTTTGGCTTCGAAGTGACTCTAGTAAAGTTTTTTTGATCCCAAATTAGTATTTAAACCTATAATATATTAGAATAATTCGTAAGGACTCATTTTGAGCTCCAACAAGCCTTAAAAACTCACCTCGCGCGAAAACTAAGTCGTTATGATTGTAACAAAGATTTTTTGATCCCAAATTTGTATTTGAACATGTAATATATTATAATAAGGCTTAGGGACTCATTTGGAGATCGAACAAGCCTTAAAAACTCATTTCGTGCTAAAACAAAATTATTATAACTAGTTTTGGTTAAATCGAACCGTTAAAGGGCGTTTTTGGCTCCGAAGTGAATCTAGCAAAGTTATTTTTCTCCCAAATGTGTGCTTAAATATATAATCTATTATAATAAGTCTTATGGACTCATTTTCATCTCCAACAATCCTTAAGAACTCACCTCGCGCAAAAACTAAATCCTTGTAACTAGTTTTGCCTAAATCGAGCGTTTAAACGGCTTTTTTGGCTGTAAAGTGACTCTAGCAAACTTGTTATAATCGTAAATGAGTATTTGAATATATAATATATTATAATAAGTCTTAGAGACTCTTTTGGAGTTCCAACAATCCTTAGAAAGTGTTCGCTCGAAAACATACGCGAATTATAACCGCAAGTGCACGGGTCGTTCAAGTAATAAAGTGGATTGTGAGTCTGAATATCGTCCCATGGAGAACAAATGCCTATATCTAATTGCTACGATTAATAAAGATTCACTTTGTTTAGAAATCAAATTCAAATGAATGTTGTAAATTAACATAAACAAAACAATTAAACTAAAATGACAAATAACTAAATTTGCACTGATTAACCCAATTAAGTAAATACTAGGTTCGATTGGCTTCCCTCGACGCTTCCTCAATTCAATTAATTACTAACTCTTCGCTACAAACTTCAATTTTATGCTAGTCTAGGAGATTATAAATTATGTCGCAGCTCTCGCTTATTGACCTAGTTGTGTGTTTGATCCTAACTCACGCGTCCGCTTGCTAGAATTGAATACATTAAAGCTCAACTCTTATAGTTCTAAATCGATCACCTCTCGGTCCTTACGATTTATAACTAGACTACCTAGACTACCAATCACCTCTCGGTCCTTATGATGTCTAAGTTATGGTTCTTACTATTCCCGATTCAATCTAATTTCCTCTCTCGAGTTTAATTAAATTAAACCTAATTTCTTCTATTCAATCTCTCAATTGCAACAGAGAATAAAATAAATCAGCAAGAATCACAAGAATAAAAACTGAATATTGCATAAATTTATTACTTATAATTGAAAAGAATCTACATCGAGTTCGGCCAATCTCTCCTAGAAAGAGAGAATTAGCCTCTCATAATCAAATACAACGAATAATAAATTCTAGAGTTCATGGTAAACATAGAATCAAATGGGAAGAAGATATAAAGAAATAAAGAGTGAAGAAAAACTCTGAAAATCAATGATCTTCGCGAATTCTTCAGCTCCGATGAATGCTCAATCTTCTTCTTCGGTGTTTTCTCGAGTTTTCACCGTCTCAAAAGTCTCCCCTTTTCATCCAAACTCTCTTCTATTTATAGAGTACAAGGTTCGACCTAAATTTCGTGGAAATTCGAAACCTAAAACGCTTGGAAAACGACGTCGTAATGCGTGCAGTGCTTTGGCCGATCGATCGGCTAATAACCCGCGATCGATCGGCGTTGATGCGGTCTCGGATTCATTGGGCTCCCGATCGATCGACTCAAATGCCACGATCGATCGGCTGGTTTAGCGCGATCGATCGGCAATCTCTCTGCCTTTTCGCCTATCTTCTTTGAAACTCCAGCCGATCGATCGGCTAATATACCGCGATCGATCGGCGATGGCTCTGTCTTTCTCTTCTTGTTTTCCTTTGCTCCAAAATATTCTGTTTTGTAGACTTTTTCATCTCGGTTTCCGTACCTGTGCTTAAATCATCTGTACACTCAGAAAACTCATCAAATAACATAAACTTGAGGAATTTAACAACAATTCAAGCCTGAATTTGCGGTATATGAGTGAGTATTTTGCTCGCTCATCAGAAAGTCAGTTCGCGCAAAAACTGAGTCCTTATAACTAGTTTTGCCAAAATCGAGCCTTTAAATGGGTTTTTTAGCTCCGAAGTGACTTTGGTAAAGTTATTTTGACCCCCAAATTAGTATTTGAACATATAATATATTAAAATAATTCATAAGGACTCATTTTGAGCTCCAACAAGCCTTAAAAACTCACCTCGCGCAAAAAATAAGTCCTTATTACTAGCTTTGCCTAAATCGAGCATTTAAATGGGTTTTTTTTTGCTCTGTTGTGACTGTAGCAAAGTTATTTTGATCGTAAATCAGATATTTGAACATATAATATGTTAAAATAATTCGTAGGGATTCATTTTGAGCTCCAACAAGCCTTAAAAACTCACCTCGCGCAAAAACTAAGTCGTTTTAACTAGTTTTGCCTAAATTGAGCCTTTCAATGGGTTTTTTTCACTCCGAAGTGACTCTAGCAAAGATTTTTTTATCCAAAATAAGTATTTGAACATATTATATACTATATACTAAAAGAAAGGGGGAGGATGTGAGAGTGAATTACTGTAGCAAGAACAGTAACTCAAAAAGAGACGGTTTCACCCCCATTGATTAGATGATTAGCTCAATAAATGTTCGGGGTCTTCTTGGTCTTTTTCGTATATTTTATCAATATTACGAAAATGCCCTTAATTTAATTTAGCTCTTCTGGAGGGTTTCTTCGCAAAATCACGTCTCTTCCCTCATTCTCTCCGCCGTTCCTCTTTACTTTTTTTTTTTTTTTTTTTTGGGTGGGTTCAAAAATTTAAAAAAAAAATCCTCTCACTTTCTTCTATTTCGATCTCAGTTGGCTGGCGGTCGGCCCGAGCGCGTATTCAGTTGCGTGTATTGGGCGGCGATTTGGGTTTGTGCGTGGTGGACGATCGAGATTCGGTTGTGTCGCCGGAGGTTTTTTTTTTTTTTAGAGTTTCTTTGTGGTATCTCCATTCTCTCTCATTCTTAGCCGTCATATTTCTTCTCTCTCTCTCTCTCTCTCTCTCTCTCTCTCTTTTTCTTTCATTTTCAAAAAACTCATATTCATTATCTTCTAATGATTTTTGGGTATTTTAAAATTTTAACTGTTTTTTTTTTCGCTTTTTATAGGTCATTATGTGCATTCAAAGGTTTTTCATTTTTTCTACTGTTTGTTTCCGGTATGTGACTTTGTTTTTTGGTACTTTTGGTTTTGTTTATTTAAAGTAAATTAAAATTTAGATTTTCTTGATATTATTGAGTCAATCTGGGTGTATTTTTGGGGAGAAATCCGTTTTGACTTTTTATTTTCATCTGGTGTTGATCATTTGTTCTTTGATGAGGATTTTGATCCTTGGTTGTTCCTTCTACGTTTTGGTGAGTGAAATAGAGATGAAAATTCAAGGCTGGCCTAATTTTTTGTCTTTTTTTTTTCTCAGGGAATAAATTATCATAAATAGAAAATGTATTGAAATGGCTAATTAATTCATATCAGAGGCTCTATTTATACCTATATTTGCATGATATCAAATATTTCATGTTTGTTCGTTTTATCAATCTGCTCAAAGGTTTTATTCGTTGGTCTACTTAAACAATGGAAAAAATGAATCCCTCTTGCAACTATTTTTTCCCCACCTGATTGGTTCATACATGTATCGTCCTTTTGAGTGTCGAATGGCTTTCTAAATTTATTTATCCCCTTTTGGGTCTGCGATGTTTTGATTAGAAATCCTTTTAAGACTTTATCAGCCCTTCTACAACTGGAGTTCAAAGATAAGTTTCATTATGCTTTTAAAATATTCCGCTTTTTAATTTTGATTCCGCTATTTTTATTCCTTTTTCTCATGTTTTATTCTGATTTGTTGCCTTTTTTTCTTTGGGCAGATTCGTGTATTTCTTTGTTAGGACAATTTGGTTGCTGATTTGTTGATAATTGTAATACTGCTTATTCCAGCTAAATCTTCTATGTCTTCTATTTTTGAATATATGCTTATGATATTGGCCTGAGTTTTTTTTTTCTCTGTTTGATTCTTAATATCTATATCTAAATTATTTACCTATGATCATTTATTTGCGTTTGTGATTCTTATTTTATTTGGAATTTGTGACTCCGTGTATCATGTTTTGTCCTGAATTTGTGCATAAATGTACTTATGTAGATCTGTATGTATACAATCAAATATTGGTCTTATTCTAAATGCTATTATTCATTTTTACATGTTTCAGGGTCTGATTCGGATGTTGATAAATACTTTTCATTCTAAACTAATTATTATTTTTTAAATGCTAAATCTTTCTTTAAAAATAATGTAATGTAATTGAACTATTTTTTTTAATACGAAAGTTTATTATTGGAAAATAAGAAAAAAGTTGATGGTATATATGGATATCATATATATATTTCTGGTCCTCTTTATCTTCAAAAACTGCTTATTAGTACAAATTTTCGACAGCTGTACTGAATTTATGACTCACTATTTAGTTATGAGTAGAAATTTTCGACAGCTGTACTGCAAATTATTGCAGTTTTAATATCTGTCACATTTTCATTAGAAGTTTATACATATTCTCAATTAAATATTTTGTATTCATAATTGCTTAAATCATATTGTTCATGAACAGTGATTCTGTAGCAACAATTAATGCTGTCGGTTTATAGCTCTTTGTTTTTTTAAACTGTTTTTTTTTTTCAAAACTGTTTATATACATCTGTCATTCTAAAATTTTACATTACTTTCTAATGAAAATTTGTATTTGATAACTTTTTCTCTTATCTGATAACTCAAATATCATTTGTTATAGAGAAATTATAGTGAATACTCAATTTTTTAAACTTAATGTAAGTTATTACTCAATTATTTAAAAAATGTAACCAATTATTCAAGTGATTCAATTACTTATACAGTGATAAGTAGTGGTAATTTGCTTAGTTATCAAAAATATGTACAAGTAATTCACAAATTACTTAAAAACTCAATTATTTTAAAATTTTGAATATTTATTTTTATTGTTATATAAATTCTGGGTATTTGCTTACTTGATCCATTGTTATAATCGTCAAAAATTTTGAACAAAACCCTTCATGAAGCAATCTTCGTACCTATGTTTAAAATGATGTACACGTGTTTCGTTATTCTTGCCTACATTTTTTTAAAATTCAATTTTACTGCTGTATGTACATGCATAATAATGAATTTAAAATATTAGTTGCTATTGTTGTAAAACTCTCCCGTTATTCTAGAGTAATCTTGATCTTTTGATTTCCAATAGTTTACACGTGTAAATTTTTTTTCTCAATTTCCTAGAATAATATTTTTTATGCCTATAAATAAATGTCCAATACTTCTTTGTTCTCTATATTCTGCATATATTTCATATCCTATTCTCTATTTCTAAATACCAAGTAGTCCTCTTCTTTTTTTCTACAAGCAAACACTTAACTTTCTTTTTGTTTACAACTCATCCTCAGGTCAGCTTATTCTTCTTACTTTGTCTTTTATTACGTATTAGACTACTTCAAGATTTTCAAGATTGGTAGTTGTTTGTAATTTAAGGTTCTGTCATTGATATTTACTTATAATGGTATCTGTTTTATTATTGATAAGTGTTTGTTTTTTATTAGTTTTGTTTATTGATTAGTTATATAAATGTGAATGCATTTATTGCTGCTTTATTTGACTTATCGAATTAAAAAATAAATAATGCATAAGCTGCTTTTTCTGTTGTAATAAATGTCATAACATTTATTGTTTAGTTGTCATCTTTGTTTCGGTATTTCATTTGATGGTTTCTGCTCTATTATTGTATTTCAAGCTGTGATATTGATTGTTGTATTTCTTTTTATATTTTTATAAAAAATTATTATGAATTTTTTTTAAATAATATTGCATGTTATTATTGGTAACTTTATATATCATAAATAAAATTTATATTTTTACAGTTATACAATAATATAGTGTTTTAATATAAATTTAGCTGCATTTTTTTTAAATTGGTTATATCAAGAACGAGTAGAAGATAATTCTTAAAGTTAAAAAAAAAATCATTAGCCGGACTAATTTATTCTTATTTTAGAAACTAGCAGTGGTATAGTAATTAACCTAAAAATTCACATTACCGTTGTTTAATTGGTAATTTTTACAATTTAGTTTTCAATTTTTAATTCATTTTTCAATGTGTTATTCAGCAACAATAGGTATTTTCCCTCCCTAAAGTCACGTCCACATTAACTTTAAGGACACTAAAATTCACTAATCCATGGGATAAAGTAAAAAAATAAATAAAGAAAATGAAATTTGATTTGTTTACTGTCAGAAATATTTGAATTGATGTTTCATTCAAATTTTAATTCATTTTTCAATGTTAGTCAGCAACAATAGCTTTTTTCCCTCCCTAAAGTAATGTCAACATTAACTTTAAGGAAAATAAAATTCACTAACCCATGGGCTAAAGTTAAAAAAAAAAAAATCTGTCAGAAATATTTGAATTGATGTTGTATTTAGAAGAATATAGTTTTTAGTTTCGCTTTTCCATAGCGTTTTGGTATCTTAATTCTTAAGAAAATTAGAATTAATTTTTTTGCTATAAAAAATATTGGAAATAATTTATGATGTTTGATGCCAAACGTTTTCTCTATGTAGTACATGATTGCATTTCAATAGTTATAAATAATACTTTCTGATGATATTTAACTGCATATATTTTTAAATATTATAACACGTTAAATATGCTATTTTAATTTGCTGTCAAATGCTAATTGATGAAATTTTTATTTCATAATATTTATTTGTCTTATTTTTTGCTATCTTGCCTTCGTTTTATTAAAAGAATAGTTATTTATATTATAAAAAAAATTGACTTAGAATTATCTTGAGATTTTCTTTAAACACGCCAATGTATTATTTATCAATTTGTTCTTTTGTGATTTCATATTTGTTGGCTATAAATTTTGAATAAGCCTTTTAATATCATATATAACCCTAAATATACATATTTTTTTTTCTTACACTGCCAATTTTTAGTAGTTGTAATAATCATATATAAATATAATATTTTTAGGTGCTTACATCAATCTTTTGGCATGCACTTGAATTTGATATTTATGGAATTTTTCGGTTTTTTTTTCTCTTTATGTGTATTTTTTTCTTTTTTTGTACAGTACTCAAATGGGAAAAAAGAGAGCAAATGAAATACTATATACTCTGACTCCTAAAACTAAGAAAAGCCGAAAAAACAAGAACAATACAAAGACTACAATATCAAATGTTGAATATCTGAATGATGACAATAATTATTTTAATTCTATTATAAGGAATTTCCCTCAACGTAGTTTTAAAAGAATATCTATGATTTCTAAAATGCAAAAAGAAACGTCAGATCAAACAATATTTTCAAATTCATTATATATAGATTTGGGAGATTATATTTATACATGCCAATATTGTGGGGCATTTTTTTGGTTTGATGAAAGATCTCATAAAAGTACAGTACCAAAATTTAATTTATGTTGTAAAAATGGAAAAATCAAACTACCTTTGTTAAGAGAAACGCCTCCTGTATTAAGTAATCTATTAAATTATTATGGTGGATCTGAAAGTAAATACTATAGAAAACATATTCGAACTTTTAATTCGATGTTAGCTTTTACTTCATTTGGAGCAAATATAGATTCAACAACAACTGATTCTCATGGTCCATATATATTTAAAATAAGTGGTCAAGTACACCATTTATTAGGATCTTTATTACCTACTGATAATAATCCTCCAAGATTTGCACAACTATATATATATGACACAGAAAATGAAATTCAAAATAGAATATCAACAATTTCATTTGATGAAGATTCAAAGATTATGACAAAAATAATAATTGAAAAACTAATCAAAACATTAGACGAAACAAATATATTAGTCAAAGTTTTTAGAACAATAAGAGATAGATACAAAGAAATAAATATACCTTCTATAAAATTAAGACTTATAGGACGACGAAATTCAGATAGTAGTCAATATGATTTACCTACTTCAAATGATATTGGTGGACTAATAGTAGGGGATATTGGTGAGTATGAAAAAGGTAAAGATATCATAGTTGAGAATAAGTCTAATAGTTTACAAAGAATTACAAAGCTGCATCCATAATATATGTCGCTACAATATCCTTTATTATTTCCGTATGGGGAAGATGGATTTAGAATTAACTTAAACTGGAATACAGATAAGCAATCTTCTAGAAAAAGAGTTCCAATGAGAGCATTTTATTGTTATCAATTACAATACCGTCAGAATCAAGGAAATACTTTATTCAAAAGTGGTAGATCATTTCAACAATATTTAGTTGACGCATATGCTTCTGTAGAAGAAGATCGATTAGATTATATTAGAAAAAATCAACAAAATTTAAGAACTGAAATTTATCAAGGTATACAAGATGCAATAATAAGGGGAGATACAGATGCAAATGCTATAGGAAAAAAAATAATTCTTCCCTCAAGTTACACTGGAAGTCCTAGATATATGATACAGAACTATCAAGATGCAATGACAATTTGTAGACAATATAGAAATCCTGATTTGTTTATGACATTTACATGTAATCCAAAATGGCCTGAAATTACAAGAGCTCTTTCTATAATTCCAGGACAGAAGTCTGAAGATAGACCAGATATAGTTGCTAGAGTATTTAAAATGAAATTAGATCAAATATTAGCAACTATAAAATGTGGAACTATATTTGGAACAATAATAGCTGATTTATATGTTGTAGAATTCCAAAAAAGAGGATTACCACATTGTCACTTTTTATTTTGGTTACATCCTAATGAAAAAATAAATGAACCATCACAAATAGATCAACTAATATCTGCAGAAATACCTAATCCACAAGAAGATTTATTAGGATATAATGTAGTAGCTGAATTCATGATGCATGGACCATGTGGATTGGCCAAAACTAATGCGTCATGTATGAAAAATTCAAATTGTTCCAAAAAATTTCCAAAAAAAATTAGAAATGAAACAATAATAGAAGAAAATGGAATTATTAACTATAAACGTAGAAATACAGATTTTTACGTCGAGAAAGAAAATGTTAAATTAGACAATAGATTTGTTGTTCCATATAATAGGGAATTATGCTTAAAATTTTGTGCACATATAAATACTGAAATTTGTTCGCAATCAATGTTAATAAAATATCTATTTAAATATTTAACAAAAGGGCCATATCGAATAAGAGTTGTTCTTGAGGATAATATATGTGTGAATAACTCTGGACAAATAAATTATCAAGAAATTGATGAAATAAAAAATTATATTAATTGTCGATATATAACGCCATATGAAGCAATATGGAGATTATATGAGTATCCAATACATCATAGAAATCCTTCAGTTCAACGATTATCAATTCATTTACCATTTATGCAAAATATTACATTTCGCTCAAACCAACGCCTTAATAATATCATAAGACAACCAGGAATTCAAAAAACAACTTTGATCGAGTGGATGGAAATAAATAAATCAAATTGCGAGGCAAGGGAACTTACATATACACAATTTCCAAAAAAATGGGTTTGGAACACTAAAGATAAAATCTGGACTCCTAGACAAACTGGTCACACAATTGGAAGAACTTACTACATTCATCCAAATACTGGCGAATTATATTATTTAAGATTATTATTAAACCATCAAAAAGGCGCAACTAGCTTTCAATCATTACAAACAATTAATAATGTAATATATCCTACTTATCAAGCAGCGTGTCATGCTTTAGGATTACTCGGAGATGATAAAGAATGGAATGAATCAATTCTAGAAGCTTCCTTTTGGTCAACATCAATTCAATTAAGACAATTATTTATTATAATTCTTTTGTTTTGTAATGTAAATGAACCGACAAAACTCTTGAAGGAACACTGGAAATTAATGACAGATGATATTACATATAAAACTAAAAAACTCTTTAGTAATGAAAACTTTCAAATACTCGAAAGTGAATTATATAATTATGTATTATATGAATTAGAAAAATTATTAAATCTAAATTCATCAAGTTTGAGAAATTTCAATTTGCCCTTGCCAACAGGTTCATTAATTAATGATTTAAACAATAAACTTTTAAGAGATGAATTAAATTATGATATAAATAAATTAAAAGAAGAAAATTCAATTTTAGTACAAAATTTAAATAATGAACAAAATTTCATATACGAAAAAATTTTATACTCTGTAAAAAATAAAAAACAAAAATTATTTTTTATTTATGGACATGGAGGAACTGGAAAAACTTATTTATGGAATGCAATTATTAGTAAAAAAGGATCGAACAACGAAATTGTTTTAGCTGTGGCATCATCTGGAATAGAATCTTTATTACTACCCAAAGGACGAACTGCTCACTCTAGATTCCGAATACCATTATCTATTGATGCAGAAGGAATCAAAGATGCAGAAAATGAAGATGCTACATGGATTAAAATACCAGAAAAATTTATATTAAACTATGATTCAAATCCAATTGAAAAAATTTCACATTCAATATATAGTGATTTTATAAGCAATTTCAATAATATTGAATATTTAAAACAACGTACAATTGTAACTCCTAAAAATAATACAGTAGATGAAATTAACAAATATATTTTATCATTAGTCCCAACAGAATCAAAAACTTATTATAGTTATGATACAATTCTTCCCTCATCCGGAAACATAGAAGAATTAAATCTTTTATACCCAGAAGAATTTTTACATACTTTCAATTTTAACGGATTACCACCACATGAATTAAATCTTAAAATAGAAATACCAATAATGTTATTAAGAAATTTAAATCAATCATTAGGACTATGTAATGGAACCATATTAATAATTACACAATTAACAAATAAAATAATTGAAGGTCATATCATAAATTCAAATAATACAAATGATAAAGTTTACATACCTAGAATAGAAATGACCGTTCACGAATCAAAATGGCCTTTCACATTAAAAAGAAGACAATTTCCTGTAAAAATTTCCTATGCCATGACAATAAATAAAAGTCAAGGACAATCTGTTGATAAAATCGGTCTCTATATGAAAAATGAAATTTTTACACATGGTCAGCTATATGTTGCATTATCAAGAGTAAAATCACCAAATAGATTATATATATTAATTCATGATTCAATAAATAAATATCCAAATCATAGTAAAAATATTGTTTATAGAGAAATTTTGCACAATGCCAATAAAAATATTAACAAAAATAACAATACTAATCAAATTAATTTTATCAAATCATACTACAATATGACAATAATAAGATTTTGCAAAAATTCAATGATCAATAATTTTACAACATGCCACATTATCAACTAAGATGACATCTGGTTGATGAAAAGGTAATAGTTTATACAAATTAAACAAATAAAATTATGTATTAATGATTCTTATTTAAAAATTAATAATATTTAGTTAAAACTTTTATTATTTAGAGGATAAAATCATTTATGCTACAATCAAAACACGTGAGATGCTGACACCCCACGTAGAATCTGTCAACTCTTTGAAATAAACAATTTCGGTGTATCACAACAATTTTGACAACAATATTACAATGATATATTGACTGGTAAGACTACTTACTATATTTGTTATAATTTTTTTTTACTTAAAATTTATTAATAGTAAAATTACTTTAAGTCATGTAAATTCATTCTAAATTTAAGTAACTATTATCGATCATAAAAAAACAAATCTATCACATGTTTTATTTTAGTTTGTAACAATTTTTTCATTGACATATATTTGAAAATTTCATTTTGCAACAGGAAAATCAAGACAATTGAAGAACAATGTACACAAGTGAACGGCAAAACAGTTGCTACAATATGTACATCTATGTATAGAAAGCAATATATAGGTAATTTTATTAAATTTATACTATCTTTAAAATTATGGAAAAAAATTATAAACGCTTGAATGATTGTTGTAATATACACATCTGTGTAAGAATTACAATATACATTATTTCTTTCCTACTATATCAAAAATAAATAAATAAATAAACAAGCAAACACCCCGCAGCAACGCGCGGGCAACTTAGCTCGTAATATACTATAATAAGCCTTAGGGACTCATTTGGAGCCCGTACAAGCCTTAAAAACTCACCACGCGCAAAATCTAAGTCCTTATAACTAGTTTTGCCTAATTCGAGCCATTAAACGGGCTTTTTCGCTCTAAATTGACTTTAGCAAACTTGTTTTGATCCTAAATGAGTATGTGAACATATAATATATTATAATAAGTCTTAGAGACTCGTTTGGAGCGCTAATAATCCTTATAAAGTCATTTCGCGCAAAAACTAAGTCCTTATAACTAGTTTTGCCAAAATCGAGCCTTTAAATGGGTTTTTTGGCTCCGAAGTGACTCTAGTAAAGTTGTTTTTGATCCCAAATTAGTATTTGAACATATAATTTGTTAAAATAATTCGTAGAGACTCATTGTGAGCTCCAAAAAGCCTTAAAAACTCACCTCGAGCAAAAAGTAAGTCGTTATAACTAGTTTTGCCTAAATCGAGCCTTTTAAATGGGATTTTTGGCTCCGAAGTGAGACTAGTGTAGATGTTTTGATCCCAAATTAGTATTTGACCATATAATATATTAGAATAATTCGTAAGGACATATTTTGAGCTCCAACAAGCCTTAAAAACTCACATTGCGCAAAACCTATGTGTTGATAACTAGTTTTGCCTAAATCGAGCTTTTAAACGGCTTTTTTTTTTGCTCCAAAGTGACTCTAGCAAACTTATTTTCATCCTAAATGAGTATTTAAACATATAATATATTATAGTAAGTCTTAGAGCCTCGTTTGTAGCACCAACAAGCCTTATAAAGTCACTTCGCGGAAAAACGAAGTCCTTATAACTAGTTTTGGCAAAACCGAGTCTTTAAATGTGTTTTTTTGCTTTCAAATGACTCTAGCAAAGTTGTTTTGATCCCAAATCAGTATTTGAACGTATAATATATAAAAATAATTCGTAGGGACAAGCTAATCTCGCGCAAAAATGAAGTCCTTATAACTAGTTTTGCCTAAATCGAGCCTTGAAATGGGGTTTTTTTTTGCCCCGTAGTGACTCTAGCAATGTTGTTTTGATCATAAATCAGTATTTGAACATAGAATATATTCAAATAATTCCTAAGGACTCATTTTTAGCTCCAACAAGCCTTAAAAGTCACCTCGCGCAAAAACTAAGTCGTTATATCTAATTTTGCCTAAATCGAGCCTGTAAATGGGTTTTCTGGCTCCGAAGTGACTCTAGCAAAGGTTTTTTTTTTCATCTCAAATCAGTATTTGAACATATAATATATTATAATAAGGCTTAGGGACTCATTTGGAGCTCGAACATACGTTAAAAACTACTTCACGGTAAAACAAATTCATTATAACTAGTTTTGCCGAAATCGAGTCGATAAGGGGCTTTTTTGGCTCCGAAGTGAATCTAGATAAGTTGTTTATGTCCAAAATATGAATTTAAATATATAATATATTATAATAAGTCTTAGCGACTCATTTTGAGCTCCAACAAGCCTTAAAAACTCACCTCACGCAAAAATTAAGTCCTTATAACTAGTTTTGCCTAAATCAAACTTGTAAATAGGTTTTTTTGGCTCCAAAGTGACTAAGCAAAGTTTTTTTTTAATTAAAAATTTGTATTTGAACAAATAATATATTATAATAAGGATTACGGACTCGTTTGGACCTCGAACAAGCCTTAAAAACTCACTTCGCGATAAAACAAAGTAATTATAACTAGTTTTGCGGAAATCGAGTCGTTAAAGGGCTTTTTTGGCTCCGAAGTCAATCTAGCAAAGTTGTTTTGGTCCCAAATGTGTATTTAAATATATAATATAATATAATAAGTCTTAGAGACTCATTTTGAGCTCGAACAAGCGTTAAAAACTCACCTCGCGTAAAAACTAAGCCCCTATAACTAGTTTTACCAAAATCGAGCCTTTAAACGGCTTTTTTGGCTACAAAGTGACTCTAGCAAACTTGTTTTGATCCTAAAAGACTATTTGAACATATAATATATTATAATAAGTTTTAGAGACTCGTTTGGATCTCCAACAAGCCTTATAAAGTCACTTCGCACAAAAACTAAGTCCTTGTAACTAGTTTTGCTAAAATCGAGCCTTGTAACTAAGTCCTTGTTTTTAGTTTTGCTAAAAACTAAGTGACTCTAACAAAGCTGTTTTGATCCCAAATTAGTATTTGAACATAAAATATGTTAATATAATTCTTAGTGACTCATTTTGAACTCGAACAAGCCTTAAAAACACACCCCGCGCAAAAACTAAATCTTTATAACTAGTTTTTCCTAAATGAAGCCTTTTGTTTGCCCTACCCATTTAAACCATTCCATTCGATTCTATTTTTTCATTTTTTTCAACTTTCCTAATCCTTCAAACCATTCCATTCCATTCCATTTTTTTCCAACCATTTTTTTGAACTTTTCAAATCCTTATACAATATCTTCAAATCTCAACCATTTATACCACCTCGAAATTAGCAAAGTCAAACCATTTTACATTATTTTTCCAAACTATTTTCAAACCATGTTTTCTATCCCAATCAATGGGATGGAATGGGCAAAATGCCCACCCCAAACAAGGGGTAAGTCGGTTTTTTTGCTCTGTAGTGACTATAACAAAGTTGTTTTGATCATAAATTCGTATTTGAACATATAATATGTTAAAATAATTCGTAGGGACTCATTTTTAGCTCCAACTAGCCTTAAAAACTCACCTCGCACAAAAATTAAGTCGTTATAACTAGTTTTGCCGAAATCAAGCTTGTAAATGGGTTTTTTGGCTCCGAAGTGACTCTAGCAAAATTTTTTTTCTTAAAAATCAGTATTTAAACAAATAATATATTATAATAAGGATTACGGACTCTTTTGGAGCTCGAACAAGCTTGAAAACAAGCCTTAAGGACTCATTTTGAGCTCCAACAAGCGTTAAAAACTCACCTCGCACAAAAACTAAGTCTTTATAACTAGTTTTTAGAGACTCGTTTGGATCCCCAACAAGCCTTACAAAGTCACTTCGCGCAAAAACTAAGTCCTTATCACTAGTTTTGCCAAAATCGAGCCTTTAAATGGTTTTTTTTTTGTGTCCGAAGTAACTCTAGCAAAGCTGGTTTTATCCCAAATCAGTATTTGAACATATAATATATTAACATAATTTTTAGGGACTCATTTTGAATTACAACAAGCCTTAAAACCTCACCTCGCGCCAACACTAAGTCTTTATAACTAGTTTTTCTTAAATCGAGCCTGTAAATAGGTTTTGTTGCTCCGTAGTGACTCTAGCAAAGTTGTTTTGATCATAAATCATTATTTGAACATAAGATATGTTAAAATAATTCATAGGGACTCTTTTTTAGCTCCAACAAGCCTTATGATGAGTGAGCAATATACTCACTCATATATCACATTTTCCACCTTAAATTGTTGTAATTTCCTCAAGTTTTATGTGTTTTGATGAGTTTTGTGAGTGTACAGGTGATTTAAGCACATGTACAAAAATCGAGGTGAAATAGCACACAAAACGGAGCATTCTGGAGCAAAGGAAAACTAAAGAAAAAATACAGAGCCATCGCCGATCGATCGCGGTACATCAGCCGATCGATCGGCGGGAATTTCAAAGAACAGGAGCAGAAAAGCAGAGCGACCGCCAATCGATCGCGGAATACCAGCCGATCGATCGGTGACATTTTTGAAGATCGCCCGCAACATAGCCGATCGATCGTGGCATAGCAGCCGATCGATCGGCCAAATCCTACGAAGCCTTACATAGTGATCGCCAATCGATCGCGGGAATCAGCCGATCAATCGGCATATACTCCTGATGCAAAACGACATCGTTTTCAAGACTTTTAAGACTCTGAATTTCTACCAAAATTAGGTAAAAGCATGTGCTCTATAAATAGAACACAGTTTGGACGAAAAGGCAGAGGTTCACACAGAGAGAAACACCACAAGAAGCTCAAGAACACCAAGAGAAGGATTGGCTCTTCAACGGGAAGATGAAGATGGATTTGCCTGCAATTCCCGACTGAGTTTTCTCTATTCTCTTTATTTTCTTCTCTTGTATTTCTTGTAATCATTATGAACCCTAGTTTAATTTATATATTTATTTGTTTGGTTTCACGAGGCTAAATCTCTCTCTAGGAGAGATTAGCCTAACTCAATGTCGAATCTATTTTAGTTTTCATTAATAAATTGCTGCAGTTACTCAATTCTCATGTTTGTGTTCTTGTTGGTTTATTTATTTCTATTTGCAATTAAGAGATTGGATAGAAACTCTAGATTCAATTAGGTTAAACTTGAGAGATGCAATTTGATTGAATTGGGAATAACAAGAATCACAACTTAGACGCCATAAGGACCGAGAGGTGACTGGTAGTCTAGGTAGTCGAATTGTAAATCGTAAGGACCGAGAGGTGATCGATTTAGGATTCTAGGAATCGTGTGTGAATGTATTAAATCTCAACGAGCGGACGCGTGAGTTAGGATCAAATGCATAATTAGGTCAATAAGCGAAAGCTGCGACTTAGTTCTTAAATTCCTAGACTAGCATAGAATTGAGGATTATGGTGAGATATTAAGGATAATTGAATAGAGGACACGTTGAGGGAAGCTAATCGATCCTAGGTTTTGTTTATAGTATTTTTGTTTACATTTATTTTGTTTATTTATCTTTCTTCAACTAAATTGCTAGCCTAGATAAAGTAGACGTTTAGTATTCGTAGTGCTTAATTAATTAGGTTAGTTAGTTCTCCGTGGGAACGATATCCGGACTCTTTAGTCTACTTTATTACTTGAACGATCCGTGCACTTGCGATTAAATTCGCGTGTGTTAAAGAGCGAACAAGTTTTTGGCGCCGTTGCCGGGGAACAAAATGGCCTAATTTGATTAACACTGTGAAGAACGATAGAAACTTTAATCTAGGCAAAAAAAAAAAAAAAGAAAAAGAAAAAAAAAACCATTTTTATTCAATTTAAATTTTTCTTTGATACTATATTGTTTTTTATTTTGAAGGGAAAAAAATGTGGGATCGACAAGAAATCTTATAATTTGTGCAAAGGAATCACGAGTCTTACTATCTTGCGTGGGAGAGATACAAGGACCTCCTCCGTGACTTTCCTTGTCACGGCTTCAATCGAGAGGGTCAACCAATGAATTTCTTTGATGGGCTCACCGGCGCAGCACGAGAATGGGTGGAAAGTGGAACTATCACCTATTTCTACAATTTCACCGCGGACGAAGCCTATCGGTATTTAGAAGATCTAGCCGGGAACGATTACCAATGTTGGAATCCTTCGCAAGCATATCAATGTTTTAAGGAAGAGATATACAACTCGGCGACATACCAAGATCCTCTAAATCCGACAATGGAGTGCTTCCTCGAGTTACACACCGACTCTATATCATATTTGGAAGCAACACAGCTGCATAAAGAATAGCAAAGAAGAAAACAAATCGGTCAATTGTAGAATCAACTAGATCATCTCCAGATGGTCATGTCAACAACACCGATACCTCAAGAAGATACAATCTCAGTGATGTCAAGGAGAGATGAACTAAAAAGAGTTCAACTCCAACTCGATCAAATCCAAAAGGAGTTGTCAACCTTGAGTAGTACTCCTACAAACTCCCTCGAGACCGTGACAAAAGAGGCAAAGTGTGAAAGTGATCAGACGCCGAGCGAACTTTGGAATATTACGATGTTGTCACATTTGATGAGGATTCCACGGCGGAGATGCCCGAAGCCCTGATCGCATCTGATAAATTAGACTACGATTCATCTCCTTCCGAGACTCCTGACATCACGTTGTCACCGTCCATTGAAGATTCCAAAAGTGAATATCACTTATGGACGATGCCTCTACCACCATCTTTTGGAGATTCCTTCAAAACCTCCCACCCACACAAATCGAAGACAAGCCCTTTTGCACGTACGTTCAGAAAACCACATTTTGCCAAGCTTGAGGGCGTTCAAGACCAAAACCCATGGGACATGTTGTATGACACATACTTTAGGCGGAAGTCGCTATTTGAAGACTTGTGGCGACGCCGAGTCAAGCTGGACGTTAAACGTGGCGCTTCTTGGGAGGCAACCCAAGGTAAGTACTCTTAACCTGTGCAATATAGTAGACAGCGAGGACACTGTCCATTTTAAGTTTGGGGGTACGATTCTATCTTTTAATTATTTTTCATTTAGTTATGTTTCATTCATGTTCATTGCATTTTAGGAGTGATTGTTGTGTTTAGTGTTAGTTTTCTCGGTCGTTGATAGGATGAATGACTTTTGATGAGCTCTTTTTAAAACCTTGTGATTGTGAATTGATTGAGTGAGAGGTTCATACTCTCGATCATGCTTGATGTTTTTCAAATTTTTGTGCACTTATGTCTCAAGTCTTTAGGTCTTATAAACCTTTGGAATTGAATTTGTACTTGTGAGAGTTCGTTTCATGAGCACTAGAACCCTTTTTAGCACTCTTCGAGGCGAAATCCGAATGCTTAGAGTAGTAAGAGAAATGATTAAGGCCTTCATTTGAATCGTTTGAGCCAAATAGCCAACCTATTGATGTTTAAACCTTTGTGTCCCATTTTGAGCTTTATTAGCCTTTTCTTTAGTAAACCCAAAACAAAGTCCTTAGCCAAGAAAAGAAACCTAACCCGTCATCCTAGCTAGGATAGCTAACCTTTCATGATTATGGTATTGCTATCACCCACAAAATACCATGTCCATCAAAACCTCCACCATCGAAAAAAAAAAAATTTCAAGTCTAACCCTCTAAAATCAATAAGTTTGGGGGAGGATCAAACGAAATCAAATATATAGTGGAGGAGGGGAAATCATAAAAAAAGGTCAATAATAGGTGAGAGTTTGAAGCATTCACAAGGTTAGTATCGGGATGTATTGGAGGACCTTAGGATCCTCAATGTCAATTGAGACGATTCGTAGGAAGAGAGCTAGGATGATTTGAGCTTAAATACACCATTTCCATCCACCCCTAGCCTGAGCCTATCGTTACAAGCCTACAAAGTCCTTTTGATCTTTTACAACTCTTAAGTGTTCCATTAGTGGAGAAGGGTGCGAAAATTGGGCTTATGGTTGTTCTTCATTTATATTCTAGAAATGAGACTCTTACTTGTACTTACGAGAAACCAAGTTTTGAGACTAAGAGAGGAGAGACAACTCACACACACACGAAGAACTCGAGCTTTTGAGAGAGGGGTACCAAAACAAAGTCATTTACAATCTTTATTTTTCCCAAAAGCTCTACAGAGGAATTCTAATTTGAGATGTAAATCCGAGAGACTAATTACGAGACATATTCATTCACATTTTGCATAATTATATTTTGCATCTAGTTCTCTATTCTATCATGTATAAATAAAATAGGTATGATGATACATTTGTTAGAGCTTTGTTGCTTGAGGACAAGCAACGGTTTAAGATTTGGGGGTGTGATGAGTGAGAAATATACTCACTCATATATCATATTTTTCACCTTGAATTGTTGTAATTTCCTCAAGTTTTATGTGTTTTGATGAGTTTTTTGAGTGTACAGGTGATTTAAGCACATGTACAAAAATCGAGATGGAAAAGCACACAAAACAGAGCATTATGGAGCAAAGGAAAACTGAAGAAAAAATACAGAGCCATTGCCGATCGATCGCGGTACATCAGCCGATCGATCGGCAGGAATTTCAAAGAACAGGAGCAGAAAGGCAGAGCGATCGCCGATCGATCGTGGAATACCAGCCGATCGATCGGCGACATTTTTGAAGATCGCCCGCAACATAGCCGATCGATCGTGGCATAGCAGCCGATTGATCGTCCAAATCCTACGAAGCCTTACATAGTGATCGCCGATCGATCGTGGGAATCAGCCGATCGATCGGCATATCCTCCTGACGTAAAACGTCATCGTTTTCATGACTTTTAAGACTCCGAATTTCCACCTAAATTAGGTAAAAGCATGTGCTCTATAAATAGAACATAGTTTGGACGAAAAGGCAGAAGTTCACACAGAGAGAAACACCACAAGTAGCTCAAGAACACCAAGAGAAGTATTGGCTCTTCAAAGGGAAGATGAAGACGGATTTGCCTGCAATTCCCGACTAAGTTTTCTCTATTTTCTTTATTTTCTTCTCTTGTATTTCTTGTAAACATTATAAACCCTAGTTTAATTTATATATTTATTTGTTTGGTTTCACGAGGCTAAATCTCTCTCTAGGAGAGATTAGCCGAACTCAATGTCGAATCTATTTTAGTTTTCATTAATAAATTGCTGCAATTACTCAATTCTCATGTTTGTGTTCTTGTTGGTTTATTTATTTCTATTTGCAATTGAGAGATTGGTTAGAAACTCTAGATTCAATTAGGTTAAACTTGAGAGAGGCAATTTGATTGAATTGGGAATAACAAGAATCACAACTTAGATGCCATAAGGACCGAGAGGTGACTGGTAGTCTAGGTAGTCGAATTGTAAATCGTAAGGACCGAGAGGTGATCGATTTAGGATTCTAGGAATCGTGTGTGAATGTATTAATTCTGAACGAGTGGACGCGTGAGTTAGGATCAAATGCATAATTAGGTTAATAAGCGAAAGCTGCGACTTAGTTCTTAAATTCCTAGACTAGCATAGAATTGAGGATTGTGCTGAGATATTAAGGATAATTGAATAGAGGACACGTTGAGTGAAGCTAATCGATCCTAGGATTTGTTTATAGTATTTTTGTTTACATTTATTTTGTTTATTTATCTTTCTTCAACTAAATTGCTAGCCTAGATAAAGTAGACATTTAGTATTCGTAGTGCTTAATTAATTAGGTTCGTTAGTTCTCTGTGGGAACGATATCCGGACTCTTTAGTCCACTTTATTACTTGAACGATCCGTGCACTTGCGATTAAATTCGTGTGTGTTAAAGAGCGAACAAGTTTTTGGCGCCGTTGTCGGGGAACAAAACGGCCTAATTTGATTAACATTGTGAAGAACGATAGAAACTTTAATCTAGGCAAAAAAAAAAGAAAAAGAAAAAAACCATTTTTATTCAATTTAAAATTTTCTTTGATACTATATTGTTTTTTATTTTGTAGGGAAAAAAATGTGGGATCGACAAGAGATCTTATAATTTGTGCAAATGAATCACGAGCCTTACTATCTTGCGTGGGAGAGATACAAGGACCTCCTCTGTGGGAACGATATCCGGACACTTTACTCCACTTTATTACTTGAACGATCCGTGCATTTGCGGTTAAATTCGCGTGTGTTAAAGAGCGAACACCTTAAAAACTCACCTCGCGCAAAAATAACTCGTTATGACTAGTTTTACCTAGATCAAGCTTGTAAATGAGTGTTTTGGTTCCGAAGTGACTCTAGCAAACTTTCTTTTTATTATAAATCCATATTTGAACAAATAATATAATATAATAAGGCTTAGGGACTCATTTGGAGCTCAAACAAGCCTTAAGAACTTACTTCGCACTAAAGCTAAGTTATTATAACTAGCTTTGCCGAAATCGAGCCAATAAGGGGCCTTTTTGGCTCCGAAGTGAATCTAGCAAAGTTGGTTCTGCCCCAAATTTGTATTTAAATATATAATATATTAGAATAAGTCTTAGGGACTCATTTTGAGGTCCAACAAGCCTTAAAAACTTACCTCGCACAAAAACTAAGTCCATATAACTAGTTTTCTCAAAATTGAGCCTGTAAACGGAAGTTTTGGCTCCAAAATGACTCTAGCAAAATTGTTTTGATCCTAAATGACTATTTGAACATATAACATATTATAATAAGTCTTAGACACTCGTTTGGAGCTCCAACAAGCCTTATAAAGTAACTTCGCGCAAAAAATAAGTCCTTATAACTAGTTTTGCCAAAATCAAGCCTTTTTTTTGGCTTCGAAGTGACTCTAGCAAAGTTCTTTTAATCCCAAATCGGTATTTGAACATAAAATATAATAAAAAATTCGTAGGCACTCATTTTGAGCTCCAACAAGCCTTGCAAATCACCTCGCACAAAAAATATGTCCTTATAACTACTTTTGCCAAAATCGAGCCTTTAAATGGGTTTTTTTTTTTGGCTCCGAAGTGACTCTAGCAAAATTGTTTTGATCCCAAATCAGTATTTGAATACATAATATATTAGTATAATTCTTAGGGACCCATTTTTAACTCCAACAAGCCTTAAAAACTCACCTTGCGAAAAAAGCTAAATCGTTATAACTAGTTTTGGCTAAATCAAGCTTGTAAACGGGTTTTTTTGGCTCCAAAGTGACTCTAGCAAACTTTTTATTTTATCCCAAATCAGTATTTGAACATATAATATATTATAAAAAACTTAGGCACATATTTGGAGCTCGAACAAGCCCTAAAAGCTCACTTCGCGCTAAAACAAAGACATTACAACTAGTTTTGCCGAAATAGAGCCTTTAAAAGGCTTTTTTGGTTCCGAAGTGAATCTAGATAAGTTGTTTTTGTCCCAAATGTTAATTTAAATATATAATATATTATAATAAGTCTTATCGACTTATTTTGAGCTGCATCAAACCTTAAAAAATCCCCTTGCGCAAAAACTAAGTCCTTATAACTAGTTTTGCTTAAATCGAGCAAATAAATAGGTTTTTTTGGCTCCGTAGTGACTCTAGCAAAGTTGTTTTGATCACAAATAAGTATTTGAACATATAATATATTAACATAATTCTTAGGGACTCATTTTGAACTCCAACAAGCCTTAAAAACACACCTCGCGAAAAAACTTAATCTTTATAACTAGTTTTTCCTAAACGAAGCCTTTAAGTTGGTTTTTTTGCTCCGCAGTGACTATAACAAAGTTGTTTTGATCATAAATCCGTATTTGAACATATAATATGTTAAAATAATTCGTAGGGACTCATCTTTAGCTCCAACAAGCCTTAAAAACTCACCTCGCACAAAGATTAAGTCGTTATAACTAGTTTTGCCAAAATCGAGGTTGTGAATGGGTTTTTTAGCTCCGAAGTGACTCTAGCAAATTTTTTTTTAATTAAAAATCAGTATTTGAACAAATAATATATTATAATAAGGCTTAAGGACTCATTTGGAGCTCGAACAAGCCTTAAAAACTCACTTCGCGCTAAAACAAAGTCATTATAACTAGTTTTGCTTAAATCGAGCCGTTAAAGGGCGTTTTTGGCTCCGAAGTGAATCTAGCAAAGTTGTTTTTGTCCCAAATGTGTGTTTAAATATATAATATATTATAATAAGTATTAGGGACTCATTTTGAACTCCAACAGGCCTTAAAAACTCACCTCGCGCAAAAACTAAGTCCTTATCACTAGTGTTGCCAAAATCAAGCCTTTAAACGGCTTTTTTGGCTGGAAAGTAACTCTATCAAACTTGTTTTGATCCTAAAAGAGTATTTGAACATATAATATATTATAATAAGTCTTAGAGACTCGTTTGGATCTCCAACAAGCCTTACAAAGTCACTTCGCGCAAAAACTAAGTCCTTGTAACTAGTTTCGCCATAATCGAGCCTTTAAATGGGTTTTTTTGCCTCCGAAGTGACTCTAGCCAAGCTGGTTTGATCCCAAATTAGTATTTGAACATATGATATATTCAGATAATTCTTAGGGACTCATTTTGAACCCCAACAAGCCTTAAAACCTCACCTCGCGCCAACACTAAGTCTTTATAACTAGTTTTTCCTAAATCGAGCCTTTAAATGGGTTTTTTGGCTCCATAGTGACTCTGGCAAAGTTGTTTTGATCATAAATCATTATTTGAACATATGATATGGTAAAATGATTCGTAGACACTCATTTTTAGCTCCAACAAGCCTTAAAAACTCACCTCGCGCAAAAACTAAGTCTTTATAACTAGTTTTGCCTAAATCAAGCATGTAAATGGGTTTTTTGGCTCCGAAGTGACTCTAGCAAATTATTTTTTATTATAAATCTGTATTTGAACAAATAATATATTATAAGAAGGCTTAGGGACTCATTTGGAGCTCGAACAAGCCTTAAAAACTTACTTCGCGCTAAAGCTAAGTCATTATAACTAGTTTTGCGGAATTCGAGCCTTTAAAGGGCTTTTTTGGCTCCAAAGCGACTCTAGAAAATTTATTTTGAACCAAAATCTATATAATAAGCCTTAGGGAGTCATTTGGATATCCAACAAGCCTTAAAAGTTTATCTCGCGCAAAATGTAAGTCCTTATAACTAATTTTGTCTAAGCCGAGCCATTAAAAGGATTTTTTTGCTGCGAAGTGACGCTATCAATGTTGTTTTGATTCCAAATGTGCATTTAATCGTATAATATATTATAATAAGTTTTAGGGGCTCATTTGGAGCCCCAACAAGCCTTAAAAAATCACATAGCGCAAAAACTAAGTCCTTATCACTAGTTTTGCCTAAATCGAGACTTTAAAGGCTTTTTTGGATTCGAAGTGACTCAAGGAAAGTTGTTTTGATTCCAAAAGTGCATTAAATAATATAATGTATTATAGTAAGTCTTAGGGAGTCATTTGGAGCTCCAACAAGCCCTAAAATTTCATCTCGCACAAAAACTAAGTCCTCGTAACTAGTTTTACCTAAATCGAGCCTTTAATGGGATTTTTTTTTGCTCCGAAGCGACTCTATCAATGTTGTTTTGATCCAAAATGAGTATTTAAACATATAGTATATTATAATAAGTCTTAGGCACGCTAAAACAATGTCGTTATCACTAGTTTTGCGGAATTCGAGCCTTTAAAGGGCTTTTTTGGCTCCAAAGTGACTCTAGAAAAGTTGTTTTGAACCAAAATCTATGTTTAAATATATAATATAATATAATAAGTCTTAGGGACTCATTTCGAGCTCCAACAAGCCTGAAAAATTAAACTCGCGCAAAAACTAAGTCCTCATCACTAGCTTTGCCTAGATCGAGCCTTTAAAGGCTTTTTTGGATTTTAAGTGACTCTAGGAAAGTTGTTTTGATTCCAAATGTGCATTAAATCATATAATGTATTATAATAAGCCTTAGGGAGTCATTTGGAGATCCAACAAGCCTTAAAAGTTTATCTCGCGCAAAAAGTAAGTCCTTATAACTAATTTTGTCTGATCCGAGCCTTTAAAGGGATTTTTTGGCTGCGAAGTGACTCTATCAATGTTGTTTTGATCTAAAATGTGCATTTAATCATATAATATATTATAATAAGTTTTAGGGACTCATTTGGAGCTCTAACAAGCCTTAAAAACTCACATCGCGCAAAAACTAAGTCCTTATCACTAGTTTTGCCTAAATCAAGCCTTTAAAGGCTCTTTTGGATTCGAAGTGAGTCTAGGAAAGTTGTTTTGATTCCAAAAGTGCATTAAATAATATAATGTATTATAATAAGTCTTAGGGAGTCATTTGGAGCTCCAACAAGCCCTAAAATTTCATCTCGCACAAAAACTAAGTCCTTGTAACTAGTTTTACCTAAATCGAGCCTTTAAAGGGATTTTTTTTTGCTCCGAAGCGACTCTATCAATGTTGTTTTGATCCGAAATGAGTATTTAAACATATAGTATTTTATAATAAGTCTTAGGGACTAATTTGGAGCTCCAAGAAGCCTTAAAAACACATTTTACGCTAAAACAATGTCGTTATCACTAGTTATGTGGAAATTGAGCCTTTAAATGGCTTTTTTGGTTCCAAAGTGACTCTAGATAAGTTGTTTTGATCCAAAATAAATATTTAAATATAATGTATATTATAATAAGTCTTAGGGACCCATTTCAAGCTCCAACAAGGCTTAAAAATTAACCTCGCGCAAAAATTAAGTCCTTATCACTAGTTTTGCCTAAATCGAGCCTTTAAAGGCCTTTTTTGGCTCCGAATTGACTCTAGGAATGCGTTCTTGATCCCAAATATTCATTTAATCCTATAATGTATTATAATAAGTCTCAGGAACTCATTTGGAGCTCCAACAAGCCATAAAAACTTATTTCGCGCTAAAACAAAGTCATTATCACTAGTTTTGCGGAAATTGAGCCTTTAAATGGCTTTTTTGACTCATGGAGTGACTCTAGCAAAGTTGTTTTGATCCAAAATGTATTTTAAACATATAATATCTTATAACATGTCTTTGAGACTCATTTGGAGCTCAAACAGACCTTAAAAACTCACATCGCGCAAAAACTAAGTCCTTATAACTAGTTTTACCCAAATCGAGCCTTTAAAGGGTTTTTTGGATTTGAAGTGACTATAGGAAAGTTGTTTCAATTAAAAATGTGCATTAAATCATATAATGTATTATAATAAGTCTTAAGGAGTCATTTGGAGCTCCAACAAGCCTTAATAGTTCATCTTACGCAAAAACTAAGTCCTTATAACTAATTTTGTCTGATTCGAGCCTATAAAGGGATTTTTTCGCTCCGAAGTGACTCTATCAATGTTGTTTTGATCCCAAATGTGCATTTAATCATATAAGATATTATAATAAGTCGTAGGAACTCATTTGGACCTCCAACAAGCCATAAAAACTCACTTCGCGGAAAAACTAAGTCCTTATAACTAGTTTTGCCTAAATCAAGCCTTTAAGGGGCTTTTTTGGATCCGAAGTTACTCTATTAAAGTTGGTTTGATCCGAAATGACTATTTGAACATATAGTATATAATAATAAGTCTTAGGGACTCATTTGGGACTCCAAGAAACCTTAAAAACACATTTCACGCTAAAAAAACGTCGTTATCACTAGTTTTGCGGAATTCGGCCTTTAAAGGGCTTTTTTGGCTCCAAAGTGACTCTAGAAAAGTTGTTTTGAACCAAAATCTATGTTTAAATATATAATATAATATAATAAGTCTTAGGGACTCATTTCGAGCTCCAACAAACGTCAAAAATTAAACTCGCGCAAAAACTAAGTCCTCATCACTAGCTTTGCCTAGATCGAGCCTTTAAAGGCTTTTTTTGGATTTGAAGTGACTCTAGGAAAGTTGTTTTGATTCCAAATGTGCATTAAATCATATAATGTATTATAATAAGCCTTAGGAAGTCATTTGGAGATCCAACAAGCCTCAAAAAGTAAGTCGTTATAACTAATTTTGTCTGATCCGAGCCTTTAAAGGGATTTTTTGGCTGCGAAGTGACTCTATCAATGTTGTTTTGATCTCAAATGTGCATTTAATCATATAATATATTATAATAAGTTTTAGGGACTCTATTGGAGCTCTAACAAGCCTTAAAAACTCACATCGCGTAAAAACTAAGTCCTTATCACTAGTTTTGCCTAAATCGAGCCTTTAAAGGCTTTTTTGGATTCAAAGTGACTCTAGGAAAGTTGTTTTGATTCCAAAAGTGCATTAAATAATATAATGTATTATAATAAGTCTTAGGGAGTCAGTTGGAGCTCCAACAAGCCCTAAAATTTCATCTCGCACAAAAACTAAGTACTAGTAACTAGTTTTACCTAAATCGAGCCTTTAAAGGGATTTTTTTTTTTTTGCTCCAAAGCGACTCTATCAATGTTGTTTTGATCCGAAATGAGTATTTAAACATATAGTATATTATAATAAGTCTTAGGGACTAATTTGGAGCTCCAAGAAGCCTTAAAAACACATTTCACGCTAAAACAATGTCGTTATCACTAGTTATGTGGAAATTGAGCCTTTAAATGGCTTTTTTGGCTTCAAAGTGACTCTAGATAAGTTGTTTTGATCCAAAATATGTATTTAAATATAATGTATATTATAATAAGTCTTAGGGACTCATTTCATTCTCCAACAAGGCTTAAAAATTCACCTCGCGCAAAAATTAAGTCCTTATCACTAGTTTTGCCTAAATCGAGCCTTTAAAGGCCTTTTTTGGCTCCGAATTGACTCTAGGAATGCGTTCTTGATCCCAAATATTCATTTAATCATATAATGTATTATAATAAGTCTCAGGAACTCATTTGGAGCTCCAACAAGCCATAAAAACTTATTTCGCGCTAAAACAAAGTCATTATCACTAGTTTCACGGAAATTGAGCCTTTAAATGGCTTTTTTGACTCATGGAGTGCCTCTAGCAAAGTTGTTTTGATCCAAAATGTATTTTAAACATATAATATCTTATCACATGTCTTTGAGACTCATTTGCAGCTCAAACAAACCTTAAAAACTCACATCGCGCAAAAACTAAGTCCTTATAACTAGTTTTACCCAAATCGAGCCTTTAAAGGGTTTTTTTGATTTGAAGTGACTATAGGAAAGTTGTTTCAATTACAAATGTGCATTAAATCATATAATGTATTATAATAAGTCTTAGGGAGTCATTTGGAGCTCCAACAAGCCTTAATAGTTCATCTTACGCAAAAACTAAGTCCTTATAACTAATTTTGTCTGATTCGAGCCTTTAAAGGGATTTTTTCGCTCCGAAGTGACTCTATCAATGTTGTTTTGATCCCAAATGTGCATTTAATCATATAAGATATTATAATAAGTCGTAGGAACTCATTTGGACCTCCAACAAGCCATAAAAACTCACTTCGCGCAAAAACTAAGTCCTTATAACTAGTTTTTCCTAAATCAAGCCTTTAGGGGGCTTTTTTGGATCCGAAGTTACTCTATTAAAGTTGTTTTGATCTGAAATGACTATTTGAGCATATAGTATATATTAATAAGTCTTAGGGACTCATTTGGGGCTCCAAGAAACCTTAAAAACACATTTCACGCTAAAAAAACGTCGTTATCACTAGTTTTGCGGAATTCGAGCCTTTAAAGGGCTTTTTTGGCTCCAAAGTGACTCTAGAAAAGTTGTTCTGAACCAAAATCTATGTTTAAATATATAATATGCTCTAATAAGTCTTAGGGACTCATTTCGAGCTCCAACAAGCGTCAAAAATTAAACTCGCGCAAAAACTAAGTCCTCATCACTAGCTTTGCCTAGATCGAGCCTTTACAGGCTTTTTTGGATTTGAAGTGACTCTAGGAAAGTTGTTTTGATTCCAAATGTGCATTAAATCATATAATGTATTATAATAAGCTTTAGGAATTCATTTGGAGATCCAACAAGCCTTAAAAGTTTATCTCACGCAAAAAGTAAATCCTTATAACTAATTTTGTCTGATCCGAGCCTTTAAAGGGATTTTTTGGCTGCGAAGTGACTCTATCAATGTTGTTTTGATCTCAAATATGCATTTAATCATATAATATATTATAATAAGTTTTAGGGACTCATTTGGAGCTCTAACAAGCCTTAAAAACTCACATCGCGCGAAAACTAAGTCCTTATCACTAGTTTTGCCTAAATCGAGCCTTTAAAGGCTTTTTTGGATTCGAAGTGACTCTAGGAAAGTTGTTTTGATTCCAAAACTGCATTAAATAATATAATGTATTATAATAAGTCTTAGGGAGTCATTTGGATCTCCAACAAGCCCTAAAATTTCATCTCGCACAAAAACTAAGTACTTGTAACTAGTTTTACCTAAATCGAGCCTTTAAAGGGATTTTTTTTTGCTCCGAAGCGACTCTATCAATGTTGTTTTGATCCGAAATGAGTATTTAAAAATATAGTATATTATAATAAGTCTTAGGGACTAATTTGGAGCTCCAAGAAGCCTTAAAAACACATTTCACGCTAAAACAATGTCGTTATCACTAGTTATGTGGAAATTGAGCCTTTAAATGGCTTTTTTGGCTCCAAAGTGACTCTAGATAAGTTCATTTGATCCAAAATATGTATTTAAATATAATTTATATTATAATAAGTCTTAGGTTCTCATTTCAAGGTCCAACAAGGCCTAAAAATTAACCTCGCGCAAAAATTAAGTCCTTATCACTAGTTTTGCCTAAATCGAGCCTTTAAAGGCCTTTTTTGGCTCCGAATTGACTCTAGGAATGCGTTCTTGATCCCAAATATTCATTTAATCACATAATGTATTATAATAAGTCTCAGGAACTCATTTGGTGCTCAAACAAGCCATAAAAATTATTTCGCGCTAAAACAAAGTCATTATCACTAGTTTCGCGGAAATTGAGCCTTTAAATGGCTTTTTTGACTCATGGAGTGACTCTAGCAAAGTTGTTTTGATCCCAAATGTATTTTAAACATATAATATCTTATAACATGTCTTTGAGACTCATTTGGAGCTCAAACAAACCATAAAAACTCACATCGCGCAAAAACTAAGTCCTTATAACTAGTTTTACCCAAATCGACCCTTTAAAGGGTTTTTTGGATTTGAAGTGACTGTAGGAAAGTTGTTTCAATTTGAAATGTGCATTAAATCATATATTGTATTATAATAAGTTTTAGGGAGTCATTTGGAGCTCCAACAAGTCTTAATAGTTCATCTCACGCAAAAACTAAGTCCTTATAACTAATTTTGTCTGATTCAAGCCTTTAAAGGGATTTTTTCGCTCCGAAGTGACTCTATCAATGTTGTTTTGATCCCCAATGTGCATTTAATCATATAAGATATTACAATAAGTCGTAGGAACTCATTTTGACCTCCAACAAGCCATAAAAACTCACTTCGCGCAAAAACTAAGTCCTTATAACTAGTTTTGCCTAAATCAAGCCTTTAAGGGGCTTTTTTGGATCTGAAGTTACTCTATTAAAGTTGTTTTGATCCGAAATGACTGTTTGAGCATATAGTATATAATAATAAGTCTTAGGGACTCATTTGGGGCTCCAAGAAACCTTAAAAACACATTTCACGCTAAAAAAACGTCGTTATCACTAGTTTTGCGGAATTCGAGCCTTTAAAGGGTTTTTTGGCTCCAAAGTGACTCTAGAAAAGTTGTTTTGAACCAAAATCTAGGTTTAAATATATAATATGATATAATAAGTCTTAGGGACTCATTTCGAGCTCCAACAAGCGTCAAAAATTAAACTCGCGCAAAAACTAAGTCCTCATCACTAGCTTTGCCTAGATCGAGCCTTTACAGGCTTTTTTGGATTTGAAGTGACTCTAGGAAAGTTGTTTTGATTCCAAATGTGCATTAAATCATATAATGTATTATAATAAGCTTTAGGAATTCATTTGGAGATCCAACAAGCCTTAAAAGTTTATCTCACGCAAAAAGTAAGTCCTTATAACTAATTTTGTCTGATCCGAGCCTTTAAAGGGATTTTTTGGCTGCGAAGTGACTCTATCAATGTTGTTTTGATCTCAAATATGCATTTAATCATATAATATATTATAATAAGTTTTAGGGACTCATTTGGAGCTCTAACAAGCCTTAAAAACTCACATCGCGCGAAAACTAAGTCCTTATCACTAGTTTTGCCTAAATCGAGCCTTTAAAGGCTTTTTTGGATTCGAAGTGACTCTAGGAAAGTTGTTTTGATTCTAAAACTGCATTAAATAATATAATGTATTATAATAAGTCTTAGGGAGTCATTTGGATCTCCAACAAGCCCTAAAATTTCATCTCGCACAAAAACTAAGTACTTGTAACTAGTTTTACCTAAATCGAGCCTTTAAAGGGATTTTTTTTTGCTCCGAAGCGACTCTATCAATGTTGTTTTGATCCGAAATGAGTATTTAAAAATATAGTATATTATAATAAGTCTTAGGGACTAATTTGGAGCTCCAAGAAGCCTTAAAAACACATTTCACGCTAAAACAATGTCGTTATCACTAGTTATGTGGAAATTGAGCCTTTAAATGGGTTTTTTGGCTCCAAAGTGACTCTAGATAAGTTCATTTGACTCAAAATATGTATTTAAATATAATTTATATTATAATAAGTCTTAGGTACTCATTTCAATCTCCAACAAGGCCTAAAAATTAACCTCGCGCAAAAATTAAGTCCTTATCACTAGTTTTGCCTAAATCGAGCCTTTAAAGGCCTTTTTTGGCTCCGAATTGACTCTAGGAATGCGTTCTTGATCCCAAATATTCATTTAATCACATAATGTATTATAATAAGTCTTAGGAACTCATTTGGTGCTCAAACAAGCCATAAAAAATTATTTCGCGCTAAAACAATGTCATTATCACTAGTTTCGCGGAAATTGAGCCTTTAAATGGCTTTTTTGACTCATGGAGTGACTCTAGCAAAGTTGTTTTGATCCCAAATGTATTTTAAACATATAATATCTTATAACATGTCTTTGAGACTCATTTGGAGCTCAAACAAACCATAAAAACTCACATCGCGCAAAAACTAAGTCCTTATAACTAGTTTTACCCAAATCGACCCTTTAAAGGGTTTTTTGGATTTGAAGTGACTATAGGAAAGTTGTTTCAATTTGAAATGTGCATTAAATCATATATTGTATTATAATAAGTTTTAGGGAGTCATTTGGAGCTCCAACAAGTCTTAATACTTCATCTCACGCAAAAACTAAGTCCTTATAACTAATTTTGTCTGATTCAAGCCTTTAAAGGGATTTTTTCGCTCCGAAGTGACTCTATCAATGTTGTTTTGATCCCAAATGTGCATTTAATCATATAAGATATTACAATAAGTCGTAGGAACTCATTTTGACCTCCAACAAGCCATAAAAACTCACTTCGCGCAAAAACTGAGTCCTTATAACTAGTTTTGCCTAAATCAAGCCTTTAAGGGGCTTTTTTGGATCTGAAGTTACTCTATTAAAGTTGTTTTGATCCGAAATGACTATTTGAGCATATAGTATATAATAATAAGTCTTAGGGACTCATTTGGGACTCCAAGAAACCTTAAAAACACATTTCACGCTAAAAAAACGTCGTTATCACTAGTTTTGCGGAATTCGAGCCTTTAAAGGGCTTTTTTGGCTCCAAAGTGACTCTAGAAAAGTTGTTTTGAACCAAAATCTATGTTTAAATATATAATATGATATAATAAGTCTTAGGGACTCATTTCGAGCTCCAACAAGCGTCAAAAATTAAACTCGCGCAAAAACTAAGTCCTCATCACTAGCTTTGCCTAGATCGAGCCTTTAAAGGCTTTTTTGGATTTGAAGTGACTCTAGGAAAGTTGTTTTGATTCCAAATGTGCATTAAATCATATAATGTATTATAATAAGCTTTAGAAATTCATTTGGAGATCCAACAAGCCTTAAAAGTTTATCTCACGCAAAAAGTAAGTCCTTATAACTAATTTTGTCTGATCCGAGCCTTTAAAGGGATTTTTTGGCTGCGAAGTGACTCTATCAATGTTGTTTTGATCTCAAATATGCATTTAATCATATAATATATTATAATAAGTTTTAGGGACTCATTTGGAGCTCTAACAAGCCTTAAAAACTCACATCGCGCGAAAACTAAGTCCTTATCACTAGTTTTGCCTAAATCGAGCCTTTAAAGGCTTTTTTGGATTCGAAGTGACTCTAGGAAAGTTGTTTTGATTCCAAAACTGCATTAAATAATATAATGTATTATAATAAGTCTTAGGGAGTCATTTGGATCTCCAACAAGCCCTAAAATTTCATCTCGCACAAAAACTAAGTACTTGTAACTAGTTTTACCTAAACGAGCCTTTAAAGGGATTTTTTTTTTTGCTTCGAAGCGACTCTATCAATGTTGTTTTGATCCAAAATGAGTATTTAAAAATATAGTATATTATAATAAGTCTTAGGGACTAATTTGGAGCTCCAAGAAGCCTTAAAAACACATTTCACGCTAAAACAATGTCGTTATCACTAGTTATGTGGAAATTGAGCCTTTGAATGGCTTTTTTGGCTCCAAAGTGACTCTAGATAAGTTCATTTGATCCAAAATATGTATTTAAATATAATTTATATTATAATAAGTCTTAGGTACTCATTTCAAGCTCCAAGAAGGCTTAAAAATTAACCTCGCGCAAAAATGAAGTCCTTATCACTAGTTTTGCCTAAATCGAGGCTTTAAAGGCCTTTTTTGGCTCCGAATTGACTCTAGGAATGCGTTCTTGATCCCAAATATTTATTTAATCATATAATGTATTATAATAAGTCTCAGGGACTCATTTGGAGCTCAAACAAGCCATAAAAACTTATTTCACGCTAAAACAAAGTCATTATCACTAGTTTTGAGGAAATCGAGCCTCTAAATTGCTTTTTTGACTCATGAAGTGACTCTAGCAAAGTTGTTTTGATCCCAACTGTATTTTAAACATATAATATCTGATAATAAGTCTTTGGGACTCATTTGGAGCTCAAACGAACCGTAAAAACTCACATCGCGCAAAAACTAAGTCCTTATAACTAGTTTTACCTAAATCGAGCCTTTAAAGGGTTTTTTGGATTCGAAGTGACTATAGGAAAGTTGTTTCGATTCCAAATGTGCATTAAATTATATATTGTATTATAATAAGTCTTCGGGAGTCATTTGGAGCTCCAACAAGCCTTAATAGTTCATCTCGCGCAAAAACGAAATCCTTATAACTAATTTTGTCTTAATCGAGCCTTTAAAGGGATTTTTTCGCTCCGAAGTGACTCTATCAAAGTTGTTTTGATCCCAAATATGCATTTAATCATATAAGATATCATAATAAGTCGTAGGGACTCATTTGGAGCTCCAACAAGCCATAAAAACTCACATCGCGAAAAAACTAAGTCCTTATAACTAGGTTTGCCTAAATCGAGCCTTTAAGCGGCTTTTTTTGATCCGAAGTTACTCTATTAAAGTTTTTTTTGATCCGAAATGACTATTTGAGCATATAGTATATTATAATAAGTCTTAGGGACTCATTTGGGGCTCCAAGAAATCTTAAAAACACATTTCACGCTAAAACAACGTCGTTATCACTAGTTTTGCAGAATTCGAGCCTTTAAAGGGCTTTTTTGGCTCCAAAGTGACTCTAGAAAAGTTATTTTGAACCAAAATATATATTTAAATATATAATATATTATAATAAGTCTTAGGGAAAAGTTATTTTGAACCAAAATATATATTTAAATATATAATATATTATAATAAGTCTTAGGGACTCTTTTCGAGCTACAACAAGCCTCAAAAATTAAACTTGCGCAAAAACTAAGTCCTCATCACTAGCTTTGCCTAAATCAAGCCTTTAAAGACTTTTTTGGATTCGAAATGACTCTAGGAAAGTTGTTTTGATTCCAAATGTGCATTAAATCAGATAATGTATTATAATAAGTCTTAGGGAGTCATTTGGAGCTGCAACAAGCCTTAAAATTTATCTCGCGCAAAAACTAAGTCCTTATAACTAATTTTGTCTGATCCAAGCCTTTAAAGGGATTTTTTGGCTGCGAAGTGACTCTATCAATGTTGTTTTGATCCCAAATGTGAATTTAATCATATAATATATTGTAATAAGTTTTAGGGACTCATTTGGACCTCCAACAAGCCTTAAAAACTCACATCGCGCAAAAACTAAGTCCTTATCACTAGTTTTGCTTAAATCGAGCCTTTAAAGGCTTTTTTGGATTCGAAGTGACTCTAGGAAAGTTGTTTTGATTCCAAAAGTGCATTAATAATGTAATGTATGATAATAAGTCTTAGGGAGTCGTTTGGAGCTCCAACAAGCCCTATAATTTCATCTCGCGCAAAAACTAAGTCCTTGTAACTAGTTTTGTCTAATTCAAGCCTTTAAAGGGATTTTTTTTTTGCTCTGAAGCGACTCTATCAATGTTGTTTTGATCTGAAATTAGTATTTAAACATATAGTATATTATAGTAAGTCTTAGGGACTAATTTGGTTCTCCAAGAAGCCTTAAAAACACATTTCACGCTAAAACAATGTCGTTATCACTAGTTTTGTGGAAATTGAGCCTTTAAATGGCTTTTTTTGATCCAAAGTGACTCTAGATAAGTTGTTTTGATCCAAAATCTATATTTAAATATAATATATATTATAATAAGTCTTAGGCACTCATTTCAAGCTCTAACAAGGCTTAAAAACTAACCTCGAGCAAAAACTAAGTCCTTATCACTAGTTTTGCCTAAATCGAGTCTTTAGAGGCCTTTTTTAGCTCCGAATTGACTCTAGGAATGTTTTCTTGATCCCAAATGTTCATTTAATCATATAATGTACTATAATAAGTCTCAGGGACTCATTTGGAGCTCAAACAAGCCATAAAAAGTTATTTCGCGCTAAAACAAAGTCATTATCACTAGTTTTGAGGAAATCGAGCCTTTAAATTGCTTTTTTGATTCATGAAGTGACTCTAGCAAAGTTGTTTTGATCCCAACTGTATTTTAAACATATAATAGCTGATAATAAGTCTTTGGGACTCATTTGGAGCTCAAACGAACCGTAAAAACTCACATTGCGCAAAAACTAAGTCCTTATAACTAGTTTTACCTAAATCGAGCCTTTAAAGGGTTTTTTGGATTCGAAGTGACTATAGGAAAGTTGTTTCGATTCCAAATATGCATTAAATTATATATTGTATTATAATAAGTCTTAGGGAGTCATTTGGAGCTCCAACAAGCCTTAATAGTTCATCTCGCGCAAAAACGAAATCCTTATAACTAATTTTGTCTTATTCGAGCCTTTAAAGGGATTTTTTCGCTCCGAAGTGACTCTATCAAAGTTGTTTTGATCCCAAATATGCATTTAATCATATATGATATCATAATAAGTCGTAGGGACTCATTTGGAGCTCCAACAAGCCATAAAAACTCACATCGCGCAAAAACTAAGTCCTTATAACTAGTTTTGCCTAAATCGAGCCTTTAAGCGGCTTTTTTTGATCCTAAGTTACTCTATTAAAGTTTTTTTTGATCCGAAATGAGTATTTGAGCATATAGTATATTATAATAAGCCTTAGGGACTCATTTGGGGCTCCAAGAAATCTTAAAAACACATTTCACGCTAAAACAACGTCGTTATCACTAGTTTTGCGGAATTCGAGCCTTTAAAGGGCTTTTTTTGGCTCCAAAGTGACTCTAGAAAAGTTATTTTGAACCAAAATATATATTTAAATATATAATATATTATAATAAGTCTTAGGGAAAAGTTATTTTGAACCAAAATATATATTTAAATATATAATATATTATAATAAGTCTTAGGGACTCTTTTCGAGCTACAACAAGCCTCAAAAATTAAACTTGCGCAAAAACTAAGTCCTCATCACTAGCTTTGCCTAAATCAAGCCTTTAAAGACTTTTTTGGATTCGAAATGACTCTAGGAAAGTTTTTTTGATTCCAAATATGCATTAAATCAGATAATGTATTATAATAAGTCTTAGGGAGTCATTTGGAGCTGCAACAAGCCTTAAAAGTTTATCTCGCGCAAAAACTAAGTCCTTATAACTAATTCTGTCTGATCCGAGCCTTTAAAGGGATTTTATTGCTGCGAAGTGACTCTATCAATGTTGTTTTGATCCTAAATGTGAATTTAATCATATAATATATTGTAATAAGTTTTAGGGACTCATTTGGACCTCCAACAAGCCTTAAAAACTCACATCGCGCAAAAACTAAGTCCTTGTAACTAGTTTTGTCTAATTCAAGCCTTTAAAGGGATTTTTTTTTGCTCTGAAGCGACTCTATCAATGTTGTTTTGATCTGAAATTAGTATTTAAACATATAGTATATTATAGTAAGTCTTAGGGACTAATTTGGTTCTCCAAGAAGCCTTAAAAACACATTTCACGCTAAAACAATGTCGTTATCACTAGTTTTGTGGAAATTGAGCCTTTAAATGGCTTTTTTTGATCCAAAGTGACTCTAGATAAGTTGTTTTGATCCAAAATCTATATTTAAATATAATATATATTATAATAAGTCTTAGGCACTCATTTCAAGCTCTAACAAGGCTTAAAAACTAACCTCGAGCAAAAACTAAGTCCTTATCACTAGTTTTGCCTAAATCGAGTCTTTAGAGGCCTTTTTTAGCTCCGAATTGACTCTAGGAATGTTTTCTTGATCCCAAATGTTCATTTAATCATATAATGTACTATAATAAGTCTCAGGGACTCATTTGGAGCTCAAACAAGCCATAAAAAGTTATTTCGCGCTAAAACAATGTCATTATCACTAGTTTTGCAGAAATCGAGCCTTTAAATTGCTTTTTTGACTCATGAAGTGACTCTAGCAAAGTTGTTTTGATCCCAACTGTATTTTAAACATATAATATCTCATAATAAGTCTTTGGGACTCATTTGGAGCTCAAACGAACCTTAAAAACTCACATCGCGCAAAAACTAAGTCCTTATAACTAGTTTTACCTAAATCGAGCCTTTAAAGGGTTTTTTGGATTCGAAGTGACTATAGGAAAGTTGTTTCGATTCCAAATGTGCATTAAATTATATATTGTATTATAATAAGTCTTAGGGAGTCATTTGGAGCTCCAACAAGCCTTAATAGTTCATCTCGCGCAAAAACGAAATCCTTATAACTAATTTTGTCTTATTCGAGCCTTTAAAGGGATTTTTTCGCTCCGAAGTGACTCTATCAAAGTTGTTTTGATCCCAAATATGCATTTAATCATATAAGATATCATAATAAGTCGTAGGGACTCATTTGGAGCTCCAACAAGCCATAAAAACTCACATCGCGCAAAAACTAAGTCCTTATAACTAGTTTTGCCTAAATCGAGCCTTTAAGCGGCTTTTTTTGATCCGAAGTTACTCTATTAAAGTTTTTTTTGATCCGAAATGAGTATTTGAGCATATAGTATATTATAATAAGTCTTAGGGACTCATTTGGGGCTCCAAGAAATCTTAAAAACACATTTCACGCTAAAACAACGTCGTTATCACTGGTTTTGCGGAATTCGAGCCTTTAAAGGGCTTTTTTTGGCTCCAAAGTGACTCTAGAAAAGTTATTTTGAACCAAAAAATATATTTAAATATATAATATATTATAATAAGTCTTAGGGACTCTTTTCGAGCTACAACAAGCCTCAAAAATTAAACTTGCGCAAAAACTAAGTCCTCATCACTAGCTTTGCCTAAATCAAGCCTTTAAAGACTTTTTTGGATTCGAAATGACTCTAGGAAAGTTTTTTTGATTCCAAATGTGCATTAAATCAGATAATGTATTATAATAAGTCTTAGGGAGTCATTTGGAGCTGCAACAAGCCTTAAAAGTTTATCTCGCGCAAAAACTAAGTCCTTATAACTAATTCTGTCTGATCCGAGCCTTTAAAGGGATTTTATTGCTGCGAAGTGACTCTATCAATGTTGTTTTGATCCCAAATGTTAATTTAATCATATAATATATTGTAATAAGTTTTAGGGACTCATTTGGACCTCCAACAAGCCTTAAAAACTCATATCGCGCAAAAACTAAGTCCTTATCACTAGTTTTGCTTAAATCGAGCCTTTAAAGGCTTTTTTGGATTCGAAGTGACTCTAGGAAAGTTGTTTTGATTCCAAAAGTGCATTAATAATGTAATGTATGATAATAAGTTTTAGGGAGTCGTTTGGAGCTCCAACAAGCCCTATAATTTCATCTCGCGCAAAAACTAAGTCCTTGTAACTAGTTTTGTCTAATTCAAGCCTTTAAAGGGATTTTTTTTTGCTCTGAAGCGACTCTATCAATGTTGTTTTGATCTGAAATTAGTATTTAAACATATAGTATATTATAGTAAGTCTTAGGGACTAATTTGGTTCTCCAAGAAGCCTTAAAAACACATTTCACGCTAAAACAATGTCGTTATCACTAGTTTTGTGGAAATTGAGCCTTTAAATGGCTTTTTTTGATCCAAAGTGACTCTAGATAAGTTGTTTTGATCCAAAATCTATATTTAAATATAATATATATTATAATAAGTCTTAGGCACTCATTTCAAGCTCTAACAAGGCTTAAAAACTAACCTCGAGCAAAAACTAAGTCCTTATCACTAGTTTTGCCTAAATCGAGTCTTTAGAGGCCTTTTTTAGCTCCGAATTGACTCTAGGAATGTTTTCTTGATCCCAAATGTTCATTTAATCATATAATGTACTATAATAAGTCTCAGGGACTCATTTGGAGCTCAAACAAGCCATAAAAAGTTATTTCGCGCTAAAACAATGTCATTATCACTAGTTTTGCGGAAATCGAGCCTTTAAATTGCTTTTTTGACTCATGAAGTGACTCTAGCAAAGTTGTTTTGATCCCAACTGTATTTTAAACATATAATATCTCATAATAAGTCTTTGGGACTCATTTGGAGCTCAAACGAACCTTAAAAACTCACATCGCGCAAAAACTAAGTCCTTATAACTAGTTTTACCTAAATCGAGCCTTTAAAGGGTTTTTTGGATTCGAAGTGACTATAGGAAAGTTGTTTCGATTCCAAATGTGCATTAAATTATATATTGTATTATAATAAGTCTTAGGGAGTCATTTGGAGCTCCAACAAGCCTTAATAGTTCATCTCGCGCAAAAACGAAATCCTTATAACTAATTTTGTCTTATTCGAGCCTTTAAAGGGATTTTTTCGCTCCGAAGTGACTCTATCAAAGTTGTTTTGATCCCAAATATGCATTTAATCATATAAGATATCATAATAAGTCGTAGGGACTCATTTGGAGCTCCAACAAGCCATAAAAACTCACATCGCGCAAAAACTAAGTCCTTATAACTAGTTTTGCCTAAATCGAGCCTTTAAGCGGCTTTTTTTGATCCGAAGTTACTCTATTAAAGTTTTTTTTGATCCGAAATGAGTATTTGAGCATATAGTATATTATAATAAGTCTTAGGGACTCATTTGGGGCTCCAAGAAATCTTAAAAACACATTTCACGCTAAAACAACGTCGTTATCACTAGTTTTGCGGAATTCGAGCCTTTAAAGGGCTTTTTTTGGCTCCAAAGTGACTCTAGAAAAGTTATTTTGAACCAAAATATATATTTAAATATATAATATATTATAATAAGTCTTAGGGAAAAGTTATTTTGAACCAAAAAATATATTTAAATATATAATATATTATAATAAGTCTTAGGGACTCTTTTCGAGCTACAACAAGCCTCAAAAATTAAACTTGCGCAAAAACTAAGTCCTCATCACTAGCTTTGCCTAAATCAAGCCTTTAAAGACTTTTTTGGATTCGAAATGACTCTAGGAAAGTTTTTTTGATTCCAAATGTGCATTAAATCAGATAATGTATTATAATAAGTCTTAGGGAGTCATTTGGAGCTGCAACAAGCCTTAAAAGTTTATCTCGCGCAAAAACTAAGTCCTTATAACTAATTCTGTCTGATCCGAGCCTTTAAAGGGATTTTATTGCTGCGAAGTGACTCTATCAATGTTGTTTTGATCCCAAATGTTAATTTAATCATATAATATATTGTAATAAGTTTTAGGGACTCATTTGGACCTCCAACAAGCCTTAAAAACTCATATCGCGCAAAAACTAAGTCCTTATCACTAGTTTTGCTTAAATCGAGCCTTTAAAGGCTTTTTTGGATTCGAAGTGACTCTAGGAAAGTTGTTTTGATTCCAAAAGTGCATTAATAATGTAATGTATGATAATAAGTTTTAGGGAGTCGTTTGGAGCTCCAACAAGCCCTATAATTTCATCTCGCGCAAAAACTAAGTCCTTGTAACTAGTTTTGTCTAATTCAAGCCTTTAAAGGGATTTTTTTTTGCTCTGAAGCGACTCTATCAATGTTGTTTTGATCTGAAATTAGTATTTAAACATATAGTATATTATAGTAAGTCTTAGGGACTAATTTGGTTCTCCAAGAAGCCTTAAAAACACATTTCACGCTAAAACAATGTCGTTATCACTAGTTTTGTGGAAATTGAGCCTTTAAATGGCTTTTTTTGATCCAAAGTGACTCTAGATAAGTTGTTTTGATCCAAAATCTATATTTAAATATAATATATATTATAATAAGTCTTAGGCACTCATTTCAAGCTCTAACAAGGCTTAAAAACTAACCTCGAGCAAAAACTAAGTCCTTATCACTAGTTTTGCCTAAATCGAGTCTTTAGAGGCCTTTTTTAGCTCCGAATTGACTCTAGGAATGTTTTCTTGATCCCAAATGTTCATTTAATCATATAATGTACTATAATAAGTCTCAGGGACTCATTTGGAGCTCAAACAAGCCATAAAAAGTTATTTCGCGCTAAAACAATGTCATTATCACTAGTTTTGCGGAAATCGAGCCTTTAAATTGCTTTTTTGACTCGTGAAGTGACTCTAGCAAAGTTGTTTTGATCCCAACTGTATTTTAAACATATAATATCTCATAATAAGTCTTTGGGACTCATTTGGAGCTCAAACGAACCTTAAAAACTCACATCGCGCAAAAACTAAGTCCTTATAACTAGTTTTACCTAAATCGAGCCTTTAAAGGGTTTTTTGGATTCGAAGTGACTATAGGAAAGTTGTTTCGATTCCAAATGTGCATTAAATTATATATTGTATTATAATAAGTCTTAGGGAGTCATTTGGAGCACCAACAAGCCTTAATAGTTCATCTCGCGCAAAAACGAAATCCTTATAACTAATTTTGTCTTATTCGAGCCTTTAAAGGGATTTTTTCGCTCCGAAGTGACTCTATCAAAGTTGTTTTGATCCCAAATATGCATTTAATCATATAAGATATCATAATAAGTCGTAGGGACTCATTTGGAGCTCCAACAAGCCATAAAAACTCACATCGCGCAAAAACTAAGTCCTTATAACTAGTTTTGCCTAAATCGAGCCTTTAAGCGGCTTTTTTTGATCCGAAGTTACTCTATTAAAGTTTTTTTTTAATCCGAAATGACTATTTGAGCATATAGTATATTATAATAAGTCTTAGGGACACATTTGGGGCTCCAAGAAATCTTAAAAACACATTTCACGCTAAAACAACGTCGTTATCACTAGTTTTGCGGAATTCGAGCCTTTAAAGGGCTTTTTTGGCTCCAAAGTGACTCTAGAAAAGTTATTTTGAACCAAAATATATGTTTAAATATATAATATATTATAATAAGTCTTAGGAAAAAGTTATTTTGAACCAAAATATATATTTAAATATATAATATATTATAATAAGTCTTAGGGACTCTTTTCGAGCTACAACAAGCCTCAAAAATTAAACTTGCGCAAAAACTAAGTCCTCATCACTAGCTTTGCCTAAATCCAGCCTTTAAAGACTTTTTTGGATTCGAAATGACTCTAGGAAAGTTGTTTTGATTCCAAATGTGCATTAAATCAGATAATGTATTATAATAAGTCTTAGGGAGTCATTTGGAGCTGCAACAAGCCTTAAAAGTTTATCTCGCGCAAAAACTAAGTCCTTATAACTAATTTTGTCTGATCCGAGCCTTTAAAGGGATTTTTTGGCTGCGAAGTGACTCTATCAATGTTGTTTTGATCCCAAATGTGAATTTAATCATATAATATATTGTAATAAGTTTTAGGGACTCATTTGGACCTCCAACAAGCCTTAAAAACTCACATCGCGCAAAAACTAAGTCCTTATCACTAGTTTTGCTTAAATCGAGCCTTTAAAGGCTTTTTTGGATTCGAAGTGACTCTAGGAAAGTTGTTTTGATTCCAAAAGTGCATTAATAATGTAATGTATGATAATAAGTCTTAGGGAGTCGTTTGGAGCTCCAACAAGCCCTATAATTTCATCTCGCGCAAAAACTAAGTCCTTGTAACTAGTTTTGTCTAATTCAAGCCTTTAAAGGGATTTTTTTTTTGCACTGAAGCGACTCTATCAATGTTGTTTTGATCTGAAATTAGTATTTAAACATATAGTATATTATAGTAAGTCTTAGGGACTAATTTGGTTCTCCAAGAAGCCTTAAAAACACATTTCACGCTAAAACAATGTCGTTATCACTAGTTTTGTGGAAATTTGGCCTTTAAATGGCTTTTTTTGCTCCAAAGTGACTCTAGATAAGTTGTTTTGATCCAAAATCTATGTTTAAATATAATATATATTATAATAAGTCTTAGGGACTCATTTCAAGCTCCAACAAGGTTTAAAAACTAACCTCGAGCAAAAACTAAGTCCTTATCACTAGTTTTGCCTAAATCGAGTCTTTACAGGCCTTTTTTGGTTCCGAATTGACTCTAGGAATGTTTTCTTGATCCCAAATGTTCATTTAATCATATAATGTATTATAATAAGTCTCAGGGACTCATTTGGAGCTCAAACAAGCCATAAAAACTTATTTCGCGCTAAAACAAAGTCATTATCACTAGTTTTGCGGAAATCAAGCCTTTAAATTGCTTTTTTGACTCATGAAGTGACTCTAGCAAAGTTGTTTTGATCCCAACTTTTTAAACATATAATATCTTATAATAAGTCTTTGGGACTCATTTGGAGCTCAAACGAACCTTAAAAACTCACATCGCGCAAAAACTAAGTCCTTATAACTAGTTTTACCTAAATCGAGCCTTTAAAGGGTTTTTTGGATTCGAAGTGACTATAGGAAAGTTGTTTCGATTCCAAATGTGCATTAAATTATATATTGTATTATAATAAGTCTTAGGGAGTTATTTGGAGCTCCAACAAGCCTTAATAGTTCATCTCGCGCAAAAACGAAATCCTTATAACTAATTTTGTCTTAATCGAGCCTTTAAAGGGATTTTTTCGCTCCGAAGTGACTCTATCAAAGTTGTTTTGATCCCAAATGTGCATTTAATCATATAAGATATCATAATAAGTCGTAGGGACTCATTTGGAGCTCCAACAAGCCATAAAAACTCACATCGCGCTAAAACTAAGTCCTTATAACTAGTTTTGCCTAAATCGAGCCTTTAAGCGGCTTTTTTTTGATCCGAAGTTACTCTATTAAAGTTTTTTTTGATCCGAAATGACTATTTGAGCATATAGTATATTATAATAAGTCTTAGGGACTCATTTGGGTCTCCAAGAAATCTTAAAAACACATTTCACGCAAAAACAACGTCGTTATCACTAGTTTTGCGGAATTCGAGCCTTTAAAGGGCTTTTTTGGCTCCGAAGTGACTCTAGAAAAGTTATTTTGAACCAAAATATATATTTAAATATATAATATATTATAATAAGTCTTAGGGAAAGGTTATTTTGAACAAAAATATATATTTAAATGTATAATATATTATAATACGTCTTAGGGACTCTTTTCGAGCTACAACAAGCCTCAAATATTAAACTTGCGCAAAAACTAAGTCCTCATCACTAGCTTTGCCTAAATCAAGCCTTTAAAGACTTTTTTGGATTCGAAATGACTCTAGGAAAGTTGTTTTGATTCCAAATGTGCATTAAATCAGATAATGTATTATAATAAGTCTTAGGGAGTCATTTGGAGCTGCAACAAGCCTTAAAATTTATCTCGCGCAAAAACTAAGTCCTTATAACTAATTTTGTCTGATCCAAGCCTTTAAAGGGATTTTTTCGCTCCGAAGTGACTCTATCAAAGTTGTTTTGATCCCAAATGTGCATTTAATCATATAAGATACCATAATAAGTCGTAGGGACTCATTTGGAGCTCCAACAAGCCATAAAAACTCACATCGCGCAAAAACTAAGTCCTTATAACTAGTTTTGCCTAAATCGAGCCTTTAAGCGGCTTTTTTTGATCCGAAGTTACTCTATTAAAGTTTTTTTTGATTCGAAATGACTATTTGAGCATATATATAGTATATTAAAATAAGTCTTAGGGACTCATTTGGGGCTCCAAGAAATCTTAAAAACACATTTCACGCTAAAACAACGTCGTTATCACTAGTTTTGCGGAATTCGAGCCTTTAAAGGGCTTTTTTTGGCTCCAAAGTGACTCTAGAAAATTTATTTTGAACCAAAATATATGTTTAAATATATAATATATTATAATAAGTCTTAGGGAAAAGTTATTTTGAACCAAAATATATATTTAAATATATAATATATTATAATAAGTCTTAGGGACTCTTTTCGAGCTACAACAAGCCCGAAAAATTAAACTTGCGCAAAAACTAAGTCCTCATCACTAGCTTTGCCTAAATCCAGCCTTTAAAGACTTTTTTGGATTCGAAATGACTCTAGGAAAGTTGTTTTGATTCCAAATGTGCATTAAATAAGATAATGTATTATAATAAGTCTTAGGGAGTCATTTGGAGCTGCAACAAGCCTTAAAAGTTTATCTCGCGCAAGAACTAAATCCTTATAACTAATTTTGTCTGATCCGAGCCTTTAAAGGGATTTTTTGGCTGCGAAGTGACTTTATCAATGTTTTTTTGATCCCAAATGTGAATTTAATCATATAATATATTGTAATAAGTTTTAGGGACTCATTTGGATCTCCAACAAGCCTTAAAAACTCACATCGCGCAAAAACTAAGTCCTTATCACTAGTTTTGCTTAAATCGAGCCTTTAAAGGCTTTTTTGGATTCGAAGTGACTCTAGGAAAGTTGTTTTGATTCCAAAAGTGCATTAATAATGTAATGTATGATAATAAGTCTTAGGGAGTCATTTGGAGCTCCAAGAAGCCTTATAATTTCATCTCGCGCAAAAACTAAGTCCTTGTAACTAGTTTTGTCTAATTCAAGCCTTTAAAGGGATTTTTTTTTTTGCTCTGAAGCGACTCTATCAATGTTGTTTTGATCTGAAATTAGTATTTAAACATATAGTATATTATAGTAAGTCTTAGGGACTAATTTGGTTCTCCAAGAAGCCTTAAAAACACATTTCACGCTAACACAATGTCGTTATCACTAGTTTTGTGGAAATTTGGCCTTTAAATGGCTTTTTTTGCTCCAAAGTGACTCTAGATAAGTTGTTTTCATCCGAAATCTATATTTAAATATAATATATATTATAATAAGTTTTAGGGACTCATTTCAAGCTCCAACAAGGCTTAAAAACTAACCTCGAGCAAAAACTAAGTCCTTATCACTAGTTTTGCCTAAATCGAGTCTTTAAAGGCCTTTTTTGGTTCCGAATTGACTCTAGGAATGTTTTCTTGATCCCAAATGTTCATTTAATCATATAATGTATTATAATAAGTCTCAGGGACTCATTTGGAGCTCCAACAAGCCATAAAAACTTATTTCGCGCTAAAACAAAGTCATTATCACTAGTTTTGCGGAAATCGAGCCTTTAAATTGCTTTTTTGACTCATGAAGTGACTCTAGCAAAGTTTTTTTGATCCCAAATGTATTTTAAACAAATAATATCTTATAATAAGTCTTTGGGACTCATTTGGAGCTCAAACGAACCTTAAAAACTGACATCGCGCAAAAACTAAGTCCTTATAACTAGTTTTACCTAAATTGAGCCTTTAAAGGGTTTTTTGGATTCGAAGTGACTATAGGAAAGTTGTTTCAATTCCAAATGTGCATTAAATCTTATATTGTATTATAATAAGTCTTAGGGAGTCATTTGGAGCTCCAACAAGCCTTAATAATTCATCTCGCGCAAAAACGAAATCCTTATCACTAATTTTGTCCTATTCGAGCCTTTAAAGGGATTTTTTTCGCTCCAAAGTGACTCTATCAAAGTTGTTTTGATCCCAAATGTGCATTTGATCATATAAGATATTATAATAAGTCGTAGGGACTCATTTGGAGCTCCAACAAGCCATAAAAACTCACATCGCGCAAAAACTAAGTCCTTATTTTGCCTAAATCGAGCCTTTAAGGGTCTTTTTTGGATCCGAAGTTACTCTATTAAAGTTTTTTTTAATCCGAAATGACTATTTGAGCATATAGTATATTATATTAAGTCTTAGGGACTCATTTGGGTTCCAAGAAACCTTAAAAACACATTTCACGCTAAAACAACGTCGTTATCACTAGTTTTGCGGAATTCGAGCCTTTAAAGGGCTTTTTTGGCTCCAAAGTGACTCTAGAAAAGTTATTTTGAACCAAAATATGTATTTAAATATATAATATATTATAATAAGTCTTAGGGACTCTTTTCGAGCTCCAACAAGCCTCAAAAATAAAACTCGCGCAAAAACTAAGTCCTCATCACTAGCTTTGCGTAAATAGAGCCTTTAAAGACTTTTTTGGATTCGAAGTGACTCTAGGAAAGTTGTTTTTGATTCCAAATGTGCATTAAATCATATAATTTATTATAATAAGTCTTAGGGAGTCATATGGCGCTCTAACAAGCCTTAAAAGTTTATCTCGTGAAAAAACTAAGTCCTTATAACTAATTTTGTCTGATTCGAGCCTTTAAAGGGATGTTTTGGCTGCGAAGTGACTCTATCAATGTTGTTTTGATCCCAAATGTGAATTTAATCATATAATATATTGTAATAAGTTTTAGGGAGTCGTTTGGACCTCCAACAAGCCTTTAAAACTCACATCGCGCAAAAACTAAGTCCTCATCACTAGCTTTGCCTAAATCCAGCCTTTAAAGACTTTTTTGGATTCGAAATGACTCTAGGAAAGTTGTTTTGATTCCAAATGTGCATTAAATCAGATAATGTATTATAATAAGTCTTAGGGAGTCATTTGGAGCTGCAACAAGCCTTAAAAGTTTATCTCGCGCAAAAACTAAGTCCTTATAACTAATTTTGTCTGATCCGAGCCTTTAAAGAGATTTTTTGGCTGCGAAGTGACTCTATCAATGTTGTTTTGATCCCAAATGTGAATTTAATCATATAATATATTGCAATAAGTTTTAGGGACTCATTTGGACCTCCAACAAGCCCTAAAAACTCACATCGCGCAAAAACTAAGTCCTTATCACCAGTTTTGCTTAAATCGAGCCTTTAAAGGCTTTTTTGGATTCGAAGTGACTCTAGGAAAGTTGTTTTGATTCCAAAAGTGCATTAATAATGTAATGTATGATAATAAGTCTTAGGGAGTCATTTGGAGCTCCAAGAAGCCTTATAATTTCATCTCGCGCAAAAACTAAGTCCTTGTAACTAGTTTTGTCTAATTCAAGGCTTTAAAGGGATTTTTTTTTTGCTCTGAAGCGACTCTATCAATGTTGTTTTGATCTGAAATTAGTATTTAAACATATAGTATATTATAGTAAGTCTTAGGGACTAATTTGGTTCTCCAAGAAGCCTTAAAAACAAATTTCACACTAAAACAATGTCGTTATCTCTACTTTTGTGGAAATTGAGCCTTTAAATGGCTTTTTTTTCCTCCAAAGTGACTCTAGATAAGTTGTTTTGGGTTTAGGGTTTAGGGTTTAGGGCTATTAGGGTTATTAGGGCTTAGGGTTTAGGGTTTATGGTTTAGGGTTTAGGGTTTAGGGTTTAGGGTTTAGGGTTTAGGGTTTAGGGTTTGGGGTTTGGGGTTTTGGGGTTTTGGGGTTTTGGGGTTTTGGGGTTTTGGGGTTTTGGGGTTTTGGGGTTTTGGGGTTTAGGGTTTATGGTTTAGGGTTTAGGGTTTAGGGTTTAGGGTTTAGGGTTTAGGGTTTAGGGTTTATGGTTTAGGGTTTAGGGTTTAGGGTTTAGGGTTTAGGGTTTAGGGTTTAGGGTTTAGGGTTTGGGGTTTTGGGGTTTTGGGGTTTTGGGGTTTTGGGGTTTTGGGGTTTTGGGGTTTTGGGGTTTTGGGATTTTGGGGTTTTGGGATTTTGGGGTTTAGGGTTTAGGGTTTAGGGTTTAGGGTTTAGGGTTTAGGGTTTAGGGTTTAGGGTTTAGGGTTTAGGGTTTAGGGTTTAGGGTTTAGGGTTTAGGGTTTAGGGTTTAGGGTTTAGGGTTTAGGGTTTAGGGTTTAGGGTTTAGGGTTTAGGGTTTAGGGTTTAGGGTTTAGGGTTTAGGGTTTAGGGTTTAGGGTTTAGGGTTTAGGGTTTAGGGTTTAGGGTTTAGGGTTTAGGGTTTAGGGTTTAGGGTTTAGGGTTTAGGGTTTAGGGTTTAGGGTTTAGGGTTTAGGGTTTAGGGTTTAGGGTTTAGGGTTTAGGGTTTAGGGTTTAGGGGGGTTTAGGGGTTTAGGGTTTAGGGTTTAGGGTTTAGGGTTTAGGGTTTAGGGTTTAGGGTTTAGGGTTTAGGGTTTAGGGTTTAGGGTTTAGGGTTTAGGGTTTAGGGTTTAGGGTTTAGGGTTTAGGGTTTAGGGTTTAGGGTTTAGGGTTTAGGGTTTAGGGTTTAGGGTTTAGGGTTTAGGGTTTAGGGTTTAGGGTTTAGGGTTTAGGGTTTAGGGTTTAGGGTTTAGGGTTTAGGGTTTAGGGTTTAGGGTTTAGGGTTTAGGGTTTAGGGTTTAGGGTTTAGGGTTTAGGGTTTAGGGTTTAGGGTTTAGGGTTTAGGGTTTAGGGTTTAGGGTTTAGGGTTTAGGGTTTAGGGTTTAGGGTTTAGGGTTTAGGGTTTAGGGTTTAGGGTTTAGGGTTTAGGGTTTAGGGTTTAGGGTTTAGGGTTTAGGGTTTAGGGTTTAGGGTTTAGGGTTTAGGGTTTAGGGTTTAGGGTTTAGGGTTTAGGGTTTAGGGTTTAGGGTTTAGGGTTTAGGGTTTAGGGTTTAGGGTTTAGGGTTTAGGGTTTAGGGTTTAGGGTTTAGGGTTTAGGGTTTAGGGTTTAGGGTTTAGGGTTTAGGGTTTAGGGTTTAGGGTTTAGGGTTTAGGGTTTAGGGTTTAGGGTTTAGGGTTTAGGGTTTAGGGTTTAGGGTTTAGGGTTTAGGGTTTAGGGTTTAGGGTTTAGGGTTTAGGGTTTAGGGTTTAGGGTTTAGGGTTTAGGGTTTAGGGTTTAGGGTTTAGGGTTTAGGGTTTAGGGTTTAGGGTTTAGGGTTTAGGGTTTAGGGTTTAGGGTTTAGGGTTTAGGGTTTAGGGTTTAGGGTTTAGGGTTTAGGGTTTAGGGTTTAGGGTTTAGGGTTTAGGGTTTAGGGTTTAGGGTTTAGGGTTTAGGGTTTAGGGTTTAGGGTTTAGGGTTTAGGGTTTAGGGTTTAGGGTTTAGGGTTTAGGGTTTAGGGTTTAGGGTTTAGGGTTTAGGGTTTAGGGTTTAGGGTTTAGGGTTTAGGGTTTAGGGTTTAGGGTTTAGGGTTTAGGGTTTAGGGTTTAGGGTTTAGGGTTTAGGGTTTAGGGTTTAGGGTTTAGGGTTTAGGGTTTAGGGTTTAGGGTTTAGGGTTTAGGGTTTAGGGTTTAGGGTTTAGGGTTTAGGGTTTAGGGTTTAGGGTTTAGGGTTTAGGGTTTAGGGTTTAGGGTTTAGGGTTTAGGGTTTAGGGTTTAGGGTTTAGGGTTTAGGGTTTAGGGTTTAGGGTTTAGGGTTTAGGGTTTAGGGTTTAGGGTTTAGGGTTTAGGGTTTAGGGTTTAGGGTTTAGGGTTTAGGGTTTAGGGTTTAGGGTTTAGGGTTTAGGGTTTAGGGTTTAGGGTTTAGGGTTTAGGGTTTAGGGTTTAGGGTTTAGGGTTTAGGGTTTAGGGTTTAGGGTTTAGGGTTTAGGGTTTAGGGTTTAGGGTTTAGGGTTTAGGGTTTAGGGTTTAGGGTTTAGGGTTTAGGGTTTAGGGTTTAGGGTTTAGGGTTTAGGGTTTAGGGTTTAGGGTTTAGGGTTTAGGGTTTAGGGTTTAGGGTTTAGGGTTTAGGGTTTAGGGTTTAGGGTTTAGGGTTTAGGGTTTAGGGTTTAGGGTTTAGGGTTTAGGGTTTAGGGTTTAGGGTTTAGGGTTTAGGGTTTAGGGTTTAGGGTTTAGGGTTTAGGGTTTAGGGTTTAGGGTTTAGGGTTTAGGGTTTAGGGTTTAGGGTTTAGGGTTTAGGGTTTAGGGTTTAGGGTTTAGGGTTTAGGGTTTAGGGTTTAGGGTTTAGGGTTTAGGGTTTAGGGTTTAGGGTTTAGGGTTTAGGGTTTAGGGTTTAGGGTTTAGGGTTTAGGGTTTAGGGTTTAGGGTTTAGGGTTTAGGGTTTAGGGTTTAGGGTTTAGGGTTTAGGGTTTAGGGTTTAGGGTTTAGGGTTTAGGGTTTAGGGTTTAGGGTTTAGGGTTTAGGGTTTAGGGTTTAGGGTTTAGGGTTTAGGGTTTAGGGTTTAGGGTTTAGGGTTTAGGGTTTAGGGTTTAGGGTTTAGGGTTTAGGGTTTAGGGTTTAGGGTTTAGGGTTTAGGGTTTAGGGTTTAGGGTTTAGGGTTTAGGGTTTAGGGTTTAGGGTTTAGGGTTTAGGGTTTAGGGTTTAGGGTTTAGGGTTTAGGGTTTAGGGTTTAGGGTTTAGGGTTTAGGGTTTAGGGTTTAGGGTTTAGGGTTTAGGGTTTAGGGTTTAGGGTTTAGGGTTTAGGGTTTAGGGTTTAGGGTTTAGGGTTTAGGGTTTAGGGTTTAGGGTTTAGGGTTTAGGGTTTAGGGTTTAGGGTTTAGGGTTTAGGGTTTAGGGTTTAGGGTTTAGGGTTTAGGGTTTAGGGTTTAGGGTTTAGGGTTTAGGGTTTAGGGTTTAGGGTTTAGGGTTTAGGGTTTAGGGTTTAGGGTTTAGGGTTTAGGGTTTAGGGTTTAGGGTTTAGGGTTTAGGGTTTAGGGTTTAGGGTTTAGGGTTTAGGGTTTAGGGTTTAGGGTTTAGGGTTTAGGGTTTAGGGTTTAGGGTTTAGGGTTTAGGGTTTAGGGTTTAGGGTTTAGGGTTTAGGGTTTAGGGTTTAGGGTTTAGGGTTTAGGGTTTAGGGTTTAGGGTTTAGGGTTTAGGGTTTAGGGTTTAGGGTTTAGGGTTTAGGGTTTAGGGTTTAGGGTTTAGGGTTTAGGGTTTAGGGTTTAGGGTTTAGGGTTTAGGGTTTAGGGTTTAGGGTTTAGGGTTTAGGGTTTAGGGTTTAGGGTTTAGGGTTTAGGGTTTAGGGTTTAGGGTTTAGGGTTTAGGGTTTAGGGTTTAGGGTTTAGGGTTTAGGGTTTAGGGTTTAGGGTTTAGGGTTTAGGGTTTAGGGTTTAGGGTTTAGGGTTTAGGGTTTAGGGTTTAGGGTTTAGGGTTTAGGGTTTAGGGTTTAGGGTTTAGGGTTTAGGGTTTAGGGTTTAGGGTTTAGGGTTTAGGGTTTAGGGTTTAGGGTTTAGGGTTTAGGGTTTAGGGTTTAGGGTTTAGGGTTTAGGGTTTAGGGTTTAGGGTTTAGGGTTTAGGGTTTAGGGTTTAGGGTTTAGGGTTTAGGGTTTAGGGTTTAGGGTTTAGGGTTTAGGGTTTAGGGTTTAGGGTTTAGGGTTTAGGGTTTAGGGTTTAGGGTTTAGGGTTTAGGGTTTAGGGTTTAGGGTTTAGGGTTTAGGGTTTAGGGTTTAGGGTTTAGGGTTTAGGGTTTAGGGTTTAGGGTTTAGGGTTTAGGGTTTAGGGTTTAGGGTTTAGGGTTTAGGGTTTAGGGTTTAGGGTTTAGGGTTTAGGGTTTAGGGTTTAGGGTTTAGGGTTTAGGGTTTAGGGTTTAGGGTTTAGGGTTTAGGGTTTAGGGTTTAGGGTTTAGGGTTTAGGGTTTAGGGTTTAGGGTTTAGGGTTTAGGGTTTAGGGTTTAGGGTTTAGGGTTTAGGGTTTAGGGTTTAGGGTTTAGGGTTTAGGGTTTAGGGTTTAGGGTTTAGGGTTTAGGGTTTAGGGTTTAG
>CM030882.1:426032-505360 GCA_018132145.1 Boehmeria nivea var. tenacissima | reverse complement strand
TTGCTAAGAGTAACTTCGAGTCAAAAAACCCGTTTAAAACGTCGATTTAGGCAAAACTAGTTATAAGGACTTAGTTTTTGCGCGAGGTGAGTTTTTTAGTGTTGTTGGAGGTCAAAATGAGTCCCTACGAATTATATTAATGTATTATATATTCAAATACTGATTTGGGATCACAACAACTTTGCTAGAGTCGCTTCGGAGCTAAAATACCCATTTTAGGGCTCGATTTAGGCAAACTAGTTATAAGGACTTAGTTTTTTGCGCGAGGTGAGTTTTTTAGTGTTGTTGGAGGTCAAAATGAGTCCCTACGAATTATATTAGTGTATTATATGTTCAAATACTGATTTGGGATCACAACAACTTTGCTAGAGTCACTACGGAGCCAAGTTACCCATTTTAGGCTCGATTTAGGCAAACTAGTTATAAGGACTTAGTTTTTGCGCGAGGTGAGTTTTTTAGTGTTGTTGGAGGTCAAAATGAGTCCCTACGAATTATATTAGTGTATTATATGTTCAAATACTGATTTGGGATCACAACAACTTTGCTAGAGTCACTTCGGAGCCAAGTTACCCATTTTAGGGCTCGATTTAGGCAAACTAGTTATAAGGACTTAGTTTATGCGCGAGGTGAGTTTTTAAGTGTTGTTGGCCAAATTACCCAATTTAGGGCTCGATTTAGGCAAACTATTTATAAGGACTTAGTTTTTGTGCGAAGTGTGTTTCTAAGTATTGTTAGAGCTCAAAATGAGTCCCTACAAATTATATTAATGTATTATATGTTCAAATACTGATTTGGTATCACAACAACTTTGCTAGAGTCACTTCGGGGCCAAAATACCCATTTTAGGGCTAGATTTAGGAAAACTAGTTATAAGGACTTAGTTTTTGCGCGAGGTGAGTTTCTAAATGTTGTCGGAGCTCAAAATGAGTCCCTACGAATTATATTAATGTATTACATGTTCAAATCCTTATTTGGGATCACAACAACTTTGCTAGGGTCACTTCAGAGCCAGAATACCCATTTTAGGGCTCGGTTTAGGAAAACTAGTTATAAGGACTTAGTTTCTGCGCGAGGTGAGTTTTTAAGTGTTGTTGGAGCTCAAAATGAGTCCCTAAGATTTATTATAATATATTATATAAATTACACATTTGGGACCTAAACTACTACGCTAGATTCACTTCGGAAGCCAAAAACAAATCTAAAGGCTTGATTTACGCAAAACTAGTTACATAGACTTAGTTTTTGTGCGAAGTGACCTTATAAGGCTTGTTGGGACTCCAATTGAGTCTCTACGACTTACTATATTATATTATTTGTTCAAATGCTCATTTTGGATCAAAATAAGTTTGCTAGAGTAACTTCGGAGTCAAAAAACCCGTTTAAAACGTCGATTTAGGCAAAACTAGTTATAAGGACTTAGTTTTTGCGCGAGGTGAGTTTTTTAGTGTTGTTGGAGGTCAAAATGAGTCCCTACGAATTATATTAATGTATTATATATTCAAATACTGATTTGGGATCACAACAACTTTGCTAGAGTCACTTCGGAGCTAAAATACCCATTTTAGGGCTCGATTTAGGCAAACTAGTTATAAGGACTTAGTTTTTGCGCGAGGTGAGTTTTTTAGTGTTGTTGGAGGTCAAAATGAGTCCCTACGAATTATATTAGTGTATTATATGTTCAAATACTGATTTGGGATCACAACAACTTTGCTAGAGTCACTTCGGAGCCAAGTTACCCATTTTAGGGCTCGATTTAGGCAAACTAGTTATAAGGACTTAGTTTATGCGCGAGGTGAGTTTTTAAGTGTTGTTGGCCAAATTACCCAATTTAGGGCTCGATTTAGGCAAACTAGTTATAAGGACTTAGTTTTTGTGCGAAGTGTGTTTCTAAGTATTGTTAGAGCTCAAAATGAGTCCCTACAAATTATATTAATGTATTATATGTTCAAATACTGATTTGGTATCACAACAACTTTGCTAGAGTCACTTCGGGGCCAAAATACCCATTTTAGGGCTAGATTTAGGAAAACTAGTTATAAGGACTTAGTTTTTGCGCGAGGTGAGTTTCTAAATGTTGTCGGAGCTCAAAATGAGTCCCTACGAATTATATTAATGTATTACATGTTCAAATCCTTATTTGGGATCACAACAACTTTGCTAGGGTCACTTCAGAGCCAGAATACCCATTTTAGGGCTCGGTTTAGGAAAACTAGTTATAAGGACTTAGTTTCTGCGCGAGGTGAGTTTTTAAGTGTTGTTGGAGCTCAAAATGAGTCCCTAAGATTTATTATAATATATTATATTAAATTACACATTTCGGACCTAAACTACTACGCTAGATTCACTTCGGAATCCAAAAACAAATCTAAAGGCTTGATTTACGCAAAACTAGTTACATAGACTTAGTTTTTGTGCGAAGTGACCTTATAAGGCTTGTTGGGACTCCAATTGAGTCTCTACGACTTACTATATTATATTATTTGTTCAAATGCTCATTTTGGATCAAAATAAGTTTGCTAGAGTAACTTCGGAGTCAAAAAACCCGTTTAAAACGTCGATTTAGGCAAAACTAGTTATAAGGACTTAGTTTTTGCGCGAGGTGAGTTTTTTAGTGTTGTTGGAGGTCAAAATGAGTCCCTACGAATTATATTAATGTATTATATATTCAAATACTGATTTGGGATCACAACAACTTTGCTAGAGTCACTTCGGAGCTAAAATACCCATTTTAGGGCTCGATTTAGGCAAACTAGTTATAAGGACTTAGTTTTTGCGCGAGGTGAGTTTTTTAGTGTTGTTGGAGGTCAAAATGAGTCCCTACGAATTATATTAGTGTATTATATGTTCAAATACTGATTTGGGATCACAACAACTTTGCTAGAGTCACTTCGGAGCCAAGTTACCCATTTTAGGGCTCGATTTAGGCAAACTAGTTATAAGGACTTAGTTTATGCGCGAGGTGAGTTTTTAAGTGTTGTTGGCCAAATTACCCAATTTAGGGCTCGATTTAGGCAAACTAGTTATAAGGACTTAGTTTTTGTGCGAGGTGTGTTTCTAAGTATTGTTAGAGCTCAAAATGAGTCCCTACAAATTATATTAATGTATTACATGTTCAAATCCTTATTTGGGATCACAACAACTTTGCTAGGGTCACTTCAGAGCTAGAATACCCATTTTAGGGCTCGGTTTAGGAAAACTAGTTATAAGGACTTAGTTTCTGCGCGAGGTGAGTTTTTAAGTGTTGTTGGAGCTCAAAATGAGTCCCTAAGATTTATTATAATATATTATATTAAATTACACATTTGGGACCTAAACAACTACGCTAGATTCACTTCGGAGCCCAAAAACAAATCTAAAGGCTTGATTTACGCAAAACTAGTTACATAGACTTAGTTTTTGTGCGAAGTGACCTTATAAGGCTTGTTGGGACTCCAATTGAGTCTCTACGACTTACTATATTATATTATTTGTTCAAATGCTCATTTTGGATCAAAATAAGTTTGCTAGAGTAACTTCGGAGTCAAAAAACCCGTTTAAAACGTCGATTTAGGCAAAACTAGTTATAAGGACTTAGTTTTTGCGCGAGGTGAGTTTTTTAGTGTTGTTGGAGGTCAAAATGAGTCCCTACGAATTATATTAATGTATTATATATTCAAATACTGATTTGGGATCACAACAACTTTGCTAGAGTCGCTTCGGAGCTAAAATACCCATTTTAGGGCTCGATTTAGGCAAACTAGTTATAAGGACTTAGTTTTTGCGCGAGGTGAGTTTTTTAGTGTTGTTGGAGGTCAAAATGAGTCCCTACGAATTATATTAGTGTATTATATGTTCAAATACTGATTTGGGATCACAACAACTTTGCTAGAGTCACTACGGAGCCAAGTTACCCATTTTAGGGCTCGATTTAGGCAAACTAGTTATAAGGACTTAGTTTTTGCGCGAGGTGAGTTTTTTAGTGTTGTTGGAGGTCAAAATGAGTCCCTACGAATTATATTAGTGTATTATATGTTCAAATACTGATTTGGGATCACAACAACTTTGCTAGAGTCACTTCGGAGCCAAGTTACCCATTTTAGGGCTCGATTTAGGCAAACTAGTTATAAGGACTTAGTTTATGCGCGAGGTGAGTTTTTAAGTGTTGTTGGCCAAATTACCCAATTTAGGGCTCGATTTAGGCAAACTATTTATAAGGACTTAGTTTTTGTGCGAAGTGTGTTTCTAAGTATTGTTAGAGCTCAAAATGAGTCCCTACAAATTATATTAATGTATTATATGTTCAAATACTGATTTGGTATCACAACAACTTTGCTAGAGTCACTTCGGGGCCAAAATACCCATTTTAGGGCTAGATTTAGGAAAACTAGTTATAAGGACTTAGTTTTTGCGCGAGGTGAGTTTCTAAATGTTGTCGGAGCTCAAAATGAGTCCCTACGAATTATATTAATGTATTACATGTTCAAATCCTTATTTGGGATCACAACAACTTTGCTAGGGTCACTTCAGAGCCAAAATACCCATTTTAGGGCTCGGTTTAGGAAAACTAGTTATAAGGACTTAGTTTCTGCGCGAGGTGAGTTTTTAAGTGTTGTTGGAGCTCAAAATGAGTCCCTAAGATTTATTATAATATATTATATTAAATTACACATTTGGGACCTAAACTACTACGCTAGATTCACTTCGGAATCCAAAAACAAATCTAAAGGCTTGATTTACGCAAAACTAGTTACATAGACTTAGTTTTTGTGCGAAGTGACCTTATAAGGCTTGTTGGGACTCCAATTGAGTCTCTACGACTTACTATATTATATTATTTGTTCAAATGCTCATTTTGGATCAAAATAAGTTTGCTAGAGTAACTTCGGAGTCAAAAAACCCGTTTAAAACGTCGATTTAGGCAAAACTAGTTATAAGGACTTAGTTTTTGCGCGAGGTGAGTTTTTTAGTGTTGTTGGAGGTCAAAATGAGTCCCTACGAATTATATTAATGTATTATATATTCAAATACTGATTTGGGATCACAACAACTTTGCTAGAGTCACTTCGGAGCTAAAATACCCATTTTAGGGCTCGATTTAGGCAAACTAGTTATAAGGACTTAATTTTTGCGCGAGGTGAGTTTTTTAGTGTTGTTGGAGGTCAAAATGAGTCCCTACGAATTATATTAGTGTATTATATGTTCAAATACTGATTTGGGATCACAACAACTTTGCTAGAGTCACTTCGGAGCCAAGTTACCCATTTTAGGGCTCGATTTAGGCAAACTAGTTATAAGGACTTAGTTTATGCGCGAGGTGAGTTTTTAAGTGTTGTTGGCCAAATTACCCAATTTAGGGCTCGATTTAGGCAAACTAGTTATAAGGACTTAGTTTTTGTGCGAGGTGTGTTTCTAAGTATTGTTAGAGCTCAAAATGAGTCCCTACAAATTATATTAATGTATTACATGTTCAAATCCTTATTTGGGATCACAACAACTTTGCTAGGGTCACTTCAGAGCTAGAATACCCATTTTAGGGCTCGGTTTAGGAAAACTAGTTATAAGGACTTAGTTTCTGCGCGAGGTGAGTTTTTAAGTGTTGTTGGAGCTCAAAATGAGTCCCTAAGATTTATTATAATATATTATATTAAATTACACATTTGGGACCTAAACAACTACGCTAGATTCACTTCGGAGCCCAAAAACAAATCTAAAGGCTTGATTTACGCAAAACTAGTTACATAGACTTAGTTTTTGTGCGAAGTGACCTTATAAGGCTTGTTGGGACTCCAATTGAGTCTCTACGACTTACTATATTATATTATTTGTTCAAATGCTCATTTTGGATCAAAATAAGTTTGCTAGAGTAACTTCGGAGTCAAAAAACCCGTTTAAAACGTCGATTTAGGCAAAACTAGTTATAAGGACTTAGTTTTTGCGCGAGGTGAGTTTTTTAGTGTTGTTGGAGGTCAAAATGAGTCCCTACGAATTATATTAATGTATTATATATTCAAATACTGATTTGGGATCACAACAACTTTGCTAGAGTCACTTCGGAGCTAAAATACCCATTTTAGGGCTCGATTTAGGCAAACTAGTTATAAGGACTTAGTTTTTGCGCGAGGTGAGTTTTTTAGTGTTGTTGGAGGTCAAAATGAGTCCCTACGAATTATATTAGTGTATTATATGTTCAAATACTGATTTGGGATCACAACAACTTTGCTAGAGTCACTACGGAGCCAAGTTACCCATTTTAGGGCTCGATGTAGGCAAACTAGTTATAAGGACTTAGTTTATGCGCGAGGTGAGTTTTTAAGTGTTGTTGGCCAAATTACCCAATTTAGGGCTCGATTTAGGCAAACTAGTTATAAGGACTTAGTTTTTGTGCGAGGTGTGTTTCTAAGTATTGTTAGAGCTCAAAATGAGTCCCTACAAATTATATTAATGTATTATATGTTCAAATACTGATTTGGTATCACAACAACTTTGCTAGAGTCACTTCGGGCCCAAAATACCCATTTTAGGGCTAGATTTAGGAAAACTAGTTATAAGGACTTAGTTTTTGCGCGAGGTGAGTTTCTAAATGTTGTTGGAGCTCAAAATGAGTCCCTACGAATTATATTAATGTATTACATGTTCAAATCCTTATTTGGGATCACAACAACTTTGCTAGGGTCACTTCAGAGCCAGAATACCCATTTTAGGGCTCGGTTTAGGAAAACTAGTTATAAGGACTTAGTTTCTGCGCGAGGTGAGTTTTTAAGTTTTTAGGGCTCGATTTAGGCAAACTAGTTATAAGGACTTAGTTTATGCGCGAGGTGAGTTTTTAAGTGTTGTTGGCCAAATTACCCAATTTAGGGCTCCATTTAGGCAAACTAGTTATAAGGACTTAGTTTTTGCGCGAGGTGTGTTTCTAAGTATTGTTAGAGCTCAAAATGAGTCCCTACAAATTATATTAATGTATTATATCTTCAAATACTGATTTGGTATCACAACACCTTTGCTAGAGTCACTTCGGGGCGAAAATACCCATTTTAGGGCTCGGTTTTGGCAAACTAGTTATAAGGACTTAGTTTTTGCGCGAGGTGAGTTTCTAAATGTTGTTGGAGCGCAAAATGAGTCCCTACGAATTATATTAGTGTATTATATGTTCAAATACTGATTTGGGATCGCAACTACTTTGCTAGGGTCACTTCGGAGCCAAAATACCCATTTTAGGGCTCGGTTTTGGCAAACTAGTTATAAGGACTTAGTTTCTGCGCGAGGTGAGTTTTTAAGTGTTGTTGGGGCTCAAAATGAGTCCCTAAGACTTATTATAATATATTATATTAAATTACGCATTTGGGACCTAAACAACTACGCTAGATTCACTTCGGAGCCCAAAAACAAATCTAATGGCTCGCTTTAGGCAAGACTAGTTACATAGACTTAGTTTTTGCGCAAAGTGACCTTATAAGGCTTGTTGGGGCTCCAATTGAGTCTCTACGACTTATTATATTATATTATTTGTTCAAATGCTCATTTTGGATCAAAATAAGTTTGCTAGAGTAACTTCGGCGCCAAAAAACCCGTTTAAAAGGTCGATTTAGGCAAAACTAGTTATAAGGACTTAGTTTTTGCGGGAGGTGAGTTTTTTAGTGTTGTTGGAGGTCAAAATGAGTCCCTACGAATTATATTAATGTATTATATGTTCAAATACTGATTTGGGATCACAACAACTTTGCTAGAGGCACTTCGGAGCTAAAATACCCATTTTAGGGCTCGATTTAGGCAAACTAGTTATAAGGACTTAGTTTTTGCACGAGGTGAGTTTTTTAGTGTTGTTGGAGGTCAAAATGAGTCCCTACGAATTATATTAGTGTATTATATGTTCAAATACTGATTTTGGATCACAACAACTTTGCTAGAGTCACTTCGGAGCCAAGATACCCATTTTAGGGCTCGATTTAGGCAAACTAGTTATAAGGACTTAGTTTATACGCGAGGTGAGTTTTTAAGTGTTGTTGGCCAAATTACCCAATTTAGGGCTCCATTTAGGCAAACTAGTTATAAGGACTTAGTTTTTGCACGAGGTGTGTTTCTAAGTATTGTTAGAGCTCAAAATGAGTCCCTACAAATTATATTAATGTATTATATGTTCAAATACTGATTTGGTATCACAACACCTTTGCTAGAGTCACTTCGGGGCCAAAATACCCATTTTAGGGCTAGATTTAGGCAAACTAGTTATAAGGACTTAGTTTTTGCGCGAGGTGAGTTTCTAAATGTTGTTGGAGCTCAAAATGAGTCCCTACGAATTATATTAGTGTATTATATGTTCAAATACTGATTTGGGATCACAACAACTTTGCTAGGGTCACTTCGGAGCCAAAATACCCATTTTAGGGCTCGGTTTAGGCAAACTAGTTATAAGGACTTAGTTTCTGCGCGAGGTGAGTTTTTAAGTGTTGTTGGAGCTCAAAATGAGTCCCTAAGACTTATTATAATATATTATATTAAATTACGCATTTGGGACCTAAACAACTACGCTAGATTCACTTCGGAGCCCAAAAACAAATCTAAAGGCTCGATTTAGGCAAAACTAGTTACATAGACTTAGTTTTTGCGCGAAGTGACCTTATAAGGCTTGTTGGGGCTCCAATTGAGTCTCTACGACTTATTATATTATATTATTTGTTCAAATGCTCATTTTGGATCAAAATAAGTTTGCTAGAGTAACTTCGGAGCCAAAAAAACCCGTTTAAAAGGTCGATTTAGGCAAAACTAGTTATAAGGACTTAGTTTTTGCGCGAGGTGAGTTTTTTAGTGTTGTTGGTGGTCAAAATGAGTCCCTACGAATTATATTAATGTATTATATGTTCAAATACTGATTTGGGATCACAACAACTTTGCTAGAGTCACTTCGGAGCTAAAATACCCATTTTAGGGCTCGATTTAGGCAAACTAGTTATAAGGACTTAGTTTTTGCACGAGGTGAGTTTTTTAGTGTTGTTGGAGGTCAAAATGAGTCCCTACGAATTATATTAGTGTATTATATGTTCAAATACTGATTTTGGATCACAACAACTTTGCTAGAGTCACTTCGGAGCCAAGATACCCATTTTAGGGCTCGATTTAGGCAAACTAGTTATAAGGACTTAGTTTATGCGCGAGGTGAGTTTTTAAGTGTTGTTGGCCAAATTACCCAATTTAGGGCTCCATTTAGGCAAACTAGTTATAAGGACTTAGTTTTTGCACGAGGTGTGTTTCTAAGTATTGTTAGAGCTCAAAATGAGTCCCTACAAATTATATTAATGTATTATATGTTCAAATACTGATTTGGTATCACAACACCTTTGCTAGAGTCACTTCGGGGCCAAAATACCCATTTTAGGGCTAGATTTAGGCAAACTAGTTATAAGGACTTAGTTTTTGCGCGAGGTGAGTTTCTAAATGTTGTTGGAGGTCAAAATGAGTCCCTACGAATTATATTAGTGTATTATATGTTCAAATACTGATTTTGGATCACAACAACTTTGCTAGAGTCACTTCGGAGCCAAGATACCCATTTTAGGGCTCGATTTAGGCAAACTAGTTATAAGGACTTAGTTTTTGCGCGAGGTGAGTTTCTAAATGTTGTTGGAGCTCAAAATGAGTCCCTACGAATTATATTAGTGTATTATATGTTCAAATACTGATTTGGGATCACAACAACTTTGCTAGGGTCACTTCGGAGCCAAAATACCCATTTTAGGGCTCGGTTTTGGCAAACTAGTTATAAGGACTTAGTTTCTGCGCGAGGTGAGTTTTTAAGTGTTGTTGGAGCTCAAAATGATTCCCTAAGACTTATTATAATATATTATATTAAATTACACATTTGGGACCTAAACAACTACGCTAGATTCACTTCGGAGCCCAAAAATAAATCTAAAAGCTTGATTTACGCAAAACTAGTTACATAGACTTAGTTTTTGCGCGAAGTGACCTTATAAGGCTTGTTGGGGCTCCAATTGAGTCCCTACGGCTCATTATATTATATTATTTGTTCAAATGCTCATTTTGGATCAAAATAAGTTTGCTAGAGTAACTTCGGCGCCAAAAAACCCGTTTAAAAGGTCGATTTAGGCAAAACTAGTTATAAGGATTTAGTTTTTGCGGGAGGTGAGTTTTTTAGTGTTGTTGGAGGTCAAAATGAGTCCCTACGAATTATATTAGTGTATTATTTGTTCAAATACTGATTTGGGATCACAATAACTTTGCTAGAGTCACTTCGGAGCCAAGATACCCATTTTAGGGCTCGATTTAGGTAAACTAGTTATAAGGACTTAGTTTTTGTGCGAGGTGAGTTTTTAAGTGTTGTTGGCCAAATTACCCAATTTAGGGCTCGATTTAGGCAAACTAGTTATAAGGACTTAGTTTTTGCGCGAGGTGAGTTTCTAAGTGTTGTTGGAGCTCAAAATGAGTCCCTACGAATTATATTAATGTATTACATGTTCAAATACTGATTTGGGATCACAACAACTTTGCTAGGGTCACTTCTGAGCTAAAATACCCATTTTAGGGCTCGGTTTAGGCAAACTAGTTATAAGGACTTAGTTTCTGCACGAGGTGAGTTTTTAAGTGTTGTTGGAGCTCAAAATGAGTCCCTAAGACTTATTATAATATATTATATCAAATTACACATTTGGGACCTAAACAACTACGCTAGATTCACTTCGGAGCCCAAAAACAAATCTAAAGGCTCTATTTAGGCAAAACTAGTTACATAGACTTAGTTTTTGCGCAAAGTGACCTTATAAGGCTTGTTGGGGCTCCAATTGAGTCTCTACGACTTATTATATTATATTATTTGTTCAAATGCTCATTTTGGATCAAAATAAGTTTGCTAGAGTAACTTCGGAGCCAAAAAACCCGTTTAAAAGGTCGATTTAGGCAAAACTAGTTATAAGGACTTAGTTTTTGCACGAGGTGAGTTTTTTAGTGTTGTTGGCGGTCAAAATGAGTCCCTACGAATTATATTAATGTATTATATGTTCAAATACTGATTTGGGATCACAACAACTTTGCTAGAGTCACTTCGGAGCCAAGATACCCATTTTAGGGCTCGATTTAGGCAAACTAGTTATAAGGACTTAGTTTATGCGCGAGGTGAGTTTTTAAGTGTTGTTGGCCAAATTACCCAATTTAGGGCTCCATTTAGGAAAACTAGTTATAAGGACTTAGTTTTTGCGCAAGGTGTGTTTCTAAGTATTGTTAGAGCTCAAAATGAGTCCCTACAAATTATATTAATGTATTATATGTTCAAATACTGATTTGGTATCACAACACCTTTGCTAGAGTCACTTCGGGGCCAAAATACCCATTTTAGGGCTAGATTTAGGCAAACTAGTTATAAGGACTTAGTTTTTGCGCGAGGTGAGTTTCTAAATGTTGTTGGAGCTCAAAATGAGTCCCTACGAATTATATTAGTGTATTATATGTTCAAATACTGATTTGGGATCACAACAACTTTGCTAGAGGCACTTCGGAGCTAAAATACCCATTTTAGGGCTCGATTTAGGCAAACTAGTTATAAGGACTTAGTTTTTGCACGAGGTGAGTTTTTTAGTGTTGTTGGAGGTCAAAATGAGTCCCTACGAATTATATTAGTGTATTATATGTTCAAATACTGATTTTGGATCACAACAACTTTGCTAGAGTCACTTCGGAGCCAAGATACCCATTTTAGGGCTCGATTTAGGCAAACTAGTTATAAGGACTTAGTTTATACGCGAGGTGAGTTTTTAAGTGTTGTTGGCCAAATTACCCAATTTAGGGCTCCATTTAGGCAAACTAGTTATAAGGACTTAGTTTTTGCACGAGGTGTGTTTCTAAGTATTGTTAGAGCTCAAAATGAGTCCCTACAAATTATATTAATGTATTATATGTTCAAATACTGATTTGGTATCACAACACCTTTGCTAGAGTCACTTCGGGGCCAAAATACCCATTTTAGGGCTAGATTTAGGCAAACTAGTTATAAGGACTTAGTTTTTGCGCGAGGTGAGTTTCTAAATGTTGTTGGAGCTCAAAATGAGTCCCTACGAATTATATTAGTGTATTATATGTTCAAATACTGATTTGGGATCACAACAACTTTGCTAGGGTCACTTCGGAGCCAAAATACCCATTTTAGGGCTCGGTTTAGGCAAACTAGTTATAAGGACTTAGTTTCTGCGCGAGGTGAGTTTTTAAGTGTTGTTGGAGCTCAAAATGAGTCCCTAAGACTTATTATAATATATTATATTAAATTACGCATTTGGGACCTAAACAACTACGCTAGATTCACTTCGGAGCCCAAAAACAAATCTAAAGGCTCGATTTAGGCAAAACTAGTTACATAGACTTAGTTTTTGCGCGAAGTGACCTTATAAGGCTTGTTGGGGCTCCAATTGAGTCTCTACGACTTATTATATTATATTATTTGTTCAAATGCTCATTTTGGATCAAAATAAGTTTGCTAGAGTAACTTCGGAGCCAAAAAACCCGTTTAAAAGGTCGATTTAGGCAAAACTAGTTATAAGGACTTAGTTTTTGCGCGAGGTGAGTTTTTTAGTGTTGTTGGTGGTCAAAATGAGTCCCTACGAATTATATTAATGTATTATATGTTCAAATACTGATTTGGGATCACAACAACTTTGCTAGAGTCACTTCGGAGCTAAAATACCCATTTTAGGGCTCGATTTAGGCAAACTAGTTATAAGGACTTAGTTTTTGCACGAGGTGAGTTTTTTAGTGTTGTTGGAGGTCAAAATGAGTCCCTACGAATTATATTAGTGTATTATATGTTCAAATACTGATTTTGGATCACAACAACTTTGCTAGAGTCACTTCGGAGCCAAGATACCCATTTTAGGGCTCGATTTAGGCAAACTAGTTATAAGGACTTAGTTTATGCGCGAGGTGAGTTTTTAAGTGTTGTTGGCCAAATTACCCAATTTAGGGCTCCATTTAGGCAAACTAGTTATAAGGACTTAGTTTTTGCACGAGGTGTGTTTCTAAGTATTGTTAGAGCTCAAAATGAGTCCCTACAAATTATATTAATGTATTATATGTTCAAATACTGATTTGGTATCACAACACCTTTGCTAGAGTCACTTCGGGGCCAAAATACCCATTTTAGGGCTAGATTTAGGCAAACTAGTTATAAGGACTTAGTTTTTGCGCGAGGTGAGTTTCTAAATGTTGTTGGAGGTCAAAATGAGTCCCTACGAATTATATTAGTGTATTATATGTTCAAATACTGATTTTGGATCACAACAACTTTGCTAGAGTCACTTCGGAGCCAAGATACCCATTTTAGGGCTCGATTTAGGCAAACTAGTTATAAGGACTTAGTTTTTGCGCGAGGTGAGTTTCTAAATGTTGTTGGAGCTCAAAATGAGTCCCTACGAATTATATTAGTGTATTATATGTTCAAATACTGATTTGGGATCACAACAACTTTGCTAGGGTCACTTCGGAGCCAAAATACCCATTTTAGGGCTCGGTTTTGGCAAACTAGTTATAAGGACTTAGTTTCTGCGCGAGGTGAGTTTTTAAGTGTTGTTGGAGCTCAAAATGATTCCCTAAGACTTATTATAATATATTATATTAAATTACACATTTGGGACCTAAACAACTACGCTAGATTCACTTCGGAGCCCAAAAATAAATCTAAAAGCTTGATTTACGCAAAACTAGTTACATAGACTTAGTTTTTGCGCGAAGTGACCTTATAAGGCTTGTTGGGGCTCCAATTGAGTCCCTACGGCTCATTATATTATATTATTTGTTCAAATGCTCATTTTGGATCAAAATAAGTTTGCTAGAGTAACTTCGGCGCCAAAAAACCCGTTTAAAAGGTCGATTTAGGCAAAACTAGTTATAAGGATTTAGTTTTTGCGGGAGGTGAGTTTTTTAGTGTTGTTGGAGGTCAAAATGAGTCCCTACGAATTATATTAGTGTATTATTTGTTCAAATACTGATTTGGGATCACAATAACTTTGCTAGAGTCACTTCGGAGCCAAGATACCCATTTTAGGGCTCGATTTAGGTAAACTAGTTATAAGGACTTAGTTTTTGTGCGAGGTGAGTTTTTAAGTGTTGTTGGCCAAATTACCCAATTTAGGGCTCGATTTAGGCAAACTAGTTATAAGGACTTAGTTTTTGCGCGAGGTGAGTTTCTAAGTGTTGTTGGAGCTCAAAATGAGTCCCTACGAATTATATTAATGTATTACATGTTCAAATACTGATTTGGGATCACAACAACTTTGCTAGGGTCACTTCTGAGCTAAAATACCCATTTTAGGGCTCGGTTTAGGCAAACTAGTTATAAGGACTTAGTTTCTGCACGAGGTGAGTTTTTAAGTGTTGTTGGAGCTCAAAATGAGTCCCTAAGACTTATTATAATATATTATATCAAATTACACATTGGGACCTAAACAACTACGCTAGATTCACTTCGGAGCCCAAAAACAAATCTAAAGGCTCTATTTAGGCAAAACTAGTTACATAGACTTAGTTTTTGCGCAAAGTGACCTTATAAGGCTTGTTGGGGCTCCAATTGAGTCTCTACGACTTATTATATTATATTATTTGTTCAAATGCTCATTTTGGATCAAAATAAGTTTGCTAGAGTAACTTCGGAGCCAAAAAACCCGTTTAAAAGGTCGATTTAGGCAAAACTAGTTATAAGGACTTAGTTTTTGCACGAGGTGAGTTTTTTAGTGTTGTTGGCGGTCAAAATGAGTCCCTACGAATTATATTAATGTATTATATGTTCAAATACTGATTTGGGATCACAACAACTTTGCTAGAGTCACTTCGGAGCCAAGATACCCATTTTAGGGCTCGATTTAGGCAAACTAGTTATAAGGACTTAGTTTATGCGCGAGGTGAGTTTTTAAGTGTTGTTGGCCAAATTACCCAATTTAGGGCTCCATTTAGGAAAACTAGTTATAAGGACTTAGTTTTTGCGCAAGGTGTGTTTCTAAGTATTGTTAGAGCTCAAAATGAGTCCCTACAAATTATATTAATGTATTATATGTTCAAATACTGATTTGGTATCACAACACCTTTGCTAGAGTCACTTCGGGGCCAAAATACCCATTTTAGGGCTAGATTTAGGCAAACTAGTTATAAGGACTTAGTTTTTGCGCGAGGTGAGTTTCTAAATGTTGTTGGAGCTCAAAATGAGTCCCTACGAATTATATTAGTGTATTATATGTTCAAATACTGATTTGGGATCACAACAACTTTGCTAGGGTCACTTCGGAGCCAAAATACCCATTTTAGGGCTCGGTTTTGGAAAACTAGTGATAAGGACTTAGTTTCTGCGCGAGGTGAGTTTTTAAGTGTTGTTGGAGCTCAAAATGATTCCCTAAGACTTATTATAATATATTATATTAAATTACACGTTTGGGACCTAAACAACTACGCTAGATTCACTTCGGAGCCCAAAAATAAATCTAAAAGCTTGATTTACGCAAAACTAGTTACATAGACTTAGTTTTTGCGCGAAGTGACCTTATAAGGCTTGTTGGGGCTCCAATTGAGTCCCTACGACTTATTATATTATATTATTTGTTCAAATGCTCATTTTGGATCAAAATAAGTTTGCTAGACTAACTTCGGCGCCAAAAAACCCGTTTAAAAGGTCGATTTAGGCAAAACTAGTTATAAGGACTTAGTTTTTGCGGGAGGTGAGTTTTTTAGTGTTGTTGGAGGTCAAAATGAGTCCCTACGAATTATATTAGTGTATTATTTGTTCAAATACTGATTTGGGATCACAATAACTTTGCTAGAGTCACTCCGGAGCCAAGATACCCATTTTAGGGCTCGATTTAGGTAAACTAGTTATAAGGACTTAGTTTTTGCGCGAGGTGAGTTTTTAAGTGTTGTTGGCCAAATTACCCAATTTAGGGCTCGATTTAGGCAAACTAGTTATAAGGAATTAGTTTTTGCGCGAGGTGCGTTTCTAAGTGTTGTTGGAGCTCAAAATGAGTCCCTACGAATTATATTAATGTATTACATGTTCAAATACTGATTTGGGATCACAACAACTTTGCTAGGGTCACTTCTGAGCTAAAATACCCATTTTAGGGCTCGGTTTAGGCAAACTAGTTATAAGGACTTAGTTTCTGCGCGAGGTGAGTTTTTAAGTGTTGTTGGAGCTCAAAATGAGTCCCTAAGACTTATTATAATATATTATATCAAATTACACATTTGGGACCTAAACAACTACGCTAGATTCACTTCGGAGCCCAAAAACAAATCTAAAGGCTCTATTTAGGCAAAACTAGTTACATAGACTTAGTTTTTGCGCGAAGTGACCTTATAAGGCTTGTTGGGGCTCCAATTGAGTCTCTACGACTTATTATATTATATTATTTGTTCAAATGCTCATTTTGGATCAAAATAAGTTTGCTAGAGTAACTTCGGAGCCAAAAAACCCGTTTAAAAGGTCGATTTAGGCAAAACTAGTTATAAGGACTTAGTTTTTGCGCGAGGTGAGTTTTTTAGTGTTGTTGGTGGTCAAAATGAGTCCCTACGAATTATATTAATGTATTATATGTTCAAATACTGATTTGGGATCACAACAACTTTGCTAGAGTCACTTCGGAGCTAAAATACCCATTTTAGGGCTCGATTTAGGCAAACTAGTTATAAGGACTTAGTTTTTGCACGAGGTGAGTTTTTTAGTGTTGTTGGAGGTCAAAATGAGTCCCTACGAATTATATTAGTGTATTATATGTTCAAATACTGATTTTGGATCACAACAACTTTGCTAGAGTCACTTCGGAGCCAAGATACCCATTTTAGGGCTCGATTTAGGCAAACTAGTTATAAGGACTTAGTTTATGCGCGAGGTGAGTTTTTAAGTGTTGTTGGCCAAATTACCCAATTTAGGGCTCCATTTAGGCAAACTAGTTATAAGGACTTAGTTTTTGCACGAGGTGTGTTTCTAAGTATTGTTAGAGCTCAAAATGAGTCCCTACAAATTATATTAATGTATTATATGTTCAAATACTGATTTGGTATCACAACACCTTTGCTAGAGTCACTTCGGGGCCAAAATACCCATTTTAGGGCTAGATTTAGGCAAACTAGTTATAAGGACTTAGTTTTTGCGCGAGGTGAGTTTCTAAATGTTGTTGGAGGTCAAAATGAGTCCCTACGAATTATATTAGTGTATTATATGTTCAAATACTGATTTTGGATCACAACAACTTTGCTAGAGTCACTTCGGAGCCAAGATACCCATTTTAGGGCTCGATTTAGGCAAACTAGTTATAAGGACTTAGTTTTTGCGCGAGGTGAGTTTCTAAATGTTGTTGGAGCTCAAAATGAGTCCTTACGAATTATATTAGTGTATTATATGTTCAAATACTGATTTGGGATCACAACAACTTTGCTAGGGTCACTTCGGAGCCAAAATACCCATTTTAGGGCTCGGTTTTGGCAAACTAGTTATAAGGACTTAGTTTCTGCGCGAGGTGAGTTTTTAAGTGTTGTTGGAGCTCAAAATGATTCCCTAAGACTTATTATAATATATTATATTAAATTACACATTTGGGACCTAAACAACTACGCTAGATTCACTTCGGAGCCCAAAAATAAATCTAAAAGCTTGATTTACGCAAAACTAGTTACATAGACTTAGTTTTTGCGCGAAGTGACCTTATAAGGCTTGTTGGGGCTCCAATTGAGTCCCTACGGCTCATTATATTATATTATTTGTTCAAATGCTCATTTTGGATCAAAATAAGTTTGCTAGAGTAACTTCGGCGCCAAAAAACCCGTTTAAAAGGTCGATTTAGGCAAAACTAGTTATAAGGATTTAGTTTTTGCGGGAGGTGAGTTTTTTAGTGTTGTTGGAGGTCAAAATGAGTCCCTACGAATTATATTAGTGTATTATTTGTTCAAATACTGATTTGGGATCACAATAACTTTGCTAGAGTCACTTCGGAGCCAAGATACCCATTTTAGGGCTCGATTTAGGTAAACTAGTTATAAGGACTTAGTTTTTGTGCGAGGTGAGTTTTTAAGTGTTGTTGGCCAAATTACCCAATTTAGGGCTCGATTTAGGCAAACTAGTTATAAGGACTTAGTTTTTGCGCGAGGTGAGTTTCTAAGTGTTGTTGGAGCTCAAAATGAGTCCCTACGAATTATATTAATGTATTACATGTTCAAATACTGATTTGGGATCACAACAACTTTGCTAGGGTCACTTCTGAGCTAAAATACCCATTTTAGGGCTCGGTTTAGGCAAACTAGTTATAAGGACTTAGTTTCTGCACGAGGTGAGTTTTTAAGTGTTGTTGGAGCTCAAAATGAGTCCCTAAGACTTATTATAATATATTATATCAAATTACACATTTGGGACCTAAACAACTACGCTAGATTCACTTCGGAGCCCAAAAACAAATCTAAAGGCTCTATTTAGGCAAAACTAGTTACATAGACTTAGTTTTTGCGCAAAGTGACCTTATAAGGCTTGTTGGGGCTCCAATTGAGTCTCTACGACTTATTATATTATATTATTTGTTCAAATGCTCATTTTGGATCAAAATAAGTTTGCTAGAGTAACTTCGGAGCCAAAAAACCCGTTTAAAAGGTCGATTTAGGCAAAACTAGTTATAAGGACTTAGTTTTTGCACGAGGTGAGTTTTTTAGTGTTGTTGGCGGTCAAAATGAGTCCCTACGAATTATATTAATGTATTATATGTTCAAATACTGATTTGGGATCACAACAACTTTGCTAGAGTCACTTCGGAGCCAAGATACCCATTTTAGGGCTCGATTTAGGCAAACTAGTTATAAGGACTTAGTTTATGCGCGAGGTGAGTTTTTAAGTGTTGTTGGCCAAATTACCCAATTTAGGGCTCCATTTAGGAAAACTAGTTATAAGGACTTAGTTTTTGCGCAAGGTGTGTTTCTAAGTATTGTTAGAGCTCAAAATGAGTCCCTACAAATTATATTAATGTATTATATGTTCAAATACTGATTTGGTATCACAACACCTTTGCTAGAGTCACTTCGGGGCCAAAATACCCATTTTAGGGCTAGATTTAGGCAAACTAGTTATAAGGACTTAGTTTTTGCGCGAGGTGAGTTTCTAAATGTTGTTGGAGCTCAAAATGAGTCCCTACGAATTATATTAGTGTATTATATGTTCAAATACTGATTTGGGATCACAACAACTTTGCTAGGGTCACTTCGGAGCCAAAATACCCATTTTAGGGCTCGGTTTTGGAAAACTAGTGATAAGGACTTAGTTTCTGCGCGAGGTGAGTTTTTAAGTGTTGTTGGAGCTCAAAATGATTCCCTAAGACTTATTATAATATATTATATTAAATTACACGTTTGGGACCTAAACAACTACGCTAGATTCACTTCGGAGCCCAAAAATAAATCTAAAAGCTTGATTTACGCAAAACTAGTTACATAGACTTAGTTTTTGCGCGAAGTGACCTTATAAGGCTTGTTGGGGCTCCAATTGAGTCCCTACGACTTATTATATTATATTATTTGTTCAAATGCTCATTTTGGATCAAAATAAGTTTGCTAGACTAACTTCGGCGCCAAAAAACCCGTTTAAAAGGTCGATTTAGGCAAAACTAGTTATAAGGACTTAGTTTTTGCGGGAGGTGAGTTTTTTAGTGTTGTTGGAGGTCAAAATGAGTCCCTACGAATTATATTAGTGTATTATTTGTTCAAATACTGATTTGGGATCACAATAACTTTGCTAGAGTCACTCCGGAGCCAAGATACCCATTTTAGGGCTCGATTTAGGTAAACTAGTTATAAGGACTTAGTTTTTGCGCGAGGTGAGTTTTTAAGTGTTGTTGGCCAAATTACCCAATTTAGGGCTCGATTTAGGCAAACTAGTTATAAGGAATTAGTTTTTGCGCGAGGTGAGTTTCTAAGTGTTGTTGGAGCTCAAAATGAGTCCCTACGAATTATATTAATGTATTACATGTTCAAATACTGATTTGGGATCACAACAACTTTGCTAGGGTCACTTCTGAGCTAAAATACCCATTTTAGGGCTCGGTTTAGGCAAACTAGTTATAAGGACTTAGTTTCTGCGCGAGGTGAGTTTTTAAGTGTTGTTGGAGCTCAAAATGAGTCCCTAAGACTTATTATAATATATTATATCAAATTACACATTTGGGACCTAAACAACTACGCTAGATTCACTTCGGAGCCCAAAAACAAATCTAAAGGCTCTATTTAGGCAAAACTAGTTACATAGACTTAGTTTTTGCGCGAAGTGACCTTATAAGGCTTGTTGGGGCTCCAATTGAGTCTCTACGACTTATTATATTATATTATTTGTTCAAATGCTCATTTTGGATCAAAATAAGTTTGCCAGAGTAACTTCGGAGCCAAAGAACCCGTTTAAAAGGTCGATTTATGCAAAACTAGTTATAAGGACTTAGTTTTTGCGCGAGGTGAGTTTTTTAGTGTTGTTGGAGGTCAAAATGAGTCCCTACGAATTATATTAATGTATTATATGTTCAAATACTGATTTGGGATCACAACAACTTTGCTAGAGTCACTTCGGAGCTAAAATACCCATTTTGCGGCTCGATTTAGGCAAACTAGTTATAAGGACTTAGTTTTTGCGCGAGGTGAGTTTTTTAGTGTTGTTGGAGGTCAAAATGAGTCCCTACGAATTATATTAGTGTATTATATGTTCAAATACTGATTTTGGATCACAACAACTTTGCTAGAGTCACTTCGGAGCCAAGATACCCATTTTAGGGCTCGATTTAGGCAAACTAGTTATAAGGACTTAGTTTATGCGCGAGGTGAGTTTTTAAGTGTTGTTGGCCAAATTACCCAATTTAGGGCTCCATTTAGGCAAACTAGTTATAAGGACTTAGTTTTTGCGCGAGGTGTGTTTCTAAGTATTGTTAGAGCTCAAAATGAGTCCCTACAAATTATATTAATGTATTATATATTCAAATACTGATTTGGTATCACAACACCTTTGCTAGAGTCACTTCGGGGCCAAAATACCCATTTTAGGGCTCGGTTTTGGCAAACTAGTTATAAGGACTTAGTTTTTGCGCGAGGTGAGTTTCTAAATGTTGTTGGAGCTCAAAATGAGTCCCTACGAATTATATTAGTGTATTATATGTTCAAATACTGATTTGGGATCGCAACAACTTTGCTAGGGTCACTTCGGAGCCAAAATACCCATTTTAGGGCTCGGTTTTGGCAAACTAGTTATAAGGACTTTGTTTCTGCGCGAGGTGAGTTTTTAAGTGTTGTTGGGGCTCAAAATGAGTCCCTAAGACTTATTATAATATATTATATTAAATTACGCATTTGGGACCTAAACAACTACGCTAGATTCACTTCGGAGCCCAAAAACAATCTAATGGCTCGCTTTAGGCAAGACTAGTTACATAGACTTAGTTTTTGCGCAAAGTGACCTTATAAGGCTTGTTGGGGCTCCAATTGAGTCTCTACGACTTATTATATTATATTATTTGTTCAAATGCTCATTTTGGATCAAAATAAGTTTGCTAGAGTAACTTCGGCGCCAAAAAACCCGTTTAAAAGGTCGATTTAGGCAAAACTAGTTATAAGGACTTAGTTTTTGCGGGAGGTGAGTTTTTTAGTGTTGTTGGAGGTCAAAATGAGTCCCTACGAATTATATTAGTGTATTATTTGTTCAAATACTGATTTGGGATCACAATAACTTTGCTAGAGTCACTCCGGAGCCAAGATACCCATTTTAGGGCTCGATTTAGGTAAACTAGTTATAAGGACTTAGTTTTTGCGCGAGGTGAGTTTTTAAGTGTTGTTGGCCAAATTACCCAATTTAGGGCTCGATTTAGGCAAACTAGTTATAAGGAATTAGTTTTTGCGCGAGGTGAGTTTCTAAGTGTTGTTGGAGCTCAAAATGAGTCCCTACGAATTATATTAATGTATTACATGTTCAAATACTGATTTGGGATCACAACAACTTTGCTAGGGTCACTTCTGAGCTAAAATACCCATTTTAGGGCTCGGTTTAGGCAAACTAGTTATAAGGACTTAGTTTCTGCGCGAGGTGAGTTTTTAAGTGTTGTTGGAGCTCAAAATGAGTCCCTAAGACTTATTATAATATATTATATCAAATTACACATTTGGGACCTAAACAACTACGCTAGATTCACTTCGGAGCCCAAAAACAAATCTAAAGGCTCTATTTAGGCAAAACTAGTTACATAGACTTAGTTTTTGCGCGAAGTGACCTTATAAGGCTTGTTGGGGCTCCAATTGAGTCTCTACGACTTATTATATTATATTATTTGTTCAAATGCTCATTTTGGATCAAAATAAGTTTGCCAGAGTAACTTCGGAGCCAAAGAACCCGTTTAAAAGGTCGATTTATGCAAAACTAGTTATAAGGACTTAGTTTTTGCGCGAGGTGAGTTTTTTAGTGTTGTTGGAGGTCAAAATGAGTCCCTACGAATTATATTAATGTATTATATGTTCAAATACTGATTTGGGATCACAACAACTTTGCTAGAGTCACTTCGGAGCTAAAATACCCATTTTGCGGCTCGATTTAGGCAAACTAGTTATAAGGACTTAGTTTTTGCGCGAGGTGAGTTTTTTAGTGTTGTTGGAGGTCAAAATGAGTCCCTACGAATTATATTAGTGTATTATATGTTCAAATACTGATTTTGGATCACAACAACTTTGCTAGAGTCACTTCGGAGCCAAGATACCCATTTTAGGGCTCGATTTAGGCAAACTAGTTCTAAGGACTTAGTTTATGCGCGAGGTGAGTTTTTAAGTGTTGTTGGCCAAATTACCCAATTTAGGGCTCCATTTAGGCAAACTAGTTATAAGGACTTAGTTTTTTGCGCGAGGTGTGTTTCTAAGTATTGTTAGAGCTCAAAATGAGTCCCTACAAATTATATTAATGTATTATATATTCAAATACTGATTTGGTATCACAACACCTTTGCTAGAGTCACTTCGGGGCCAAAATACCCATTTTAGGGCTCGGTTTTGGCAAACTAGTTATAAGGACTTAGTTTTTGCGCGAGGTGAGTTTCTAAATGTTGTTGGAGCTCAAAATGAGTCCCTACGAATTATATTAGTGTATTATATGTTCAAATACTGATTTGGGATCGCAACAACTTTGCTAGGGTCACTTCGGAGCCAAAATACCCATTTTAGGGCTCGGTTTTGGCAAACTAGTTATAAGGACTTTGTTTCTGCGCGAGGTGAGTTTTTAAGTGTTGTTGGGGCTCAAAATGAGTCCCTAAGACTTATTATAATATATTATATTAAATTACGCATTTGGGACCTAAACAACTACGCTAGATTCACTTCGGAGCCCAAAAACAAATCTAATGGCTCGCTTTAGGCAAGACTAGTTACATAGACTTAGTTTTTGCGCAAAGTGACCTTATAAGGCTTGTTGGGGCTCCAATTGAGTCTCTACGACTTATTATATTATATTATTTGTTCAAATGCTCATTTTGGATCAAAATAAGTTTGCTAGAGTAACTTCGGCGCCAAAAAACCCGTTTAAAAGGTCGATTTAGGCAAAACTAGTTATAAGGACTTAGTTTTTGCGGGAGGTGAGTTTTTTAGTGTTGTTGGAGGTCAAAATGAGTCCCTACAAATTATATTAATGTATTATATGTTCAAATACTGATTTGGGATCACAACAACTTTGCTGGAGGCACTTCGGAGCTAAAATACCCATTTTAGGGCTCGATTTAGGCAAACTAGTTATAAGGACTTAGTTTTTGCACGAGGTGAGTTTTTTAGTGTTGTTGGAGGTCAAAATGAGTCCCTACGAATTATATTAGTGTATTATATGTTCAAATACTGATTTTGGATCACAACAACTTTGCTAGAGTCACTTCGGAGCCAAGATACCCATTTTAGGGCTCGATTTAGGCAAACTAGTTATAAGGACTTAGTTTATGCGCGAGGTGAGTTTTTAAGTGTTGTTGGCCAAATTACCCAATTTAGGGCTCCATTTAGGCAAACTAGTTATAAGGACTTAGTTTTTGCACGAGGTGTGTTTCTAAGTATTGTTAGAGCTCAAAATGAGTCCCTACAAATTATATTAATGTATTATATGTTCAAATACTGATTTGGTATCACAACACCTTTGCTAGAGTCACTTCGGGGCCAAAATACCCATTTTAGGGCTAGATTTAGGCAAACTAGTTATAAGGACTTAGTTTTTGCGCGAGGTGAGTTTCTAAATGTTGTTGGAGCTCAAAATGAGTCCCTACGAATTATATTAGTGTATTATATGGTCAAATACTGATTTGGGATCACAACAACTTTGCTAGGGTCACTTCGGAGCCAAAATACCCATTTTAGGGCTCGGTTTAGGCAAACTAGTTATAAGGACTTAGTTTCTGCGCGAGGTGAGTTTTTAAGTGTTGTTGGAGCTCAAAATGAGTCCCTAAGACTTATTATAATATATTATATTAAATTACGCATTTGGGACCTAAACAACTACGCTAGATTCACTTCGGAGCCCAAAAACAAATCTAAAGGCTCGATTTAGGCAAAACTAGTTACATAGACTTAGTTTTTGCGCGAAGTGACCTTATAAGGCTTGTTGGGGCTCCAATTGAGTCTCTACGACTTATTATATTATATTATTTGTTCAAATGCTCATTTTGGATCAAAATAAGTTTGCTAGAGTAACTTCGGAGCCAAAAAACCCGTTTAAAAGGTCGATTTAGGCAAAACTAGTTATAAGGACTTAGTTTTTGCGCGAGGTGAGTTTTTAGTGTTGTTGGAGGTCAAAATGAGTCCCTACGAATTATATTAATGTATTATATGTTCAAATACTGATTTGGGATCACAACAACTTTGCTAGAGTCACTTCGGAGCTAAAATACCCATTTTAGGGCTCGATTTAGGCAAACTAGTTATAAGGACTTAGTTTTTGCACGAGGTGAGTTTTTTAGTGTTGTTGGAGGTCAAAATGAGTCCCTACGAATTATATTAGTGTATTATATGTTCAAATACTGATTTTGGATCACAACAACTTTGCTAGAGTCACTTCGGAGCCAAAATACCCATTTTAGGGCTCGATTTAGGCAAACTAGTTATAAGGACTTAGTTTATGCGCGAGGTGAGTTTTTAAGTGTTGTTGGCCAAATTACCCAATTTAGGGCTCCATTTAGGCAAACTAGTTATAAGGACTTAGTTTTTGCACGAGGTGTGTTTCTAAGTATTGTTAGAGCTCAAAATGAGTCCCTACAAATTATATTAATGTATTATATGTTCAAATACTGATTTGGTATCACAACACCTTTGCTAGAGTCACTTCGGGGCCAAAATACCCATTTTAGGGCTAGATTTAGGCAAACTAGTTATAAGGACTTAGTTTTTGCGCGAGGTGAGTTTCTAAATGTTGTTGGAGTTCAAAATGAGTCCCTACGAATTATATTAGTGTATTATATGTTCAAATACTGATTTGGGATCACAACAACTTTGCTAGGGTCACTTCGGAGCCAAAATACCCATTTTAGGGCTCGGTTTAGGCAAACTAGTTATAAGGACTTAGTTTCTGCGCGAGGTGAGTTTTTAAGTGTTGTTGGAGCTCAAAATGAGTCCCTAAGACTTATTATAATATATTATATTAAATTACGCATTTGGGACCTAAACAACTACGCTACATTCACTTCGGAGCCCAAAAACAAATCTAAAGGCTCGATTTAGGCAAAACTAGTTACATAGACTTAGTTTTTGCGCGAAGTGACCTTATAAGGCTTGTTGGGGCTCCAATTGAGTCTCTACGACTTATTATATTATATTATTTGTTCAAATGCTCATTTTGGATCAAAATAAGTTTGCTAGAGTAACTTCGGAGCCAAAAAACCCGTTTAAAAGGTCGATTTAGGCAAAACTAGTTATAAGGACTTAGTTTTTGCGCGAGGTGAGTTTTTTAGTGTTGTTGGAGGTCAAAATGAGTCCCTACGAATTATATTAATGTATTATATGTTCAAATACTGATTTGGGATCACAACAACTTTGCTAGAGTCACTTCGGAGCTAAAATACCCATTTTAGGGCTCGATTTAGGCAAACTAGTTATAAGGACTTAGTTTTTGCACGAGGTGAGTTTTTTAGTGTTGTTGGAGGTCAAAATGAGTCCCTACGAATTATATTAGTGTATTATATGTTCAAATACTGATTTTGGATCACAACAACTTTGCTAGAGTCACTTCGGAGCCAAGATACCCATTTTAGGGCTCGATTTAGGCAAACTAGTTATAAGGACTTAGTTTATGCGCGAGGTGAGTTTTTAAGTGTTGTTGGCCAAATTACCCAATTTAGGGCTCCATTTAGGCAAACTAGTTATAAGGACTTAGTTTTTGCACGAGGTGTGTTTCTAAGTATTGTTAGAGCTCAAAATGAGTCCCTACAAATTATATTAATGTATTATATGTTCAAATACTGATTTGGTATCACAACACCTTTGCTAGAGTCACTTCGGGGCCAAAATACCCATTTTAGGGCTAGATTTAGGCAAACTAGTTATAAGGACTTAGTTTTTGCGCGAGGTGAGTTTCTAAATGTTGTTGGAGCTCAAAATGAGTCCCTACGAATTATATTAGTGTATTATATGTTCAAATACTGATTTGGGATCACAACAACTTTGCTAGGGTCACTTCGGAGCCAAAATACCCATTTTAGGGCTCGGTTTAGGCAAACTAGTTATAAGGACTTAGTTTCTGCGCGAGGTGAGTTTTTAAGTGTTGTTGGAGCTCAAAATGAGTCCCTAAGACTTATTATAATATATTATATTAAATTACGCATTTGGGACCTAAACAACTACGCTAGATTCACTTCGGAGCCCAAAAACAAATCTAAAGGCTCGATTTAGGCAAAACTAGTTACATAGACTTAGTTTTTGCGCGAAGTGACCTTATAAGGCTTGTTGGGGCTCCAATTGAGTCTCTACGACTTATTATATTATATTATTTGTTCAAATGCTCATTTTGGATCAAAATAAGTTTGCTAGAGTAACTTCGGAGCCAAAAAACCCGTTTAAAAGGTCGATTTAGGCAAAACTAGTTATAAGGACTTAGTTTTTGCGCGAGGTGAGTTTTTTAGTGTTGTTGGAGGTCAAAATGAGTCCCTACGAATTATATTAATGTATTATATGTTCAAATACTGATTTGGGATCACAACAACTTTGCTAGAGTCACTTCGGAGCTAAAATACCCATTTTAGGGCTCGATATAGGCAAACTAGTTATAAGGACTTAGTTTTTGCACGAGGTGAGTTTTTTAGTGTTGTTGGAGGTCAAAATGAGTCCCTACGAATTATATTAGTGTATTATATGTTCAAATACTGATTTTGGATCACAACAACTTTGCTAGAGTCACTTCGGAGCCAAGATACCCATTTTAGGGCTCGATTTAGGCAAACTAGTTATAAGGACTTAGTTTATGCGCGAGGTGAGTTTTTAAGTGTTGTTGGCCAAATTACCCAATTTAGGGCTCCATTTAGGCAAACTAGTTATAAGGACTTAGTTTTTGCACGAGGTGTGTTTCTAAGTATTGTTAGAGCTCAAAATGAGTCCCTACAAATTATATTAATGTATTATATGTTCAAATACTGATTTGGTATCACAACACCTTTGCTAGAGTCACTTCGGGGCCAAAATACCCATTTTAGGGCTAGATTTAGGCAAACTAGTTATAAGGACTTAGTTTTTGCGCGAGGTGAGTTTCTAAATGTTGTTGGAGCTCAAAATGAGTCCCTACGAATTATATTAGTGTATTATATGTTCAAATACTGATTTGGGATCACAACAACTTTGCTAGGGTCACTTCGGAGCCAAAATACCCATTTTAGGGCTCGGTTTAGGCAAACTAGTTATAAGGACTTAGTTTCTGCGCGAGGTGAGTTTTTAAGTGTTGTTGGAGCTCAAAATGAGTCCCTAAGACTTATTATAATATATTATATTAAATTACGCATTTGGGACCTAAACAACTACGCTAGATTCACTTCGGAGCCCAAAAACAAATCTAAAGGCTCGATTTAGGCAAAACTAGTTACATAGACTTAGTTTTTGCGCGAAGTGACCTTATAAGGCTTGTTGGGGCTCCAATTGAGTCTCTACGACTTATTATATTATATTATTTGTTCAAATGCTCATTTTGGATCAAAATAAGTTTGCTAGAGTAACTTCGGAGCCAAAAAAACCCGTTTAAAAGGTCGATTTAGGCAAAACTAGTTATAAGGACTTAGTTTTTGCGCGAGGTGAGTTTTTTAGTGTTGTTGGAGGTCAAAATGAGTCCCTACGAATTATATTAATGTATTATATGTTCAAATACTGATTTGGGATCACAACAACTTTGCTAGAGTCACTTCGGAGCTAAAATACCCATTTTAGGGCTCGATATAGGCAAACTAGTTATAAGGACTTAGTTTTTGCACGAGGTGAGTTTTTTAGTGTTGTTGGAGGTCAAAATGAGTCCCTACGAATTATATTAGTGTATTATATGTTCAAATACTGATTTTGGATCACAACAACTTTGCTAGAGTCACTTCGGAGCCAAGATACCCATTTTAGGGCTCGATTTAGGCAAACTAGTTATAAGGACTTAGTTTATGCGCGAGGTGAGTTTTTAAGTGTTGTTGGCCAAATTACCCAATTTAGGGCTCCATTTAGGCAAACTAGTTATAAGGACTTAGTTTTTGCACGAGGTGTGTTTCTAAGTATTGTTAGAGCTCAAAATGAGTCCCTACAAATTATATTAATGTATTATATGTTCAAATACTGATTTGGTATCACAACACCTTTGCTAGAGTCACTTCGGGGCCAAAATACCCATTTTAGGGCTAGATTTAGGCAAACTAGTTATAAGGACTTAATTTTTGCGCGAGGTGAGTTTCTAAATGTTGTTGGAGCTCAAAATGAGTCCCTACGAATTATATTAGTGTATTATATGTTCAAATACTGATTTGGGATCACAACAACTTTGCTAGGGTCACTTCGGAGCCAAAATACCCATTTTAGGGCTCGGTTTAGGCAAACTAGTTATAAGGACTTAGTTTCTGCGCGAGGTGAGTTTTTAAGTGTTGTTGGAGCTCAAAATGAGTCCCTAAGACTTATTATAATATATTATATTAAATTACGCATTTGGACCTAAACAACTACGCTAGATTCACTTCGAGCCCAAAAACAAATCTAAAGGCTCGATTTAGGCAAAACTAGTTACATAGACTTAGTTTTTGCGCGAAGTGACCTTATAAGGCTTGTTGGGGCTCCAATTGAGTCTCTACGACTTATTATATTATATTATTTGTTCAAATGCTCATTTTGGATCAAAATAAGTTTGCTAGAGTAACTTCGGAGCCAAAAAACCCGTTTAAAAGGTCGATTTAGGCAAAACTAGTTATAAGGACTTAGTTTTTGCGCGAGGTGAGTTTTTTAGTGTTGTTGGAGGTCAAAATGAGTCCCTACGAATTATATTAATGTATTATATGTTCAAATACTGATTTGGGATCACAACAACTTTGCTAGAGTCACTTCGGAGCTAAAATACCCATTTTAGGGCTCGATATAGGCAAACTAGTTATAAGGACTTAGTTTTTGCACGAGGTGAGTTTTTTAGTGTTGTTGGAGGTCAAAATGAGTCCCTACGAATTATATTAGTGTATTATATGTTCAAATACTGATTTTGGATCACAACAACTTTGCTAGAGTCACTTCGGAGCCAAGATACCCATTTTAGGGCTCGATTTAGGCAAACTAGTTATAAGGACTTAGTTTATGCGCGAGGTGAGTTTTTAAGTGTTGTTGGCCAAATTACCCAATTTAGGGCTCCATTTAGGCAAACTAGTTATAAGGACTTAGTTTTTGCACGAGGTGTGTTTCTAAGTATTGTTAGAGCTCAAAATGAGTCCCTACAAATTATATTAATGTATTATATGTTCAAATACTGATTGGTATCACAACACCTTTGCTAGAGTCACTTCGGGGCCAAAATACCCATTTTAGGGCTAGATTTAGGCAAACTAGTTATAAGGACTTAGTTTTTGCGCGAGGTGAGTTTCTAAATGTTGTTGGAGCTCAAAATGAGTCCCTACGAATTATATTAGTGTATTATATGTTCAAATACTGATTTGGGATCACAACAACTTTGCTAGGGTCACTTCGGAGCCAAAATACCCATTTTAGGGCTCGGTTTAGGCAAACTAGTTATAAGGACTTAGTTTCTGCGCGAGGTGAGTTTTTAAGTGTTGTTGGAGCTCAAAATGAGTCCTAAGACTTATTATAATATATTATATTAAATTACGCATTTGGGACCTAAACAACTACGCTAGATTCACTTCGGAGCCCAAAAACAAATCTAAGGCTCGATTTAGGCAAAACTAGTTACATAGACTTAGTTTTTGCGCGAAGTGACCTTATAAGGCTTGTTGGGGCTCCAATTGAGTCTCTACGACTTATTATATTATATTATTTGTTCAAATGCTCATTTTTGATCAAAATAAGTTTGCTAGAGTAACTTCGGAGCCAAAAAACCCGTTTAAAAGGTCGATTTAGGCAAAACTAGTTATAAGGACTTAGTTTTTGCGCGAGGTGAGTTTTTTAGTGTTGTTGGAGGTCAAAATGAGTCCCTACGAATTATATTAATGTATTATATGTTCAAATACTGATTTGGGATCACAACAACTTTGCTAGAGTCACTTCGGAGCTAAAATACCCATTTTAGGGCTCGATTTAGGCAAACTAGTTATAAGGACTTAGTTTTTGCACGAGGTGAGTTTTTTAGTGTTGTTGGAGGTCAAAATGAGTCCCTACGAATTATATTAGTGTATTATATGTTCAAATACTGATTTTGGATCACAACAACTTTGCTAGAGTCACTTCGGAGCCAAGATACCCATTTTAGGGCTCGATTTAGGCAAACTAGTTATAAGGACTTAGTTTATGCGCGAGGTGAGTTTTTAAGTGTTGTTGGCCAAATTACCCAATTTAGGGCTCCATTTAGGCAACTAGTTATAAGGACTTAGTTTTTGCACGAGGTGTGTTTCTAAGTATTGTTAGAGCTCAAAATGAGTCCCTACAAATTATATTAATGTATTATATGTTCAAATACTGATTTGGTATCACAACACCTTTGCTAGAGTCACTTCGGGGCCAAAATACCCATTTTAGGGCTAGATTTAGGCAAACTAGTTATAAGGACTTAGTTTTTGCGCGAGGTGAGTTTCTAAATGTTGTTGGAGCTCAAAATGAGTCCCTACGAATTATATTAGTGTATTATATGTTCAAATACTGATTTGGGATCACAACAACTTTGCTAGGTCACTTCGGAGCCAAAATACCCATTTTAGGGCTCGGTTTAGGCAAACTAGTTATAAGGACTTAGTTTCTGCGCGAGGTGAGTTTTTAAGTGTTGTTGGAGCTCAAAATGAGTCCCTAAGACTTATTATAATATATTATATTAAATTACGCATTTGGGACCTAAACAACTACGCTAGATTCACTTCGGAGCCCAAAAACAAATCTAAAGGCTCGATTTAGGCAAAACTAGTTACATAGACTTAGTTTTTGCGCGAAGTGACCTTATAAGGCTTGTTGGGGCTCCAATTGAGTCTCTACGACTTATTATATTATATTATTTGTTCAAATGCTCATTTTGGATCAAAATAAGTTTGCTAGAGTAACTTCGGAGCCAAAAAACCCGTTTAAAAGGTCGATTTAGGCAAAACTAGTTATAAGGACTTAGTTTTTGCGCGAGGTGAGTTTTTTAGTGTTGTTGGAGGTCAAAATGAGTCCCTACGAATTATATTAATGTATTATATGTTCAAATACTGATTTGGGATCACAACAACTTTGCTAGAGTCACTTCGGAGCTAAAATACCCATTTTAGGGCTCGATTTAGGCAAACTAGTTATAAGGACTTAGTTTTTGCACGAGGTGAGTTTTTTAGTGTTGTTGGAGGTCAAAATGAGTCCCTACGAATTATATTAGTGTATTATATGTTCAAATACTGATTTTGGATCACAACAACTTTGCTAGAGTCACTTCGGAGCCAAGATACCCATTTTAGGGCTCGATTTAGGCAAACTAGTTATAAGGACTTAGTTTATGCGCGAGGTGAGTTTTTAAGTGTTGTTGGCCAAATTACCCAATTTAGGGCTCCATTTAGGCAAACTAGTTATAAGGACTTAGTTTTTGCACGAGGTGTGTTTCTAAGTATTGTTAGAGCTCAAAATGAGTCCCTACAAATTATATTAATGTATTATATGTTCAAATACTGATTTGGTATCACAACACCTTTGCTAGAGTCACTTCGGGGCCAAAATACCCATTTTAGGGCTAGATTTAGGCAAACTAGTGATAAGGACTTAGTTTTTGCGCGAGGGAGTTTCTAAATGTTGTTGGAGTTCAAATGAGTCCCTACGAATTATATTAGTGTATTATATGTTCAAATACTGATTTGGGATCACAACAACTTTGCTAGGGTAACTTCGGAGCCAAAATACCCATTTTAGGGCTCGGTTTTAGGCAACTAGTTATAAGGACTTAGTTTCTGCGCGAGGTGAGTTTTTAAGTGTTGTTGGAGCTCAAAATGAGTCCCTAAGACTTATTATAATATATTATAATAAATTACGCATTTGGGACCTAAACAACTACGCTACATTCACTTCGGAGCCCAAAAACAAATCTAAAGGCTCGATTTAGGCAAAACTAGTTACATAGACTTAGTTTTTGCGCGAAGTGACCTTATAAGGCTTGTTGGGGCTCCAATAGAGTCTCTACGACTTATTATATTATATTATTTGTTCAAATGCTCATTTTGGATCAAAATAAGTTTGCTAGAGTAACTTCGGAGCCAAAAAACCCGTTAAAAAGGTCGATTTAGGCAAAACTAGTTATAAGGACTTAGTTTTTGCGCGAGGTGAGTTTTTTAGTGTTGTTGGAGGTCAAAATGAGTCCCTACGAATTATATTAATGTATTATATGTTCAAATACTGATTTGGGATCACAACAACTTTGCTAGAGTCACTTCGGAGCTAAAATACCCATTTTAGGGCTCGATTTAGGCAAACTAGTTATAAGGACTTAGTTTTTGCACGAGGTGAGTTTTTTAGTGTTGTTGGAGGTCAAAATGAGTCCCTACGAATTATATTAGTGTATTATATGTTCAAATACTGATTTTGGATCACAACAACTTTGCTAGAGTCACTTCGGAGCCAAGATACCCCATTTTAGGGCTCGATTTAGGCAAACTAGTTATAAGGACTTAGTTTATGCGCGAGGTGAGTTTTTAAGTGTTGTTGGCCAAATTACCCAATTTAGGGCTCCATTTAGGCAAACTAGTTATAAGGACTTAGTTTTTGCACGAGGTGGTTTCTAAGTATTGTTAGAGCTCAAAATGAGTCCTACAAATTATATTAATGTATTATATGTTCAAATACTGATTTGGTATCACAACACCTTTGCTAGAGTCACTTCGGGGCCAAAATACCCATTTTAGGGCTAGATTTAGGCAAACTAGTTATAAGGACTTAGTTTTTGCGCGAGGTGAGTTTCTAAATGTTGTTGGAGCTCAAAATGAGTCCCTACGAATTATATTAGTGTATTATATGTTCAAATACTGATTTGGATCACAACAACTTTGCTAGGGTCACTTCGGAGCCAAAATACCCATTTTAGGGCTCGGTTTAGGCAAACTAGTTATAAGGACTTAGTTTCTGCGCGAGGTGAGTTTTTAAGTGTTGTTGGAGCTCAAAATGAGTCCCTAAGACTTATTATAATATATTATATTAAATTACGCATTTGGGACCTAAACAACTACGCTAGATTCACTTCGGAGCCCAAAAACAAATCTAAAGGCTCGATTTAGGCAAAACTAGTTACATAGACTTAGTTTTTTGCGCGAAGTGACCTTATAAGGCTTGTTGGGGCTCCAATTGAGTCTCTACGACTTATTATATTATATTATTTGTTCAAATGCTCATTTTGGATCAAAATAAGTTTGCTAGAGTAACTTCGGAGCCAAAAACCCGTTTAAAAGGTCGATTTAGGGCAAAACTAGTTATAAGGACTTAGTTTTTGCGCGAGGTGAGTTTTTTAGTGTTGTTGGAGGTCAAAATGAGTCCCTACGAATTATATTAATGTATTATATGTTCAAATACTGATTTGGGATCACAACAACTTTGCTAGAGTCACTTCGGAGCTAAAAATACCCATTTTAGGGCTCGATTTAGGCAACTAGTTATAAGGACTTAGTTTTTGCACGAGGTGAGTTTTTTAGTGTTGTTGGAGGTCAAAATGAGTCCCTACGAATTATATTAGTGTATTATATGTTCAAATACTGATTTTGGATCACAACAACTTTGCTAGAGTCACTTCGGAGCCAAGATACCCATTTTAGGGCTCGATTTAGGCAAACTAGTTATAAGGACTTAGTTATGCGCGAGGTGAGTTTTTAAGTGTTGTTGGCCAAATTACCCAATTTAGGGCCTCCATTTAGGCAAACTAGTTATAAGGACTTAGTTTTTGCACGAGGTGTGTTTCTAAGTATTGTTAGAGCTCAAAATGAGTCCCTACAAATTATATTAATGTATTATATGTTCAAATACTGATTTGGTATCACAACACCTTTGCTAGAGTCACTTCGGGGCCAAAATACCCATTTTAGGGCTAGATTTAGGCAAACTAGTTATAAGGACTTAGTTTTTGCGCGAGGTGAGTTTCTAAATGTTGTTGGAGCTCAAAATGAGTCCCTACGAATTATATTAGTGTATTATATGTTCAAATACTGATTTGGGATCACAACAACTTTGCTAGGGTCACTTCGGAGCCCAAAATACCCATTTTAGGGCTCGGTTTAGGCAAACTAGTTATAAGGACTTAGTTTCTGCGCGAGGTGAGTTTTTAAGTGTTGTTGGAGCTCAAAATGAGTCCCTAAGACTTATTATAATATATTATATTAAATTACGCATTTTGGGACCTAAACAACTACGCTAGATTCACTTCGGAGCCCAAAAAACAAATCTAAAGGCTCGATTAGGCAAAACTAGTTACATAGACTTAGTTTTTGCGCGAAGTGACCTTATAAGGCTTGTTGGGGCTCCAATTGAGTCTCTACGACTTATTATATTATATTATTTGTTCAAATGCTCATTTTGGATCAAAATAAGTTTGCTAGAGTAACTTCGGAGCCAAAAAACCCGTTTAAAAGGTCGATTTAGGCAAAACTAGTTATAAGGACCTTAGTTTTTGCGCGAGGTGAGTTTTTTAGTGTTGTTGGAGGTCAAAATGAGTCCCTACGAATTATATTAATGTATTATATGTTCAAATACTGATTTGGGATCACAACAACTTTGCTAGAGTCACTTCGGAGCCTAAAATACCCATTTTAGGGCTCGATTTAGGCAAACTAGTTATAAGGACTTAGTTTTTGCACGAGGTGAGGTTTTTTAGTGTTGTTGGAGGTCAAATGAGTCCCTACGAATTATATTAGTGTATTATATGTTCAAATACTGATTTAGGATCACAACAACTTTGCTAGAGTCACTTCGGAGCCAAGATACCCATTTTAGGGCTCGATTTAGGCAAACTAGTTATAAGACTTAGTTTATGCGCGAGGTGAGTTTTAAGTGTTGTTGGCCAAATACCCAATTAGGGCTCCATTTAGGCAAACTAGTTATAAGGACTTAGTTTTTTGCACGAGGTGTGTTTCTAAGTATGGAGCTCAAAATGAGTCCCTACGAATTAATTATATGTATTATATGTTCAAATACTGATTTGGGATCACAACAACTTTGCTAGAGTCACTGGAGCCAAAATACCCAATTTAGGGCCCGATTTAGGCAAACTAGTTATAAGGACTTAGTTTTTGCGCGAGGTGAGTTTTTAAGTGTTGTTGGAGCTCAAAATGAGTCCCTACGAATTATATTAATGTATTATATGTTCAAATACTGATTTGGGATCACAACAACTTTGCTAGAGTCACTGGAGCCAAAATACCCAATTTAGGGCTCGATTTAGGCAAACTAGTTATAAGGACTTAGTTTTTGCGCGAGGTGAGTTTTTAAGTGTTGTTGGAGCTCAAAATGAGTCCCTACGAATTATATTAATGTATTATATGTTCAAATACTGATTTGGGATCACAACAACTTTGCTAGAGTCACTCGGAGCCAAAATACCCAATTTAGGGCTCGATTTAGGCAAACTAGTTATAAGGACTTAGTTTTTGCGCGAGGTGAGTTTTTAAGTGTTGTTGGAGCTCAAAATGAGTCCCTAAGATTATATTAATGTATTATATGTTCAAATACTGATTTGGGATCACAACAACTTTGCTAGAGTCACTTGGGAGCCAAAATACCCAATTTAGGGCTCGATTTAGGCAAACTAGTTATAAGGACTTAGTTTTTGCGCGAGGTGAGTTTTTAAGTGTTGTTGGAGCTCAAAATGAGTCCCTACGAATTATATTAATGTATTATATGTTCAAATACTGATTTGGGATCACAACAACTTTGCTAGAGTCACTCGGAGCCAAAATACCCAATTTAGGGCTCGATTTAGGCAAACTAGTTATAAGGACTTAGTTTTTGCGCGAGGTGAGTTTTTAAGTGTTGTTGGAGCTCAAAATGAGTCCCTACGAATTATATTAATGTATTATATGTTCAAATACTGATTTGGGATCACAACAACTTTGCTAGAGTCACTTCGAGCCAAAATACCCAATTTAGGGCTCGATTTAGGCAAACTAGTTATAAGGACTTAGTTTTTGCGCGAGGTGAGTTTTTTAAGTGTTGTTGGAGCTCAAAATGAGTCCCTACGAATTATATTAATGTATTATATGTTCAAATACTGATTTGGGATCACAACAACTTTGCTAGAGTCACTCGAGCCAAAATACCCAATTTAGGGCTCGATTTAGGCAAACTAGTTATAAGGACTTAGTTTATGCGCGAGGTGAGTTTTTAAGTGTTGTTGGATCTCAAAATGAGTCCCTACGAAAAATATTAATGTATTATATGTTCAAATACTGATTTGGGATCACAACAACTTTGCTAGAGTCACCGGGCCAAAATACCCAATTTAGGGCTCGATTTAGGCAAACTAGTTATAAGGACTTAGTTTTTGCGCGAGGTGAGTTTTTAAGTGTTGTTGGAGCTCAAAATGAGTCCCTACGAATTATATTAATGTATTATATGTTCAAATACTGATTTGGGATCACAACAACTTTGCTAGAGTCACTTCGGAGCCAAAATACCCAATTTAGGGCTCGATTTAGGCAAACTAGTTATAAGGACTTAGTTTTTGCGCGAGGTGAGTTTTTAAGTGTTGTTGGAGCTCAAAATGAGTCCCTACGAATTATATTAATGTATTATATGTTCAAATACTGATTTGGGATCACAACAACTTTGCTAGAGTCACTTGAGCCAAAATACCCAATTTAGGGCTCGATTTAGGCAAACTAGTTATAAGGACTTAGTTTATGCGCGAGGTGAGCTTTTTAAGTGTTGTTGGAGCTCAAAATGAGTCCCTAAGAATTATTTAATGTATTATATGTTCAAATACTGATTTGGGATCACAACAACTTTGCTAGAGTCACTTGAGCCAAAATACCCAATTTAGGGCTCGATTTAGGCAAACTAGTTATAAGGACTTAGTTTTTGCGCGAGGTGAGTTTTTAAGTGTTGTTGGAGCTCAAAATGAGTCCCTACGAATTATATTAATGTATTATATGTTCAAATACTGATTTGGGATCACAACAACTTTGCTAGAGTCACTTCGGAGCCAAAATACCCAATTTAGGGCTCGATTTAGGCAAACTAGTTATAAGGACTTAGTTTTTGCGCGAGGTGAGTTTTTAAGTGTTGTTGGAGCTCAAAATGAGTCCCTACGAATTATATTAATGTATTATATGTTCAAATACTGATTTGGGATCACAACAACTTTGCTAGAGTCACTTCGGAGCCAAAATACCCAATTTAGGGCTCGATTTAGGCAAACTAGTTATAAGGACTTAGTTTTTGCGCGAGGTGATTTTTTAAGTGTTGTTGGAGCTCAAAATGAGTCCCTACGAATTATATTAATGTATTATATGTTCAAATACTGATTTGGGATCACAACAACTTTGCTAGAGTCACTTCGGAGCCAAAATACCCAATTTAGGGCTCGATTTAGGCAAACTAGTTATAAGGACTTAGTTTATGCGCGAGGTGAGTTTCTAAGTGTTGTTGGAGCTCAAAATGAGTCCCTGAATTATTAATGTATTATATGTTCAAATACTGATTTGGGATCACAACAACTTTAACTAAAAAAGGGGAAACTGGGAAAAAAAAACCCAATTTAGGGCCCGATTTAGGCAAAAACTGTAGTTATAAGGACTTAGTTTTTGCGCGAGGTGAGTTTTTAAGTGTTGTTGGAGCTCAAAATGAGTCCCTACGAATTATATTAATGTATTATATGTTCAAATACTGATTTGGGATCACAACAACTTTGCTAGAGTCACTTGAGCCAAAATACCCAATTTAGGGCTCGATTTAGGCAAACTAGTTATAAGGACTTAGTTTTTGCGCGAGGTGAGTTTTTAAGGTGTTGTTGGAGCTCAAAATGAGTCCCTACGAATTATATTAATGTATTATATGTTCAAATACTGATTTGGGATCACAACAACTTTGCTAGAGTCACTTCGAGCCAAAATACCCAATTTAGGGCTCGATTTAGGCAAACTAGTTATAAGGACTTAGTTTTTGCGCGAGGTGAGTTTTTAAGTGTTGTTGGAGCTCAAAATGAGTCCCTACGAATTATATTAATGTATTATATGTTCAAATACTGATTTGGGATCACAACAACTTTGCTAGAGTCACTTCGGAGCCAAAATACCCAATTTAGGGCTCGATTTAGGCAAACTAGTTATAAGGACTTAGTTTTTGCGCGAGGTGAGCTTTTAAGTGTTGTTGGAGCTCAAAATGAGTCCCTACGAATTATATTAATGTATTATATGTTCAAATACTGATTTGGGATCACAACAACTTTGCTAGAGTCACTTCGGAGCCAAAATACCCAATTTAGGGCTCGATTTAGGCAAACTAGTTATAAGGACTTAGTTTTTGCGCGAGGTGAGTTTTTTAAGTGTTGTTGGAGCTCAAAATGAGTCCCTACGAATTATATTAATGTATTATATGTTCAAATACTGATTTGGGATCACAACAACTTTGCTAGAGTCACTTCGGAGCCAAAATACCCAATTTAGGGCTCGATTTAGGCAAACTAGTTATAAGGACTTAGTTTTTGCGCGAGGTGAGTTTTTAAGTGTTGTTGGAGCTCAAAATGAGTCCCTACGAATTATATTAATGTATTATATGTTCAAATACTGATTTGGGATCACAACAACTTTGCTAGAGTCACTTGGAGCCAAAATACCCAATTTAGGGCTCGATTTAGGCAAACTAGTTATAAGGACTTAGTTTTTGCGCGAGGTGAGCTTCTAAGTGTTGTTGAGCTCAAAATGAAAATGAGTCCCTACGCAATTATATTAATGTATTATATGTTCAAATACTGATTTGGGATCACAACAACTTTGCTAGAGTCACTTCGGAGCCAAAATACCCAATTTAGGGCTCGTTTAGGCAAACTAGTTATAAGGACTTAGTTTTTGCGCGAGGTGAGTTTTTAAGTGTTGTTGGAGCTCAAAATGAGTCCCTACGAATTATATTAATGTATTATATGTTCAAATACTGATTTGGGATCACAACAACTTTGCTAGAGTCACTCGGAGCCAAAATACCCAATTTAGGGCTCGATTTAGGCAAACTAGTTATAAGGACTTAGTTTTTGCGCGAGGTGAGTTTTTAAGTGTTGTTGGAGCTCAAAATGAGTCCCTACGAATTATATTAATGTATTATATGTTCAAATACTGATTTGGGATCACAACAACTTTGCTAGAGTCACTGGAGCCAAAATACCCAATTTAGGGCTCGATTTAGGCAAACTAGTTATAAGGACTTAGTTTTTGCGCGAGGTGAGTTTTTAAGTGTTGTTGGAGCTCAAAATGAGTCCCTACGAATTATATTAATGTATTATATGTTCAAATACTGATTTGGGATCACAACAACTTTGCTAGAGTCACTTGAGCCAAAATACCCAATTTAGGGCTCGATTTAGGCAAACTAGTTATAAGGACTTAGTTTTTGCGCGAGGTGAGCTTCTAAGTGTTGTTGGAGCTCAAAATGAGTCCCTACGAATTATATTAATGTATTATATGTTCACATACTGATTTGGGATCACAACAACTTTGCTAGAGTCACTTCGGAGCCAAAATACCCATTTTAGGGCTCGATTTAGGCAAACTAGTTATAAGGACTTAGTTTTTGCGCGAGGTGAGCTTCTAATGTTGTTGGAGCTCAAAATGAGTCCCTTCAATTATACAAATGTATTATATGTTCAAATACTGATTTAGGATCACAACAACTTTGCTAGAGTCACTTCGGAGCCAAAATACCCAATTTAGGGAATCGATTTTGGCAAAACTTGTTATAAGGACTTAGTTTTTGCTCGAGGGAGCTTCTAACGTGTTGTTGGAGCTCAAAATGAGTCCCTACGAATTATATTAATGTATTATATGTTCAAATACTTATTTGGGATCACAACAACTTTGCTAGAGTCACTTCGGAGCCAAAATACCCAATTTAGGGACTCGATTTAGGCAAACTAGTTATAAGGACTTAGTTTTTGCGCGAGGTGAGTCTTCTAAGTGTTGTTGGAGCTCAAAATGAGTCCCTACGAATTATATTAATGTATTATTTGTTCAAATACTGTTTTGGGATCACAACAACTTGTTGGTAGAGAGTCACTCATAAAACGGAGCCAAAATACCAATTTAGGCACCAACTAAATAGAATTATAAGGACTTAGTTTTGCGCGGGTGAGTTTTTAAGTGTTGTTGGAGCTCAAAATGAGTCCCTACGAATTATATTAATGTATTATATGTTCAAATACTGATTTGGGATCACAACAACTTTGCTAGAGTCACTTCGGAGCCAAAATACCCAATTTAGGGCTCGATTTAGGCAAACTAGTTATAAGGACTTAGTTTTTGCGCGAGGTGAGTTTTTAAGTGTTGTTGGAGCTCAAAATGAGTCCCTACGAATTATATTAATGTATTATATGTTCAAATACTGATTTGGGATCACAACAACTTTGCTAGAGTCACTTCGAGCCAAAATACCCAATTTAGGGCTCGATTTAGGCAAACTAGTTATAAGGACTTAGTTTTTGCGCGAGGTGAGTTTTTAAGTGTTGTTGGAGCTCAAAATGAGTCCCTACGAATTATATTAATGTATTATATGTTCAAATACTGATTTGGGATCACAACAACTTTGCTAGAGTCACTTGGCCAAAATACCCAATTTAGGGCTCGATTTAGGCAAACTAGTTATAAGGACTTAGTTTTTGCGCGAGGTGAGTTTTTAAGTGTTGTTGGAGCTCAAAATGAGTCCCTACGAATTATATTAATGTATTATATGTTCAAATACTGATTTGGGATCACAACAACTTTGCTAGAGTCACTCGGAGCCAAAATACCCAATTTAGGGCTCGATTTAGGCAAACTAGTTATAAGGACTTAGTTTTTGCGCGAGGTGAGTTTTTAAGTGTTGTTGGAGCTCAAAATGAGTCCCTACGAATTATATTAATGTATTATATGTTCAAATACTGATTTGGGATCACAACAACTTTGCTAGAGTCACTTGAGCCAAAATACCCAATTTAGGGCTCGATTTAGGCAAACTAGTTATAAGGACTTAGTTTTTGCGCGAGGTGAGTTTTTAAGTGTTGTTGGAGCTCAAAATGAGTCCCTACGAATTATATTAATGTATTATATGTTCAAATACTGATTTGGGATCACAACAACTTTGCTAGAGTCACTTGGAGCCAAAATACCCAATTTAGGGCTCGATTTAGGCAAACTATTTATAAGGACTTAGTTTATGCGCGAGGTGAGCTTCTAAGTGTTGTTGGAGCTCAAAATGAGTCCCTACGAATTATATTAATGTATTATATGTTCAAATACTGATTTGGGATCACAACAACTTTGCTAGAGTCACTTGGAGCCAAAATACCCAATTTAGGGCTCGATTTAGGCAAACTAGTTATAAGGACTTAGTTTTTGCGCGAGGTGAGTTTTTAAGTGTTGTTGGAGCTCAAAATGAGTCCCTACGAATTATATTAATGTATTATATGTTCAAATACTGATTTGGGATCACAACAACTTTGCTAGAGTCACTCGGAGCCAAAATACCCAATTTAGGGCTCGATTTAGGCAAACTAGTTATAAGGACTTAGTTTTTGCGCGAGGTGAGTTTTTTAAGTGTTGTTGGAGCTCAAAATGAGTCCCTACGAATTATATTAATGTATTATATGTTCAAATACTGATTTGGGATCACAACAACTTTGCTAGAGTCACTTCGGAGCCAAAATACCCAATTTAGGGCTCGATTTAGGCAAACTAGTTATAAGGACTTAGTTTTTGCGCGAGGTGAGTTTTTAAGTGTTGTTGGAGCTCAAAATGAGTCCCTACGAATTATATTAATGTATTATATGTTCAAATACTGATTTGGGATCACAACAACTTTGCTAGAGTCACTCGGAGCCAAAATACCCAATTTAGGGCTCGATTTAGGCAAACTAGTTATAAGGACTTAGTTTTTGCGCGAGGTGAGCTTTTAAGTGTTGTTGGATCTCAAAATGAGTCCCTACGAATTATATTAATGTATTATATGTTCAAATACTGATTTGGGATCACAACAACTTTGCTAGAGTCACTTCGGAGCCAAAATACCCAATTTAGGGCTCGATTTAGGCAAACTAGTTATAAGGACTTAGTTTTTGCGCGAGGTGAGCTTCTAAGTGTTGTTGGAGCTCAAAATGAGTCGCCTACGATTAGATTAATGTATTATATGTTCAAATACTGATTTTGGGATCACAACAACTTTGCTAGAGTCAGCTTCGGAGCCAAATACCAGTTTAGGGCTCGATTAGGCAAACTAGTTATAAGGGACTTAGTTTTTGCGCTGAGGTGAGTTTTTAAGTGTTGTTGGAGCTCAAAATGAGTCCCTACGAATTATATTAATGTATTATATGTTCAAATACTGATTTGGGATAACAACAACTTTGCTAGAGTCACTTCGAGCCAAAATACCCAATTTAGTGCTCGATTTAGCAAACTAGTTATAAGGACTTAGTTTTTAGCGCGAGGTGAGCTTCTAGTGTTGTTGGAGCTCAAAATGAGTCCCTACGAATTATATTAATGTATTATATGTTCAAATACTGATTGGGATCACAACAACTTTGCTAGAGTCACTTCGGAGCCAAAATACCAATTTAGGGCTCGATTTAGGCAAACTAGTTATAAGGACTTAGTTTTTGCGCGAGGTGAGTTTTTAAGTGTTGTTGGAGCTCAAAATGAGTCCCTACGAATTATATTAATGTATTATATGTTCAAATACTGATTTGGATCACAACAACTTTGCTAGAGTCCACTTCGGAGCCAAAATACCCAATTTAGGGCTCGATTTAGGCAAACTAGTTATAAGGACTTAGTTTTATGCGCGAGGTGAGCTTTCTAAGTGTTGTGGAGCTCAAAATGAGTCCCTACGAATTATATTAATGTATTATATGTTCAAATACTGATTTGGGATCACAACAACTTTGCTAGAGTCACTTCGGAGCCAAAATACCCAATTTAGGGCTCGATTTAGGCAAACTAGTTATAAGGACTTAGTTTTTGCGCGAGGTGAGTTTTTAAGTGTTGTTGGAGCTCAAAATGAGTCCCTACGAATTATATTAATGTATTATATGTTCAAATACTGATTTGGGATCACAACAACTTGCTAGAGTCACTTCGGAGCCAAAATACCCAATTTAGGGCTCGATTTAGGCAAACTAGTTATAAGGACTTAGTTTTTGCGCGAGGTGAGTTTTTAAGTGTTGTTGGAGCTCAAAATGAGTCCCTACGAATTATATTAATGTATTATATGTTCAAATACTGATTTGGATCACACAACTTTGCTAGAGTCACTTCGGAGCCAAAATACCCATTTAGGCTCGATTTAGGCAAACTAGTTATAAGGACTTAGTTTTTGCGCGAGGTGATTTTTAAGTGTTGTTGGAGCTCAAAATGAGTCCCTACGAATTATATTAATGTATTATATGTTTCAAATACTGATTTGGATCACAACAACTTGCTAGAGTCACTTCGGAGCCAAATACCCAATTAGGGCTCGTTTTAGGCAAACTAGTTATAAGGACTTAGTTTTTGCGCGAGGTGAGTTTTTAAGTGTTGTTGGAGCTCAAAATGAGTCCCTACGAATTATATTAATGTATTATATGTTCAAATACTGATTTGGGATCACAAACAACTTTGCTAGAGTCACTTCGGAGCCAAAATACCCATTTTAGGGCTCGATTTAGGCAAACTAGTTATAAGGACTTAGTTTTTTGCGCGAGGTGAGTTTTAAGGTTGTTGGAGCTCAAAATGAGTCCCTACGAATTATATTAATGTATTATATGTTCAAATACTGATTTGGGATCACAACAACTTTGCTAGAGTCACTTCGGAGCCAAAATACCAATTTGGGCTCGATTTAGGCAAACTAGTTATAAGGACTTAGTTTTTGCGCGAGGTGAGTTTTTAAGTGTTGTTGGAGCTCAAAATGAGTCCCTACGAATTATATTAATGTATTATATGTTCAAATACTGATTTGGGATCACAACAACTTTGCTAGAGTCACTTCGGAGCCAAAATACCCAATTTAGGATCGATTTAGGCAAACTTGTATAAGGACTTAGTTTTTGCGCGAGGTGAGCTTCTAAGTGTTGTTGGAGCTCAAAATGAGTCCCTACGAATTATATTAATGTATTATATGTTCAAATACTGATTTGGGATCACAACAACTTTGCTAGAGTCACTTCGGAGCCAAAATACCCAATTTAGGGCTCGATTAGGCAAACTAGTTATAAGGACTTAGTTTTTGCGCGAGGTGAGCTTCTAAGTGTTGTTGGAGCTCAAAATGAGTCCCTACGAATTATATAATGTATTATATGTTCAAATACTGATTTGGGATCACAACAACTTTGCTAGAGTCACTTCGGAGCCAAAATACCCAATTTAGGGCTCGATTTAGGCAAACTAGTTATAAGGACTTAGTTTTTGCGCGAGGTGAGTTTTTAAGTGTTGTTGGAGCTCAAATGAGTCCCTACGAATTATATTAATGTATTATATGTTCAAATACTGATTTGGGATCACAACAACTTTGCTAGAGTCACTTCGGAGCCAAAATACCCAATTTAGGGCTCGATTTAGGCAAACTAGTTATAAGGACTTAGTTTTTGCGCGAGGTGAGTTTTTAAGTGTTGTTGGAGCTCAAAATGAGTCCCTACGAATTATATTAATGTATTATATGTTCAAATACTGATTTGGGATACAACAACTTTGCTAGAGTCACTTCGGAGCCAAAATACCCAATTTAGGGCTCGATTCAGGCAAACTAGTTATAAGGACTTAGTTTTGCGCGAGGTGAGCTTCTAAGTGTTGTTGGAGCTCAAAATGAGTCCCTACGAATTATTAATGTATTATATGTTCAAATACTGATTTGGGATCACAACAACTTTGCTAGAGTCACTTCGGAGCCAAAATACCCAATTTAGGGCTCGATTTAGGCAAACTAGTTATAAGGACTTAGTTTTTGCGCGAGGTGAGCTTTAAGTGTTGTTGGAGCTCAAAATGAGTCCCTACGAATTATATTAATGTATTATATGTTCAAATACTGATTTGGGATCACAACAACTTTGCTAGAGTCACTTCGGAGCCAAAATACCCAATTTAGGGCTCGATTTAGGCAAACTAGTTATAAGGACTTAGTTTTTGCGCGAGGTGAGTTTTAAGTGTTGTTGGAGCTCAAAATGAGTCCCTACGAATTATATTAATGTATTATATGTTCAAATACTGATTTGGGATCACAACAACTTTGCTAGAGTCACTTCGGAGCCAAAATACCCAATTTAGGGATCGATTTAGGCAAACTAGTTATAAGGACTTAGTTTTTGCGCGAGGTGAGTTTTTAAGTGTTGTTGGAGCTCAAAATGAGTCCCTACGAATTATATTAATGTATTATATGTTCAAATACTGATTTGGGATCACAACAACTTTGCTAGAGTCACTTCGGAGCCAAAATACCCAATTTAGGGCTCGATTTAGGCAAACTAGTTATAAGGACTTAGTTTTTGCGCGAGGTGAGTTTTTAAGTGTTGTTGGAGCTCAAAATGAGTCCCTACGAATTATATTAATGTATTATATGTTCAAATACTGATTTGGGATCACAACAACTTTGCTAGAGTCACTTCGGAGCCAAAATACCCAATTTAGGGCTCGATTTAGGCAAACTAGTTATAAGGACTTAGTTTTTGCGCGAGGTGAGTTTTAAGTGTTGTTGGAGCTCAAAATGAGTCCCTACGAATTATATTAATGTATTATATGTTCAAATACTGATTTGGGATCACAACAACTTTGCTAGAGTCACTTCGGAGCCAAAATACCCATTTAGGGCTCGATTTAGGCAAACTAGTTATAAGGACTTAGTTTTTGCGCGAGGTGAGTTTTAAGTGTTGTTGGAGCTCAAAATGAGTCCCTACGAATTATATTAATGTATTATATGTTCAAATACTGATTTGGGATCACAACAACTTTGCTAGAGTCACTTCGGAGCCAAAATACCCAATTTAGGGATCGATTTAGGCAAACTTGTTATAAGGACTTAGTTTTTGCGCGAGGTGAGCTTCTAAGTGTTGTTGGAGCTCAAAATGAGTCCCTACGAATTATATTAATGTATTATATGTTCAAATACTGATTTGGGATCACAACAACTTTGCTAGAGTCACTTCGGAGCCAAAATACCCAATTTAGGGCTCGATTCAGGCAAACTAGTTATAAGGACTTAGTTTTTGCGCGAGGTGAGTTTTTAAGTGTTGTTGGAGCTCAAAATGAGTCCCTACGAATTATATTAATGTATTATATGTTCAAATACTGATTTGGGATCACAACAACTTTGCTAGAGTCACTTCGGAGCCAAAATACCCAATTTAGGGCTCGATTTAGGCAAACTAGTTATAAGGACTTAGTTTTTGCGCGAGGTGAGTTTTTAAGTGTTGTTGGAGCTCAAAATGAGTCCCTACGAATTATATTAATGTATTATATGTCAAATACTGATTTGGGATCACAACAACTTTGCTAGAGTCACTTCGGAGCCAAAATACCCAATTTAGGGCTCGATTTAGGCAAACTAGTTATAAGGACTTAGTTTTTGCGCGAGGTGAGTTTTTAAGTGTTGTTGGAGCTCAAAATGAGTCCCTACGAATTATATTAATGTATTATATGTTCAAATACTGATTTGGGATAACAACAACTTTGCTAGAGTCACTTCGGAGCCAAAATACCCAATTTAGGGCTCGATTTAGGCAAACTATTTATAAGGACTTAGTTTTTGCGCGAGGTGAGTTTTTAAGTGTTGTTGGAGCTCAAAATGAGTCCCTACGAATTATATTAATGTATTATATGTTCAAATACTGATTTGGGATCACAACAACTTTGCTAGAGTCACTTCGGAGCCAAAATACCCAATTTAGGGCTCGATTCAGGCAAACTAGTTATAAGGACTTAGTTTTTGCGCGAGGTGAGTTTCTAAGTGTTGTTGGAGCTCAAAATGAGTCCCTACGAATTATATTAATGTATTATATGTTCAAATACTGATTTGGGATCACAACAACTTTGCTAGAGTCACTTCGGAGCCAAAATACCCAATTTAGGGCTCGATTTAGGCAAACTAGTTATAAGGACTTAGTTTTTGCGCGAGGTGAGTTTTAAGTGTTGTTGGAGCTCAAAATGAGTCCCTACGAATTATATTAATGTATTATATGTTCAAATACTGATTTGGGATCACAACAACTTTGCTAGAGTCACTTCGGAGCCAAAATACCCAATTTAGGGATCGATTTAGGCAAACTTGTTATAAGGACTTAGTTTATGCGCGAGGTGAGCTTCTAAGTGTTGTTGGATCTCAAAATGAGTCCCTACGAATTATTAATGTATTATATGTTCAAATACTGATTTGGGATCACAACAACTTTGCTAGAGTCACTTCGGAGCCAAAATACCCAATTTAGGGCTCGATTTAGGCAAACTAGTTATAAGGACTTAGTTTTTGCGCGAGGTGAGTTTTTAAGTGTTGTTGGAGCTCAAAATGAGTCCCTACGAATTATATTAATGTATTATATGTTCAAATACTGATTTGGGATCACAACAACTTTGCTAGAGTCACTTCGGAGCCAAAATACCCAATTTAGGGCTCGATTTAGGCAAACTAGTTATAAGGACTTAGTTTTTGCGCGAGGTGAGTTTTTAAGTGTTGTTGGAGCTCAAAATGAGTCCCTACGAATTATTAATGTATTATATGTTCAAATACTGATTTGGGATCACAACAACTTTGCTAGAGTCACTTCGGAGCCAAAATACCCAATTTAGGGCTCGATTTAGGCAAACTAGTTATAAGGACTTAGTTTTTGCGCGAGGTGAGTTTTAAGTGTTGTTGGAGCTCAAAATGAGTCCCTACGAATTATATTAATGTATTATATGTTCAAATACTGATTTGGGATCACAACAACTTTGCTAGAGTCACTTCGGAGCCAAAATACCCAATTTAGGGCTCGATTAGGGCAAACTAGTTATAAGGACTTAGTTTTTGCGCGAGGTGAGTTTTTAAGTGTTGTTGGAGCTCAAAATGAGTCCCTACGAATTATATTAATGTATTATATGTTCAAATACTGATTTGGGATCACAACAACTTTGCTAGAGTCACTTCGGAGCCAAAATACCCAATTTAGGGCTCGATTTAGGCAAACTAGTTATAAGGACTTAGTTTTTGCGCGAGGTGAGTTTTAAGTGTTGTTGGAGCTCAAAATGAGTCCCTACGAATTATATTAATGTATTATATGTTCAAATACTGATTTGGGATCACAACAACTTTGCTAGAGTCACTTCGGAGCCAAAATACCCAATTTAGTGCTCGATTTAGGCAAACTATTTATAAGGACTTAGTTTTTGCGCGAGGTGAGTTTTTAAGTGTTGTTGGAGCTCAAAATGAGTCCCTACGAATTATTAATGTATTATATGTTCAAATACTGATTTGGGATCACAACAACTTTGCTAGAGTCACTTCGGAGCCAAAATACCCAATTTAGTGCTCGATTTAGGCAAACTAGTTATAAGGACTTAGTTTTTGCGCGAGGTGAGTTTTTAAGTGTTGTTGGAGCTCAAAATGAGTCCCTACGAATTATATTAATGTATTATATGTTCAAATACTGATTTGGGATCACAACAACTTTGCTAGAGTCACTTCGGAGCCAAAATACCCAATTTAGGGCTCGATTTAGGCAAACTAGTTATAAGGACTTAGTTTTTGCGCGAGGTGAGTTTTTAAGTGTTGTTGGAGCTCAAAATGAGTCCCTACGAATTATATTAATGTATTATATGTTCAAATACTGATTTGGGATCACAACAACTTTGCTAGAGTCACTTCGGAGCCAAAATACCCAATTTAGGGCTCGATTCAGGCAAACTAGTTATAAGGACTTAGTTTTTGCGCGAGGTGAGTTTTTAAGTGTTGTTGGAGCTCAAAATGAGTCCCTACGAATTATATTAATGTATTATATGTTCAAATACTGATTTGGGATCACAACAACTTTGCTAGAGTCACTTCGGAGCCAAAATACCCAATTTAGGGCTCGATTAGGCAAACTAGTTATAAGGACTTAGTTTTTGCGCGAGGTGAGTTTTAAGTGTTGTTGGAGCTCAAAATGAGTCCCTACGAATTATTAATGTATTATATGTTCAAATACTGATTTGGGATCACAACAACTTTGCTAGAGTCACTTCGGAGCCAAAATACCCAATTTAGGGCTCGATTTAGGCAAACTAGTTATAAGGACTTAGTTTTTGCGCGAGGTGAGCTTTTAAGTGTTGTTGGAGCTCAAAATGAGTCCCTACGAATTATTAATGTATTATATGTTCAAATACTGATTTGGGATCACAACAACTTTGCTAGAGTCACTTCGGAGCCAAAATACCCAATTTAGGGCTCGATTTAGGCAAACTAGTTATAAGGACTTAGTTTTTGCGCGAGGTGAGTTTTTAAGTGTTGTTGGAGCTCAAATGAGTCCCTACGAATTATTTAATGTATTATATGTTCAAATACTGATTTGGGATCACAACAACTTTGCTAGAGTCACTTCGGAGCCAAAATACCAATTTAGGGCTCGATTTAGGCAAACTAGTTATAAGGACTTAGTTTTTGCGCGAGGTGAGCTTTAAGTGTTGTTGGAGCTCAAAATGAGTCCCTACGAATTATTAATGTATTATGTTCAAATACTGATTTGGGATCACAACAACTTTGCTAGAGTCACTTCGGAGCCAAATATACCCAATTTAGGGCTCGATTCAGGCAAACTAGTTATAAGGACTTAGTTTTTGCGCGAGGTGAGTTTTTAAGTGTTGTTGGAGCTCAAAATGAGTCCCTACGAATTATATTAATGTATTATATGTTCAAATACTGATTTGGGATCACAACAACTTTGCTAGAGTCACTTCGGAGCCAAAATATCCAATTTAGGGCTCGATTTAGGCAAACTAGTTATAAGGACTTAGTTTTTGCGCGAGGTGAGTTTTTAAGTGTTGTTGGAGCTCAAAATGAGTCCCTACGAATTATATTAATGTATTATATGTTCAAATACTGATTTGGGATCACAACAACTTTGCTAGAGTCACTTCGGAGCCAAAATACCCAATTTAGGGCTCGATTTAGGCAAACTTGTTATAAGGACTTAGTTTATGCGCGAGGTGAGCTTCTAAGTGTTGTTGGAGCTCAAAATGAGTCCCTACGAATTATTAATGTATTATATGTTCAAATACTGATTTGGGATCACAACAACTTTGCTAGAGTCACTTCGGAGCCAAAATACCCAATTTAGGGCTCGATTTAGGCAAACTATTTATAAGGACTTAGTTTTTGCGCGAGGTGAGTTTCTAAGTGTTGTTGGAGCTCAAAATGAGTCCCTACGAATTATTAATGTATTATATGTTCAAATACTGATTTGGGATCACAACAACTTTGCTAGAGTCACTTCGGAGCCAAAATACCCAATTTAGGGCTCGATTCAGGCAAACTAGTTATAAGGACTTAGTTTTTGCGCGAGGTGAGTTTTTAAGTGTTGTTGGAGCTCAAAATGAGTCCCTACGAATTATATTAATGTATTATATGTTCAAATACTGATTTGGGATCACAACAACTTTGCTAGAGTCACTTCGGAGCCAAAATACCCAATTTAGGGCTCGATTCAGGCAAACTAGTTATAAGGACTTAGTTTATGCGCGAGGTGAGTTTTTAAGTGTTGTTGGAGCTCAAAATGAGTCCCTACGAATTATTAATGTATTATATGTTCAAATACTGATTTGGGATCACAACAACTTTGCTAGAGTCACTTCGGAGCCAAAATACCAATTTAGGGCTCGATTTAGGCAAACTATTTATAAGGACTTAGTTTTTGCGCGAGGTGAGCTTTTAAGTGTTGTTGGAGCTCAAAATGAGTCCCTACGAATTATTAATGTATTATATGTTCAAATACTGATTTGGGATCACAACAACTTTGCTAGAGTCACTTCGGAGCCAAAATACCAATTTAGGGCTCGATTCAGGCAAACTAGTTATAAGGACTTAGTTTTTGCGCGAGGTGAGTTTTTAAGTGTTGTTGGAGCTCAAAATGAGTCCCTACGAATTATATTAATGTATTATATGTTCAAATACTGATTTGGGATCACAACAACTTTGCTAGAGTCACTTCGGAGCCAAAATACCCAATTTAGGGCTCGATTCAGGCAAACTAGTTATAAGGACTTAGTTTTTGCGCGAGGTGAGTTTTTAAGTGTTGTTGGAGCTCAAAATGAGTCCCTACGAATTATATTAATGTATTATATGTTCAAATACTGATTTGGGATCACAACAACTTTGCTAGAGTCACTTCGGAGCCAAAATACCCAATTTAGGGCTCGATTTAGGCAAACTAGTTATAAGGACTTAGTTTTTGCGCGAGGTGAGTTTTAAGTGTTGTTGGAGCTCAAAATGAGTCCCTACGAATTATATTAATGTATTATATGTTCAAATACTGATTTGGGATCACAACAACTTTGCTAGAGTCACTTCGGAGCCAAAATACCCAATTTAGGGCTCGATTTAGGCAAACTAGTTATAAGGACTTAGTTTTTGCGCGAGGTGAGTTTTAAGTGTTGTTGGAGCTCAAAATGAGTCCCTACGAATTATTAATGTATTATATGTTCAAATACTGATTTGGGATCACAACAACTTTGCTAGAGTCACTTCGGAGCCAAAATACCCAATTTAGGGCTCGATTCAGGCAAACTAGTTATAAGGACTTAGTTTTTGCGCGAGGTGAGTTTTTAAGTGTTGTTGGAGCTCAAAATGAGTCCCTACGAATTATATTAATGTATTATATGTTCAAATACTGATTTGGGATCACAACAACTTTGCTAGAGTCACTTCGGAGCCAAAATACCCAATTTAGGGCTCGATTCAGGCAAACTAGTTATAAGGACTTAGTTTTTGCGCGAGGTGAGTTTTTAAGTGTTGTTGGAGCTCAAAATGAGTCCCTACGAATTATATTAATGTATTATATGTTCAAATACTGATTTGGGATCACAACAACTTTGCTAGAGTCACTTCGGAGCCAAAATACCCAATTTAGGGCTCGATTCAGGCAAACTAGTTATAAGGACTTAGTTTTTGCGCGAGGTGAGTTTTAAGTGTTGTTGGAGCTCAAAATGAGTCCCTACGAATTATATTAATGTATTATATGTTCAAATACTGATTTGGGATCACAACAACTTTGCTAGAGTCACTTCGGAGCCAAAATACCCAATTTAGGGCTCGATTCAGGCAAACTAGTTATAAGGACTTAGTTTTTGCGCGAGGTGAGTTTTTAAGTGTTGTTGGAGCTCAAAATGAGTCCCTACGAATTATATTAATGTATTATATGTTCAAATACTGATTTGGGATCACAACAACTTTGCTAGAGTCACTTCGGAGCCAAAATACCCAATTTAGGGCTCGATTTAGGCAAACTAGTTATAAGGACTTAGTTTTTGCGCGAGGTGAGTTTTTAAGTGTTGTTGGAGCTCAAAATGAGTCCCTACGAATTATATTAATGTATTATATGTTCAAATACTGATTTGGGATCACAACAACTTTGCTAGAGTCACTTCGGAGCCAAAATACCCAATTTAGGGCTCGATTTAGGCAAACTAGTTATAAGGACTTAGTTTTTGCGCGAGGTGAGCTTCTAAGTGTTGTTGGAGCTCAAAATGAGTCCCTACGAATTATTAATGTATTATATGTTCAAATACTGATTTGGGATCACAACAACTTTGCTAGAGTCACTTCGGAGCCAAAATACCCAATTTAGGGCTCGATTCAGGCAAACTAGTTATAAGGACTTAGTTTTTGCGCGAGGTGAGTTTTAAGTGTTGTTGGAGCTCAAAATGAGTCCCTACGAATTATTAATGTATTATATGTTCAAATACTGATTTGGGATCACAACAACTTTGCTAGAGTCACTTCGGAGCCAAAATATCCAATTTAGGGCTCGATTCAGGCAAACTAGTTATAAGGACTTAGTTTTTGCGCGAGGTGAGTTTTTAAGTGTTGTTGGAGCTCAAAATGAGTCCCTACGAATTATATTAATGTATTATATGTTCAAATACTGATTTGGGATCACAACAACTTTGCTAGAGTCACTTCGGAGCCAAAATACCCAATTTAGGGATCGATTTAGGCAAACTAGTTATAAGGACTTAGTTTATGCGCGAGGTGAGCTTCTAAGTGTTGTTGGATCTCAAAATGAGTCCCTACGAATTATTAATGTATTATATGTTCAAATACTGATTTGGGATCACAACAACTTTGCTAGAGTCACTTCGGAGCCAAAATACCCAATTTAGGGCTCGATTAGGCAAACTAGTTATAAGGACTTAGTTTTTGCGCGAGGTGAGTTTTTAAGTGTTGTTGGAGCTCAAAATGAGTCCCTACGAATTATATTAATGTATTATATGTTCAAATACTGATTTGGGATCACAACAACTTTGCTAGAGTCACTTCGGAGCCAAAATACCCAATTTAGGGCTCGATTCAGGCAAACTAGTTATAAGGACTTAGTTTTTGCGCGAGGTGAGTTTTTAAGTGTTGTTGGAGCTCAAAATGAGTCCCTACGAATTATATTAATGTATTATATGTTCAAATACTGATTTGGGATCACAACAACTTTGCTAGAGTCACTTCGGAGCCAAAATACCCAATTTAGGGCTCGATTCAGGCAAACTAGTTATAAGGACTTAGTTTTTGCGCGAGGTGAGTTTTTAAGTGTTGTTGGAGCTCAAAATGAGTCCCTACGAATTATATTAATGTATTATATGTTCAAATACTGATTTGGGATCACAACAACTTTGCTAGAGTCACTTCGGAGCCAAAATACCCAATTTAGGGCTCGATTCAGGCAAACTAGTTATAAGGACTTAGTTTTTGCGCGAGGTGAGTTTTTAAGTGTTGTTGGAGCTCAAAATGAGTCCCTACGAATTATATTAATGTATTATATGTTCAAATACTGATTTGGGATCACAACAACTTTGCTAGAGTCACTTCGGAGCCAAAATACCCAATTTAGGGCTCGATTTAGGCAAACTAGTTATAAGGACTTAGTTTTTGCGCGAGGTGAGCTTCTAAGTGTTGTTGGATCTCAAAATGAGTCCCTACGAATTATTAATGTATTATATGTTCAAATACTGATTTGGGATCACAACAACTTTGCTAGAGTCACTTCGGAGCCAAAATACCCAATTTAGGGCTCGATTCAGGCAAACTAGTTATAAGGACTTAGTTTTTGCGCGAGGTGAGTTTTAAGTGTTGTTGGAGCTCAAAATGAGTCCCTACGAATTATATTAATGTATTATATGTTCAAATACTGATTTGGGATCACAACAACTTTGCTAGAGTCACTTCGGAGCCAAAATACCCAATTTAGGGCTCGATTCAGGCAAACTAGTTATAAGGACTTAGTTTTTGCGCGAGGTGAGTTTTTAAGTGTTGTTGGAGCTCAAAATGAGTCCCTACGAATTATATTAATGTATTATATGTTCAAATACTGATTTGGGATCACAACAACTTTGCTAGAGTCACTTCGGAGCCAAAATACCCAATTTAGGGCTCGATTTAGGCAAACTAGTTATAAGGACTTAGTTTTTGCGCGAGGTGAGTTTTTAAGTGTTGTTGGAGCTCAAAATGAGTCCCTACGAATTATATTAATGTATTATATGTTCAAATACTGATTTGGGATCACAACAACTTTGCTAGAGTCACTTCGGAGCCAAAATACCCAATTTAGGGCTCGATTAGGCAAACTAGTTATAAGGACTTAGTTTTTGCGCGAGGTGAGTTTTTAAGTGTTGTTGGAGCTCAAAATGAGTCCCTACGAATTATTAATGTATTATATGTTCAAATACTGATTTGGGATCACAACAACTTTGCTAGAGTCACTTCGGAGCCAAAATACCCAATTTAGGGCTCGATTTAGGCAAACTAGTTATAAGGACTTAGTTTTTGCGCGAGGTGAGTTTTTAAGTGTTGTTGGAGCTCAAAATGAGTCCCTACGAATTATATTAATGTATTATATGTTCAAATACTGATTTGGGATCACAACAACTTTGCTAGAGTCACTTCGGAGCCAAAATACCCAATTTAGGGCTCGATTTAGGCAAACTAGTTATAAGGACTTAGTTTTTGCGCGAGGTGAGTTTTTAAGTGTTGTTGGAGCTCAAAATGAGTCCCTACGAATTATTAATGTATTATATGTTCAAATACTGATTTGGGATCACAACAACTTTGCTAGAGTCACTTCGGAGCCAAAATACCCAATTTAGGGCTCGATTCAGGCAAACTAGTTATAAGGACTTAGTTTTTGCGCGAGGTGAGTTTTAAGTGTTGTTGGAGCTCAAAATGAGTCCCTACGAATTATATTAATGTATTATATGTTCAAATACTGATTTGGGATCACAACAACTTTGCTAGAGTCACTTCGGAGCCAAAATACCCAATTTAGGGCTCGATTTAGGCAAACTAGTTATAAGGACTTAGTTTTTGCGCGAGGTGAGTTTTAAGTGTTGTTGGAGCTCAAAATGAGTCCCTACGAATTATTAATGTATTATATGTTCAAATACTGATTTGGGATCACAACAACTTTGCTAGAGTCACTTCGGAGCCAAAATACCCAATTTAGGGCTCGATTAGGCAAACTAGTTATAAGGACTTAGTTTTTGCGCGAGGTGAGTTTTTAAGTGTTGTTGGAGCTCAAAATGAGTCCCTACGAATTATATTAATGTATTATATGTTCAAATACTGATTTGGGATCACAACAACTTTGCTAGAGTCACTTCGGAGCCAAAATACCCAATTTAGGGCTCGATTTAGGCAAACTAGTTATAAGGACTTAGTTTTTGCGCGAGGTGAGTTTTTAAGTGTTGTTGGAGCTCAAAATGAGTCCCTACGAATTATATTAATGTATTATATGTTCAAATACTGATTTGGGATCACAACAACTTTGCTAGAGTCACTTCGGAGCCAAAATACCCAATTTAGGGCTCGATTCAGGCAAACTAGTTATAAGGACTTAGTTTTTGCGCGAGGTGAGTTTTTAAGTGTTGTTGGAGCTCAAAATGAGTCCCTACGAATTATATTAATGTATTATATGTTCAAATACTGATTTGGGATCACAACAACTTTGCTAGAGTCACTTCGGAGCCAAAATACCCAATTTAGGGCTCGATTTAGGCAAACTAGTTATAAGGACTTAGTTTTTGCGCGAGGTGAGCTTCTAAGTGTTGTTGGAGCTCAAAATGAGTCCCTACGAATTATTAATGTATTATATGTTCAAATACTGATTTGGGATCACAACAACTTTGCTAGAGTCACTTCGGAGCCAAAATACCCAATTTAGGGCTCGATTCAGGCAAACTAGTTATAAGGACTTAGTTTTTGCGCGAGGTGAGTTTTTAAGTGTTGTTGGAGCTCAAAATGAGTCCCTACGAATTATATTAATGTATTATATGTTCAAATACTGATTTGGGATCACAACAACTTTGCTAGAGTCACTTCGGAGCCAAAATACCCAATTTAGGGCTCGATTCAGGCAAACTAGTTATAAGGACTTAGTTTTTGCGCGAGGTGAGTTTTTAAGTGTTGTTGGAGCTCAAAATGAGTCCCTACGAATTATATTAATGTATTATATGTTCAAATACTGATTTGGGATCACAACAACTTTGCTAGAGTCACTTCGGAGCCAAAATACCCAATTTAGGGCTCGATTTAGGCAAACTAGTTATAAGGACTTAGTTTATGCGCGAGGTGAGCTTCTAAGTGTTGTTGGATCTCAAAATGAGTCCCTACGAATTATTAATGTATTATATGTTCAAATACTGATTTGGGATCACAACAACTTTGCTAGAGTCACTTCGGAGCCAAAATACCCAATTTAGTGCTCGATTTAGGCAAACTAGTTATAAGGACTTAGTTTTTGCGCGAGGTGAGTTTTTAAGTGTTGTTGGAGCTCAAAATGAGTCCCTACGAATTATATTAATGTATTATATGTTCAAATACTGATTTGGGATCACAACAACTTTGCTAGAGTCACTTCGGAGCCAAAATACCCAATTTAGGGCTCGATTCAGGCAAACTAGTTATAAGGACTTAGTTTTTGCGCGAGGTGAGTTTTTAAGTGTTGTTGGAGCTCAAAATGAGTCCCTACGAATTATTAATGTATTATATGTTCAAATACTGATTTGGGATCACAACAACTTTGCTAGAGTCACTTCGGAGCCAAAATACCCAATTTAGGGCTCGATTCAGGCAAACTAGTTATAAGGACTTAGTTTTTGCGCGAGGTGAGTTTTAAGTGTTGTTGGAGCTCAAAATGAGTCCCTACGAATTATTAATGTATTATATGTTCAAATACTGATTTGGGATCACAACAACTTTGCTAGAGTCACTTCGGAGCCAAAATACCCAATTTAGGGCTCGATTCAGGCAAACTAGTTATAAGGACTTAGTTTTTGCGCGAGGTGAGTTTTTAAGTGTTGTTGGAGCTCAAAATGAGTCCCTACGAATTATATTAATGTATTATATGTTCAAATACTGATTTGGGATCACAACAACTTTGCTAGAGTCACTTCGGAGCCAAAATACCCAATTTAGGGCTCGATTTAGGCAAACTAGTTATAAGGACTTAGTTTTTGCGCGAGGTGAGTTTTAAGTGTTGTTGGAGCTCAAAATGAGTCCCTACGAATTATATTAATGTATTATATGTTCAAATACTGATTTGGGATCACAACAACTTTGCTAGAGTCACTTCGGAGCCAAAATACCCAATTTAGGGCTCGATTTAGGCAAACTAGTTATAAGGACTTAGTTTTTGCGCGAGGTGAGCTTTTAAGTGTTGTTGGAGCTCAAAATGAGTCCCTACGAATTATATTAATGTATTATATGTTCAAATACTGATTTGGGATCACAACAACTTTGCTAGAGTCACTTCGGAGCCAAAATACCCAATTTAGGGCTCGATTCAGGCAAACTAGTTATAAGGACTTAGTTTTTGCGCGAGGTGAGTTTTTAAGTGTTGTTGGAGCTCAAAATGAGTCCCTACGAATTATATTAATGTATTATATGTTCAAATACTGATTTGGGATCACAACAACTTTGCTAGAGTCACTTCGGAGCCAAAATACCCAATTTAGGGCTCGATTTAGGCAAACTAGTTATAAGGACTTAGTTTTTGCGCGAGGTGAGTTTTAAGTGTTGTTGGAGCTCAAAATGAGTCCCTACGAATTATATTAATGTATTATATGTTCAAATACTGATTTGGGATCACAACAACTTTGCTAGAGTCACTTCGGAGCCAAAATACCCAATTTAGGGCTCGATTCAGGCAAACTAGTTATAAGGACTTAGTTTTTGCGCGAGGTGAGTTTTAAGTGTTGTTGGAGCTCAAAATGAGTCCCTACGAATTATATTAATGTATTATATGTTCAAATACTGATTTGGGATCACAACAACTTTGCTAGAGTCACTTCGGAGCCAAAATACCCAATTTAGGGCTCGATTTAGGCAAACTAGTTATAAGGACTTAGTTTTTGCGCGAGGTGAGCTTTTAAGTGTTGTTGGAGCTCAAAATGAGTCCCTACGAATTATTAATGTATTATATGTTCAAATACTGATTTGGGATCACAACAACTTTGCTAGAGTCACTTCGGAGCCAAAATACCCAATTTAGGGCTCGATTCAGGCAAACTAGTTATAAGGACTTAGTTTTTGCGCGAGGTGAGTTTTTAAGTGTTGTTGGAGCTCAAAATGAGTCCCTACGAATTATATTAATGTATTATATGTTCAAATACTGATTTGGGATCACAACAACTTTGCTAGAGTCACTTCGGAGCCAAAATACCCAATTTAGGGCTCGATTCAGGCAAACTAGTTATAAGGACTTAGTTTTTGCGCGAGGTGAGTTTTTAAGTGTTGTTGGAGCTCAAAATGAGTCCCTACGAATTATATTAATGTATTATATGTTCAAATACTGATTTGGGATCACAACAACTTTGCTAGAGTCACTTCGGAGCCAAAATACCCAATTTAGGGCTCGATTCAGGCAAACTAGTTATAAGGACTTAGTTTTTGCGCGAGGTGAGTTTTAAGTGTTGTTGGAGCTCAAAATGAGTCCCTACGAATTATATTAATGTATTATATGTTCAAATACTGATTTGGGATCACAACAACTTTGCTAGAGTCACTTCGGAGCCAAAATACCCAATTTAGGGCTCGATTAGGCAAACTAGTTATAAGGACTTAGTTTTTGCGCGAGGTGAGTTTTTAAGTGTTGTTGGAGCTCAAAATGAGTCCCTACGAATTATATTAATGTATTATATGTTCAAATACTGATTTGGGATCACAACAACTTTGCTAGAGTCACTTCGGAGCCAAAATACCCAATTTAGGGCTCGATTTAGGCAAACTAGTTATAAGGACTTAGTTTTTGCGCGAGGTGAGTTTTTAAGTGTTGTTGGAGCTCAAAATGAGTCCCTACGAATTATATTAATGTATTATATGTTCAAATACTGATTTGGGATCACAACAACTTTGCTAGAGTCACTTCGGAGCCAAAATACCCAATTTAGGGCTCGATTCAGGCAAACTAGTTATAAGGACTTAGTTTTTGCGCGAGGTGAGTTTTAAGTGTTGTTGGAGCTCAAAATGAGTCCCTACGAATTATATTAATGTATTATATGTTCAAATACTGATTTGGGATCACAACAACTTTGCTAGAGTCACTTCGGAGCCAAAATACCCAATTTAGGGCTCGATTTAGGCAAACTAGTTATAAGGACTTAGTTTATGCGCGAGGTGAGCTTCTAAGTGTTGTTGGATCTCAAAATGAGTCCCTACGAATTATTAATGTATTATATGTTCAAATACTGATTTGGGATCACAACAACTTTGCTAGAGTCACTTCGGAGCCAAAATACCCAATTTAGTGCTCGATTTAGGCAAACTATTTATAAGGACTTAGTTTATGCGCGAGGTGAGCTTCTAAGTGTTGTTGGATCTCAAAATGAGTCCCTACGAATTATTAATGTATTATATGTTCAAATACTGATTTGGGATCACAACAACTTTGCTAGAGTCACTTCGGAGCCAAAATACCCAATTTAGGGCTCGATTCAGGCAAACTAGTTATAAGGACTTAGTTTTTGCGCGAGGTGAGTTTTTAAGTGTTGTTGGAGCTCAAAATGAGTCCCTACGAATTATATTAATGTATTATATGTTCAAATACTGATTTGGGATCACAACAACTTTGCTAGAGTCACTTCGGAGCCAAAATACCCAATTTAGGGCTCGATTCAGGCAAACTAGTTATAAGGACTTAGTTTTTGCGCGAGGTGAGTTTTTAAGTGTTGTTGGAGCTCAAAATGAGTCCCTACGAATTATATTAATGTATTATATGTTCAAATACTGATTTGGGATCACAACAACTTTGCTAGAGTCACTTCGGAGCCAAAATACCCAATTTAGGGCTCGATTCAGGCAAACTAGTTATAAGGACTTAGTTTTTGCGCGAGGTGAGTTTTTAAGTGTTGTTGGAGCTCAAAATGAGTCCCTACGAATTATATTAATGTATTATATGTTCAAATACTGATTTGGGATCACAACAACTTTGCTAGAGTCACTTCGGAGCCAAAATACCCAATTTAGGGCTCGATTTAGGCAAACTAGTTATAAGGACTTAGTTTTTGCGCGAGGTGAGTTTTTAAGTGTTGTTGGAGCTCAAAATGAGTCCCTACGAATTATATTAATGTATTATATGTTCAAATACTGATTTGGGATCACAACAACTTTGCTAGAGTCACTTCGGAGCCAAAATACCCAATTTAGGGCTCGATTTAGGCAAACTAGTTATAAGGACTTAGTTTTTGCGCGAGGTGAGTTTTTAAGTGTTGTTGGAGCTCAAAATGAGTCCCTACGAATTATATTAATGTATTATATGTTCAAATACTGATTTGGGATCACAACAACTTTGCTAGAGTCACTTCGGAGCCAAAATACCCAATTTAGGGCTCGATTCAGGCAAACTAGTTATAAGGACTTAGTTTTTGCGCGAGGTGAGTTTTAAGTGTTGTTGGAGCTCAAAATGAGTCCCTACGAATTATATTAATGTATTATATGTTCAAATACTGATTTGGGATCACAACAACTTTGCTAGAGTCACTTCGGAGCCAAAATACCCAATTTAGGGCTCGATTCAGGCAAACTAGTTATAAGGACTTAGTTTTTGCGCGAGGTGAGTTTTTAAGTGTTGTTGGAGCTCAAAATGAGTCCCTACGAATTATATTAATGTATTATATGTTCAAATACTGATTTGGGATCACAACAACTTTGCTAGAGTCACTTCGGAGCCAAAATACCCAATTTAGGGCTCGATTTAGGCAAACTAGTTATAAGGACTTAGTTTTTGCGCGAGGTGAGCTTCTAAGTGTTGTTGGAGCTCAAAATGAGTCCCTACGAATTATTAATGTATTATATGTTCAAATACTGATTTGGGATCACAACAACTTTGCTAGAGTCACTTCGGAGCCAAAATACCCAATTTAGGGCTCGATTCAGGCAAACTAGTTATAAGGACTTAGTTTTTGCGCGAGGTGAGTTTTTAAGTGTTGTTGGAGCTCAAAATGAGTCCCTACGAATTATATTAATGTATTATATGTTCAAATACTGATTTGGGATCACAACAACTTTGCTAGAGTCACTTCGGAGCCAAAATACCCAATTTAGGGCTCGATTCAGGCAAACTAGTTATAAGGACTTAGTTTTTGCGCGAGGTGAGTTTTTAAGTGTTGTTGGAGCTCAAAATGAGTCCCTACGAATTATATTAATGTATTATATGTTCAAATACTGATTTGGGATCACAACAACTTTGCTAGAGTCACTTCGGAGCCAAAATACCCAATTTAGGGCTCGATTCAGGCAAACTAGTTATAAGGACTTAGTTTTTGCGCGAGGTGAGTTTTAAGTGTTGTTGGAGCTCAAAATGAGTCCCTACGAATTATTAATGTATTATATGTTCAAATACTGATTTGGGATCACAACAACTTTGCTAGAGTCACTTCGGAGCCAAAATACCCAATTTAGGGCTCGATTTAGGCAAACTAGTTATAAGGACTTAGTTTTTGCGCGAGGTGAGTTTTAAGTGTTGTTGGAGCTCAAAATGAGTCCCTACGAATTATTAATGTATTATATGTTCAAATACTGATTTGGGATCACAACAACTTTGCTAGAGTCACTTCGGAGCCAAAATACCCAATTTAGGGCTCGATTCAGGCAAACTAGTTATAAGGACTTAGTTTTTGCGCGAGGTGAGTTTTTAAGTGTTGTTGGAGCTCAAAATGAGTCCCTACGAATTATATTAATGTATTATATGTTCAAATACTGATTTGGGATCACAACAACTTTGCTAGAGTCACTTCGGAGCCAAAATACCCAATTTAGGGCTCGATTCAGGCAAACTAGTTATAAGGACTTAGTTTTTGCGCGAGGTGAGTTTTTAAGTGTTGTTGGAGCTCAAAATGAGTCCCTACGAATTATATTAATGTATTATATGTTCAAATACTGATTTGGGATCACAACAACTTTGCTAGAGTCACTTCGGAGCCAAAATACCCAATTTAGGGCTCGATTTAGGCAAACTAGTTATAAGGACTTAGTTTTTGCGCGAGGTGAGTTTTTAAGTGTTGTTGGAGCTCAAAATGAGTCCCTACGAATTATATTAATGTATTATATGTTCAAATACTGATTTGGGATCACAACAACTTTGCTAGAGTCACTTCGGAGCCAAAATACCCAATTTAGGGCTCGATTTAGGCAAACTAGTTATAAGGACTTAGTTTATGCGCGAGGTGAGCTTCTAAGTGTTGTTGGAGCTCAAAATGAGTCCCTACGAATTATTAATGTATTATATGTTCAAATACTGATTTGGGATCACAACAACTTTGCTAGAGTCACTTCGGAGCCAAAATACCCAATTTAGTGCTCGATTTAGGCAAACTATTTATAAGGACTTAGTTTATGCGCGAGGTGAGCTTCTAAGTGTTGTTGGATCTCAAAATGAGTCCCTACGAATTATTAATGTATTATATGTTCAAATACTGATTTGGGATCACAACAACTTTGCTAGAGTCACTTCGGAGCCAAAATACCCAATTTAGTGCTCGATTTAGGCAAACTATTTATAAGGACTTAGTTTATGCGCGAGGTGAGCTTCTAAGTGTTGTTGGATCTCAAAATGAGTCCCTACGAATTATTAATGTATTATATGTTCAAATACTGATTTGGGATCACAACAACTTTGCTAGAGTCACTTCGGAGCCAAAATACCCAATTTAGGGCTCGATTCAGGCAAACTAGTTATAAGGACTTAGTTTTTGCGCGAGGTGAGTTTTTAAGTGTTGTTGGAGCTCAAAATGAGTCCCTACGAATTATATTAATGTATTATATGTTCAAATACTGATTTGGGATCACAACAACTTTGCTAGAGTCACTTCGGAGCCAAAATACCCAATTTAGGGCTCGATTCAGGCAAACTAGTTATAAGGACTTAGTTTTTGCGCGAGGTGAGTTTTTAAGTGTTGTTGGAGCTCAAAATGAGTCCCTACGAATTATATTAATGTATTATATGTTCAAATACTGATTTGGGATCACAACAACTTTGCTAGAGTCACTTCGGAGCCAAAATACCCAATTTAGGGCTCGATTTAGGCAAACTAGTTATAAGGACTTAGTTTTTGCGCGAGGTGAGTTTTAAGTGTTGTTGGAGCTCAAAATGAGTCCCTACGAATTATATTAATGTATTATATGTTCAAATACTGATTTGGGATCACAACAACTTTGCTAGAGTCACTTCGGAGCCAAAATACCCAATTTAGGGCTCGATTTAGGCAAACTAGTTATAAGGACTTAGTTTTTGCGCGAGGTGAGTTTTAAGTGTTGTTGGAGCTCAAAATGAGTCCCTACGAATTATATTAATGTATTATATGTTCAAATACTGATTTGGGATCACAACAACTTTGCTAGAGTCACTTCGGAGCCAAAATACCCAATTTAGGGCTCGATTCAGGCAAACTAGTTATAAGGACTTAGTTTTTGCGCGAGGTGAGTTTTTAAGTGTTGTTGGAGCTCAAAATGAGTCCCTACGAATTATATTAATGTATTATATGTTCAAATACTGATTTGGGATCACAACAACTTTGCTAGAGTCACTTCGGAGCCAAAATACCCAATTTAGGGCTCGATTCAGGCAAACTAGTTATAAGGACTTAGTTTTTGCGCGAGGTGAGTTTTAAGTGTTGTTGGAGCTCAAAATGAGTCCCTACGAATTATTAATGTATTATATGTTCAAATACTGATTTGGGATCACAACAACTTTGCTAGAGTCACTTCGGAGCCAAAATACCCAATTTAGGGCTCGATTAAGGCAAACTAGTTATAAGGACTTAGTTTTTGCGCGAGGTGAGTTTTTAAGTGTTGTTGGAGCTCAAAATGAGTCCCTACGAATTATATTAATGTATTATATGTTCAAATACTGATTTGGGATCACAACAACTTTGCTAGAGTCACTTCGGAGCCAAAATACCCAATTTAGGGCTCGATTTAGGCAAACTAGTTATAAGGACTTAGTTTTTGCGCGAGGTGAGTTTTTAAGTGTTGTTGGAGCTCAAAATGAGTCCCTACGAATTATATTAATGTATTATATGTTCAAATACTGATTTGGGATCACAACAACTTTGCTAGAGTCACTTCGGAGCCAAAATACCCAATTTAGGGCTCGATTCAGGCAAACTAGTTATAAGGACTTAGTTTTTGCGCGAGGTGAGTTTTTAAGTGTTGTTGGAGCTCAAAATGAGTCCCTACGAATTATATTAATGTATTATATGTTCAAATACTGATTTGGGATCACAACAACTTTGCTAGAGTCACTTCGGAGCCAAAATACCCAATTTAGGGCTCGATTCAGGCAAACTAGTTATAAGGACTTAGTTTTTGCGCGAGGTGAGTTTTAAGTGTTGTTGGAGCTCAAAATGAGTCCCTACGAATTATATTAATGTATTATATGTTCAAATACTGATTTGGGATCACAACAACTTTGCTAGAGTCACTTCGGAGCCAAAATACCCAATTTAGGGCTCGATTCAGGCAAACTAGTTATAAGGACTTAGTTTTTGCGCGAGGTGAGTTTTAAGTGTTGTTGGAGCTCAAAATGAGTCCCTACGAATTATTAATGTATTATATGTTCAAATACTGATTTGGGATCACAACAACTTTGCTAGAGTCACTTCGGAGCCAAAATACCCAATTTAGGGCTCGATTTAGGCAAACTAGTTATAAGGACTTAGTTTTTGCGCGAGGTGAGTTTTAAGTGTTGTTGGAGCTCAAAATGAGTCCCTACGAATTATTAATGTATTATATGTTCAAATACTGATTTGGGATCACAACAACTTTGCTAGAGTCACTTCGGAGCCAAAATACCCAATTTAGGGCTCGATTTAGGCAAACTAGTTATAAGGACTTAGTTTTTGCGCGAGGTGAGTTTTTAAGTGTTGTTGGAGCTCAAAATGAGTCCCTACGAATTATTAATGTATTATATGTTCAAATACTGATTTGGGATCACAACAACTTTGCTAGAGTCACTTCGGAGCCAAAATACCCAATTTAGGGCTCGATTCAGGCAAACTAGTTATAAGGACTTAGTTTTTGCGCGAGGTGAGTTTTAAGTGTTGTTGGAGCTCAAAATGAGTCCCTACGAATTATATTAATGTATTATATGTTCAAATACTGATTTGGGATCACAACAACTTTGCTAGAGTCACTTCGGAGCCAAAATACCCAATTTAGGGCTCGATTAGGCAAACTAGTTATAAGGACTTAGTTTTTGCGCGAGGTGAGTTTTTAAGTGTTGTTGGAGCTCAAAATGAGTCCCTACGAATTATATTAATGTATTATATGTTCAAATACTGATTTGGGATCACAACAACTTTGCTAGAGTCACTTCGGAGCCAAAATACCCAATTTAGGGCTCGATTTAGGCAAACTAGTTATAAGGACTTAGTTTTTGCGCGAGGTGAGTTTTAAGTGTTGTTGGAGCTCAAAATGAGTCCCTACGAATTATTAATGTATTATATGTTCAAATACTGATTTGGGATCACAACAACTTTGCTAGAGTCACTTCGGAGCCAAAATACCCAATTTAGGGCTCGATTTAGGCAAACTAGTTATAAGGACTTAGTTTTTGCGCGAGGTGAGCTTCTAAGTGTTGTTGGAGCTCAAAATGAGTCCCTACGAATTATATTAATGTATTATATGTTCAAATACTGATTTGGGATCACAACAACTTTGCTAGAGTCACTTCGGAGCCAAAATACCCAATTTAGTGCTCGATTTAGGCAAACTAGTTATAAGGACTTAGTTTATGCGCGAGGTGAGCTTCTAAGTGTTGTTGGAGCTCAAAATGAGTCCCTACGAATTATATTAATGTATTATATGTTCAAATACTGATTTGGGATCACAACAACTTTGCTAGAGTCACTTCGGAGCCAAAATACCCAATTTAGGGCTCGATTCAGGCAAACTAGTTATAAGGACTTAGTTTTTGCGCGAGGTGAGTTTTTAAGTGTTGTTGGAGCTCAAAATGAGTCCCTACGAATTATTAATGTATTATATGTTCAAATACTGATTTGGGATCACAACAACTTTGCTAGAGTCACTTCGGAGCCAAAATACCCAATTTAGGGCTCGATTCAGGCAAACTAGTTATAAGGACTTAGTTTTTGCGCGAGGTGAGTTTTTAAGTGTTGTTGGAGCTCAAAATGAGTCCCTACGAATTATATTAATGTATTATATGTTCAAATACTGATTTGGGATCACAACAACTTTGCTAGAGTCACTTCGGAGCCAAAATACCCAATTTAGGGCTCGATTCAGGCAAACTAGTTATAAGGACTTAGTTTTTGCGCGAGGTGAGTTTTTAAGTGTTGTTGGAGCTCAAAATGAGTCCCTACGAATTATATTAATGTATTATATGTTCAAATACTGATTTGGGATCACAACAACTTTGCTAGAGTCACTTCGGAGCCAAAATACCCAATTTAGGGCTCGATTCAGGCAAACTAGTTATAAGGACTTAGTTTTTGCGCGAGGTGAGTTTCTAAGTGTTGTTGGAGCTCAAAATGAGTCCCTACGAATTATTAATGTATTATATGTTCAAATACTGATTTGGGATCACAACAACTTTGCTAGAGTCACTTCGGAGCCAAAATACCCAATTTAGGGCTCGATTTAGGCAAACTAGTTATAAGGACTTAGTTTTTGCGCGAGGTGAGTTTTAAGTGTTGTTGGAGCTCAAAATGAGTCCCTACGAATTATTAATGTATTATATGTTCAAATACTGATTTGGGATCACAACAACTTTGCTAGAGTCACTTCGGAGCCAAAATACCCAATTTAGGGCTCGATTTAGGCAAACTAGTTATAAGGACTTAGTTTATGCGCGAGGTGAGCTTATAAGTGTTGTTGGATCTCAAAATGAGTCCCTACGAATTATTAATGTATTATATGTTCAAATACTGATTTGGGATCACAACAACTTTGCTAGAGTCACTTCGGAGCCAAAATACCCAATTTAGGGCTCGATTTAGGCAAACTAGTTATAAGGACTTAGTTTATGCGCGAGGTGAGCTTCTAAGTGTTGTTGGATCTCAAAATGAGTCCCTACGAATTATTAATGTATTATATGTTCAAATACTGATTTGGGATCACAACAACTTTGCTAGAGTCACTTCGGAGCCAAAATACCCAATTTAGTGCTCGATTTAGGCAAACTATTTATAAGGACTTAGTTTTTGCGCGAGGTGAGTTTTTAAGTGTTGTTGGAGCTCAAAATGAGTCCCTACGAATTATATTAATGTATTATATGTTCAAATACTGATTTGGGATCACAACAACTTTGCTAGAGTCACTTCGGAGCCAAAATACCCAATTTAGGGCTCGATTTAGGCAAACTAGTTATAAGGACTTAGTTTTTGCGCGAGGTGAGCTTTTAAGTGTTGTTGGAGCTCAAAATGAGTCCCTACGAATTATATTAATGTATTATATGTTCAAATACTGATTTGGGATCACAACAACTTTGCTAGAGTCACTTCGGAGCCAAAATACCCAATTTAGGGCTCGATTTAGGCAAACTAGTTATAAGGACTTAGTTTTTGCGCGAGGTGAGCTTTTAAGTGTTGTTGGATCTCAAAATGAGTCCCTACGAATTATATTAATGTATTATATGTTCAAATACTGATTTGGGATCACAACAACTTTGCTAGAGTCACTTCGGAGCCAAAATACCCAATTTAGGGCTCGATTTAGGCAAACTAGTTATAAGGACTTAGTTTTTGCGCGAGGTGAGTTTTTAAGTGTTGTTGGAGCTCAAAATGAGTCCCTACGAATTATATTAATGTATTATATGTTCAAATACTGATTTGGGATCACAACAACTTTGCTAGAGTCACTTCGGAGCCAAAATACCCAATTTAGGGCTCGATTAGGCAAACTAGTTATAAGGACTTAGTTTTTGCGCGAGGTGAGTTTTTAAGTGTTGTTGGAGCTCAAAATGAGTCCCTACGAATTATATTAATGTATTATATGTTCAAATACTGATTTGGGATCACAACAACTTTGCTAGAGTCACTTCGGAGCCAAAATACCCAATTTAGGGCTCGATTCAGGCAAACTAGTTATAAGGACTTAGTTTTTGCGCGAGGTGAGTTTTTAAGTGTTGTTGGAGCTCAAAATGAGTCCCTACGAATTATATTAATGTATTATATGTTCAAATACTGATTTGGGATCACAACAACTTTGCTAGAGTCACTTCGGAGCCAAAATACCCAATTTAGGGCTCGATTTAGGCAAACTAGTTATAAGGACTTAGTTTATGCGCGAGGTGAGCTTCTAAGTGTTGTTGGATCTCAAAATGAGTCCCTACGAATTATTAATGTATTATATGTTCAAATACTGATTTGGGATCACAACAACTTTGCTAGAGTCACTTCGGAGCCAAAATACCCAATTTAGGGCTCGATTCAGGCAAACTAGTTATAAGGACTTAGTTTTTGCGCGAGGTGAGTTTTTAAGTGTTGTTGGAGCTCAAAATGAGTCCCTACGAATTATATTAATGTATTATATGTTCAAATACTGATTTGGGATCACAACAACTTTGCTAGAGTCACTTCGGAGCCAAAATACCCAATTTAGGGCTCGATTCAGGCAAACTAGTTATAAGGACTTAGTTTTTGCGCGAGGTGAGTTTTTAAGTGTTGTTGGAGCTCAAAATGAGTCCCTACGAATTATATTAATGTATTATATGTTCAAATACTGATTTGGGATCACAACAACTTTGCTAGAGTCACTTCGGAGCCAAAATACCCAATTTAGGGCTCGATTTAGGCAAACTAGTTATAAGGACTTAGTTTTTGCGCGAGGTGAGTTTTAAGTGTTGTTGGAGCTCAAAATGAGTCCCTACGAATTATATTAATGTATTATATGTTCAAATACTGATTTGGGATCACAACAACTTTGCTAGAGTCACTTCGGAGCCAAAATACCCAATTTAGGGCTCGATTTAGGCAAACTATTTATAAGGACTTAGTTTTTGCGCGAGGTGAGTTTTTAAGTGTTGTTGGAGCTCAAAATGAGTCCCTACGAATTATATTAATGTATTATATGTTCAAATACTGATTTGGGATCACAACAACTTTGCTAGAGTCACTTCGGAGCCAAAATACCCAATTTAGGGCTCGATTTAGGCAAACTATTTATAAGGACTTAGTTTATGCGCGAGGTGAGCTTCTAAGTGTTGTTGGATCTCAAAATGAGTCCCTACGAATTATTAATGTATTATATGTTCAAATACTGATTTGGGATCACAACAACTTTGCTAGAGTCACTTCGGAGCCAAAATACCCAATTTAGGGCTCGATTCAGGCAAACTAGTTATAAGGACTTAGTTTTTGCGCGAGGTGAGCTTTTAAGTGTTGTTGGAGCTCAAAATGAGTCCCTACGAATTATATTAATGTATTATATGTTCAAATACTGATTTGGGATCACAACAACTTTGCTAGAGTCACTTCGGAGCCAAAATACCCAATTTAGGGCTCGATTCAGGCAAACTAGTAAGGACTTAGTTTTTGCGCGAGGTGAGTTTTTAAGTGTTGTTGGAGCTCAAAATGAGTCCCTACGAATTATATTAATGTATTATATGTTCAAATACTGATTTGGGATCACAACAACTTTGCTAGAGTCACTTCGGAGCCAAAATATCCAATTTAGGGCTCGATTCAGGCAAACTAGTTATAAGGACTTAGTTTTTGCGCGAGGTGAGTTTTTAAGTGTTGTTGGAGCTCAAAATGAGTCCCTACGAATTATATTAATGTATTATATGTTCAAATACTGATTTGGGATCACAACAACTTTGCTAGAGTCACTTCGGAGCCAAAATACCCAATTTAGGGCTCGATTTAGGCAAACTAGTTATAAGGACTTAGTTTATGCGCGAGGTGAGCTTTTAAGTGTTGTTGGAGCTCAAAATGAGTCCCTACGAATTATTAATGTATTATATGTTCAAATACTGATTTGGGATCACAACAACTTTGCTAGAGTCACTTCGGAGCCAAAATACCCAATTTAGGGCTCGATTTAGGCAAACTAGTTATAAGGACTTAGTTTTATGCGCGAGGTGAGTTTCTAAGTGTTGTTGGAGCTCAAAATGAGTCCCTACGAATTATTAATGTATTATATGTTCAAATACTGATTTGGGATCACAACAACTTTGCTAGAGTCACTTCGGAGCCAAAATACCCAATTTAGGGCTCGATTTAGGCAAACTAGTTATAAGGACTTAGTTTTTGCGCGAGGTGAGCTTCTAAGTGTTGTTGGAGCTCAAAATGAGTCCCTACGAATTATTAATGTATTATATGTTCAAATACTGATTTGGGATCACAACAACTTTGCTAGAGTCACTTCGGAGCCAAAATACCCAATTTAGGGCTCGAATTAGGCAAACTAGTTATAAGGACTTAGTTTTTGCGCGAGGTGAGTTTTTAAGTGTTGTTGGAGCTCAAAATGAGTCCCTACGAATTATATTAATGTATTATATGTTCAAATACTGATTTGGGATCACAACAACTTTGCTAGAGTCACTTCGGAGCCAAAATACCCAATTTAGGGCTCGATTCAGGCAAACTAGTTATAAGGACTTAGTTTTTGCGCGAGGTGAGTTTTTAAGTGTTGTTGGAGCTCAAAATGAGTCCCTACGAATTATATTAATGTATTATATGTTCAAATACTGATTTGGGATCACAACAACTTTGCTAGAGTCACTTCGGAGCCAAAATACCCAATTTAGGGCTCGATTCAGGCAAACTAGTTATAAGGACTTAGTTTTTGCGCGAGGTGAGCTTCTAAGTGTTGTTGGAGCTCAAAATGAGTCCCTACGAATTATATTAATGTATTATATGTTCAAATACTGATTTGGGATCACAACAACTTTGCTAGAGTCACTTCGGAGCCAAAATACCCAATTTAGGGCTCGATTTAGGCAAACTAGTTATAAGGACTTAGTTTATGCGCGAGGTGAGCTTCTAAGTGTTGTTGGAGCTCAAAATGAGTCCCTACGAATTATTAATGTATTATATGTTCAAATACTGATTTGGGATCACAACAACTTTGCTAGAGTCACTTCGGAGCCAAAATACCCAATTTAGGGCTCGATTCAGGCAAACTAGTTATAAGGACTTAGTTTTTGCGCGAGGTGAGTTTTTAAGTGTTGTTGGAGCTCAAAATGAGTCCCTACGAATTATATTAATGTATTATATGTTCAAATACTGATTTGGGATCACAACAACTTTGCTAGAGTCACTTCGGAGCCAAAATACCCAATTTAGGGCTCGATTAGGCAAACTAGTTATAAGGACTTAGTTTTTGCGCGAGGTGAGTTTTAAGTGTTGTTGGAGCTCAAAATGAGTCCCTACGAATTATATTAATGTATTATATGTTCAAATACTGATTTGGGATCACAACAACTTTGCTAGAGTCACTTCGGAGCCAAAATACCCAATTTAGGGCTCGATTTAGGCAAACTAGTTATAAGGACTTAGTTTTTGCGCGAGGTGAGTTTTTAAGTGTTGTTGGAGCTCAAAATGAGTCCCTACGAATTATATTAATGTATTATATGTTCAAATACTGATTTGGGATCACAACAACTTTGCTAGAGTCACTTCGGAGCCAAAATACCCAATTTAGGGCTCGATTCAGGCAAACTAGTTATAAGGACTTAGTTTTTGCGCGAGGTGAGTTTTTAAGTGTTGTTGGAGCTCAAAATGAGTCCCTACGAATTATATTAATGTATTATATGTTCAAATACTGATTTGGGATCACAACAACTTTGCTAGAGTCACTTCGGAGCCAAAATACCCAATTTAGGGCTCGATTCAGGCAAACTAGTTATAAGGACTTAGTTTTTGCGCGAGGTGAGTTTTTAAGTGTTGTTGGAGCTCAAAATGAGTCCCTACGAATTATATTAATGTATTATATGTTCAAATACTGATTTGGGATCACAACAACTTTGCTAGAGTCACTTCGGAGCCAAAATACCCAATTTAGGGCTCGATTCAGGCAAACTAGTTATAAGGACTTAGTTTTTGCGCGAGGTGAGTTTTAAGTGTTGTTGGAGCTCAAAATGAGTCCCTACGAATTATATTAATGTATTATATGTTCAAATACTGATTTGGGATCACAACAACTTTGCTAGAGTCACTTCGGAGCCAAAATACCCAATTTAGGGCTCGATTTAGGCAAACTAGTTATAAGGACTTAGTTTTTGCGCGAGGTGAGTTTTTAAGTGTTGTTGGAGCTCAAAATGAGTCCCTACGAATTATATTAATGTATTATATGTTCAAATACTGATTTGGGATCACAACAACTTTGCTAGAGTCACTTCGGAGCCAAAATACCCAATTTAGGGCTCGATTCAGGCAAACTAGTTATAAGGACTTAGTTTTTGCGCGAGGTGAGTTTTAAGTGTTGTTGGAGCTCAAAATGAGTCCCTACGAATTATTAATGTATTATATGTTCAAATACTGATTTGGGATCACAACAACTTTGCTAGAGTCACTTCGGAGCCAAAATACCCAATTTAGGGCTCGATTTAGGCAAACTAGTTATAAGGACTTAGTTTATGCGCGAGGTGAGCTTCTAAGTGTTGTTGGAGCTCAAAATGAGTCCCTACGAATTATTAATGTATTATATGTTCAAATACTGATTTGGGATCACAACAACTTGCTAGAGTCACTTCGGAGCCAAAATACCCAATTTAGGGCTCGATTCAGGCAAACTAGTTATAAGGACTTAGTTTTTGCGCGAGGTGAGTTTTTAAGTGTTGTTGGAGCTCAAAATGAGTCCCTACGAATTATATTAATGTATTATATGTTCAAATACTGATTTGGGATCACAACAACTTTGCTAGAGTCACTTCGGAGCCAAAATACCCAATTTAGGGCTCGATTTAGGCAAACTAGTTATAAGGACTTAGTTTTTGCGCGAGGTGAGTTTTTAAGTGTTGTTGGAGCTCAAAATGAGTCCCTACGAATTATATTAATGTATTATATGTTCAAATACTGATTTGGGATCACAACAACTTTGCTAGAGTCACTTCGGAGCCAAAATACCCAATTTAGGGCTCGATTTAGGCAAACTAGTTATAAGGACTTAGTTTTTGCGCGAGGTGAGTTTTTAAGTGTTGTTGGAGCTCAAAATGAGTCCCTACGAATTATATTAATGTATTATTTCAAATACTGATTTGGGATCACAACAACTTTGCTAGAGTCACTTCGGAGCCAAAATACCCAATTTAGGGCTCGATTCAGGCAAACTAGTTATAAGGACTTAGTTTTTGCGCGAGGTGAGTTTTTAAGTGTTGTTGGAGCTCAAAATGAGTCCCTACGAATTATATTAATGTATTATATGTTCAAATACTGATTTGGGATCACAACAACTTTGCTAGAGTCACTTCGGAGCCAAAATACCCAATTTAGGGCTCGATTCAGGCAAACTAGTTATAAGGACTTATTTTTTGCGCGAGGTGAGTTTTTAAGTGTTGTTGGAGCTCAAAATGAGTCCCTACGAATTATATTAATGTATTATATGTTCAAATACTGATTTGGGATCACAACAACTTTGCTAGAGTCACTTCGGAGCCAAAATACCCAATTTAGGGCTCGATTTAGGCAAACTAGTTATAAGGACTTAGTTTTTGCGCGAGGTGAGTTTTTAAGTGTTGTTGGAGCTCAAAATGAGTCCCTACGAATTATATTAATGTATTATATGTTCAAATACTGATTTGGGATCACAACAACTTTGCTAGAGTCACTTCGGAGCCAAAATACCCAATTTAGGGCTCGATTCAGGCAAACTAGTTATAAGGACTTAGTTTTTGCGCGAGGTGAGTTTTTAAGTGTTGTTGGAGCTCAAAATGAGTCCCTACGAATTATATTAATGTATTATATGTTCAAATACTGATTTGGGATCACAACAACTTTGCTAGAGTCACTTCGGAGCCAAAATACCCAATTTAGGGCTCGATTCAGGCAAACTAGTTATAAGGACTTAGTTTTTGCGCGAGGTGAGTTTTTAAGTGTTGTTGGAGCTCAAAATGAGTCCCTACGAATTATATTAATGTATTATATGTTCAAATACTGATTTGGGATCACAACAACTTTGCTAGAGTCACTTCGGAGCCAAAATACCCAATTTAGGGCTCGATTTAGGCAAACTAGTTATAAGGACTTAGTTTTTGCGCGAGGTGAGTTTTTAAGTGTTGTTGGAGCTCAAAATGAGTCCCTACGAATTATATTAATGTATTATATGTTCAAATACTGATTTGGGATCACAACAACTTTGCTAGAGTCACTTCGGAGCCAAAATACCCAATTTAGTGCTCGATTTAGGCAAACTATTTATAAGGACTTAGTTTTTGCGCGAGGTGAGTTTTTAAGTGTTGTTGGAGCTCAAAATGAGTCCCTACGAATTATATTAATGTATTATTTCAAATACTGATTTGGGATCACAACAACTTTGCTAGAGTCACTTCGGAGCCAAAATACCCAATTTAGGGCTCGATTCAGGCAAACTAGTTATAAGGACTTAGTTTTTGCGCGAGGTGAGTTTTTAAGTGTTGTTGGAGCTCAAAATGAGTCCCTACGAATTATATTAATGTATTATATGTTCAAATACTGATTTGGGATCACAACAACTTTGCTAGAGTCACTTCGGAGCCAAAATACCCAATTTAGGGCTCGATTCAGGCAAACTAGTTATAAGGACTTAGTTTTTGCGCGAGGTGAGCTTCTAAGTGTTGTTGGAGCTCAAAATGAGTCCCTACGAATTATTAATGTATTATATGTTCAAATACTGATTTGGGATCACAACAACTTTGCTAGAGTCACTTCGGAGCCAAAATACCCAATTTAGGGCTCGATTAAGGCAAACTAGTTATAAGGACTTAGTTTATGCGCGAGGTGAGCTTCTAAGTGTTGTTGGAGCTCAAATGAGTCCCTACGAATTATTAATGTATTATATGTTCAAATACTGATTTGGGATCACAACAACTTTGCTAGAGTCACTTCGGAGCCAAAATACCCAATTTAGGGCTCGATTCAGGCAAACTAGTTATAAGGACTTAGGTTTTTGCGCGAGGTGAGTTTTTAAGTGTTGTTGGAGCTCAAAATGAGTCCCTACGAATTATATTAATGTATATATGTTCAAATACTGATTTGGGATCACAACACTTTGCTAGAGTCACTTCGGAGCCAAAATACCCAATTTAGGCTCGATTAGGCAAACTTGTTATAAGACTTAGTTTTTGCGCGAGGTGAGCTTTCTAAGTGTTGTTGGAGCTCAAAATGAGTCCCCTACGAATTATATTAATGTATTATATGTTCAAATACTGATTTGGGATCACAACAACTTTGCTAGAGTCACTTCGGAGCCAAAATACCCAATTTAGGGCTCGATTCAGGCAAACTAGTTATAAGGACTTAGTTTTTGCGCGAGGTGAGTTTTTAAGTGTTGTTGGAGCTCAAAATGAGTCCCTACGAATTATATTAATGTATTATATGTTCAAATACTGATTTGGGATCACAACAACTTTGCTAGAGTCACTTCGGAGCCAAATAACCCAATTTAGGGCTCGATTTAGGCAAACTAGTTATAAGGACTTAGTTTTTGCGCGAGGTGAGTTTCTAAGTGTTGTTGGATCTCAAATGAGTCCCTACGAATTATATAATGTATTATATGTTCAAATACTGATTTGGGATCACAACAACTTTGCTAGAGTCACTTCGGAGCCAAAATACCCAATTTAGGGCTCGATTCAGGCAAACTAGTTATAAGGACTTAGTTTTTGCGCGAGGTGAGTTTTTAAGTGTTGTTGGAGCTCAAAATGAGTCCCCTACGAATTATATTAATGTATTATATGTTCAAATACTGATTTGGGATCACAACAACTTTGCTAGAGTCGCCCGGGTTAAAAAACCAATTTAGGGATGGGTCGAGACAGAAACTAGTTATAAGGACTTAGTTTTTAAGCGGTGAGATTTTAAGAGTTATTTGGAGATAAAAATAGATCCTACAGCAATTATATTAATGTATTATATGTTCAAATACTGATTTGGAATACATAACTTTGCTAGAATAACCGAAGCCAAAATACCCAATATAAGGCTGATTTAGCAAACTAGTTATAAAGGACTTAGTTTTTGCGCGGGGTGAGTTTTAAGTGTTGTTGGAGCTCAAAATGAGTCCCTGAACAATATTAATGTATTATATGTTGAAATACTGATTTAGGATCACAACAACCTTCCTAGAGTCGCCTGGAGCCAAAATACCCAGGCCCGGAGAACTCGATTTAGGCAAACTAGTTATAAGGACTTAGTTTATGCGGCGAGGTGAGTTCCAAGTGTTGTGGGGGGTCCAAAAAAAAAAAAACAAACACAAAACACAAAAAAGAGAAGAAAAAAAGGGGGGAAAAACAACACAAACGAGGTGACTTAAAATCTTATTTTTTTTTTTATTTGATTTGTTAAAAAAAATTTGAAAAAAAAAATTTTTTTTTCGATTTTTAAAATAAAAGCCCAATTTAGGGCTCGATTTAGGCAAACTATTTATAAGGACTTAGTTTTTGCCAGTGAGTTTTAAGTGTTGTGGAGCTCAAAATGAGTCCCTGATTATATTAATGTATTATATGTTCAAATATTGATTTGGGATCCAACAACTTTGCTAGAGTCGCCTAGGGCAAAATACCCAATTGAGGGCTCGGTTGAAGCAAACTAGTTATAAGGACTTAGTTTTGGCGAGGTGAGTTTTAAGTGTTGTTGAAGCTCAAAATAGGTCTGAATTATATAATGTATTATATGTTCAAAGACAGATTTGGGATCCCAACAGCTTTGCTAGGGTAACTAGGGTCAAAATACCCAAATTAGGGATCGATTTGGGCAAACTTGTTATAAGGACTTAATTTTTGTGAGGTGAGTTTTAAGTGTTGTTGGAGCTCAAAATCAGTCCCTATAATAATAATATATTATATGTTCAAATCTTGATTTGGGATCTGAGCACTTTGCTAGAGTCACTTGAGCCAAAAAGCCTTAATTTAGAGGCTCGATTTAGGCAAACTAGTTATAAGACTTAGTTTTTGCGCGAGTGAGTTTTTAAGTGTTGTTGGAGCTAAAATGAGTCCCTACGAATTATAATAATAAATTATATGTTTAAATACTGGATTTGGGATCTGAACTTTACTAGAGTCGCTTGGGGCCAAATTACCCAATTTAGGAGCTCGATTAAGCCAATCTGGTTCCTAAGGACTTAGTTTATGCGCGAGGTGAGCTTTTAAGTGTTGTTGGATCAAAAATGAGTCCCTACTGAGTATGTTAATGTATTACATGTTGAAATACTGATTTGAGATCACAACAACTTTGCTAGAGTCACTTCGGGCCAAATACCCAATTTAGGACTCGATTTAGGCAAACTATTTATAAGGACTTAGATTTTGCGCGAGGTGAGTTTTAAGGTGTTGTTGGAGCTCCAAATGAGTTTCTACGAATTATATTAATGTATTATATGTTCAAATACTGATTTGGGATCACAGCAACTTTACTAGAGTCACCTGGCCAAAATACCCAATTTGAGGATCGATTGAGGCAAACCAGTTATAAGGACTTAGTTTTGCGCGAGGTGAGTTTTAAGTGTTATTTGGAGCTCAAAATGAGTCCTCTGATTATATTAATGTATTATATGTTCAAATGCGATTTGGGATCACGCTGACATTGCTAAGTCACTTCGGGCCAAAGTAGCAAATTTAGGGCTCGATTTAGGCAAACTAGTTATAAGGACTTAGTTTTGCGCGGGGTGAGTTTTTAAGTGTTGTTGGAGCTCAAAATAGTCCCTACAGAATATATTAATCCATGAGTATATGTTCAAATCTGGTTGGGATCACAACAACTTTGCTAGAGTCACTT